>CM039511.1:44464443-44493596 GCA_022432975.1 Begonia masoniana
AGCTTAACATAGGACGTAGAAAGATAAAAATGATAGGTCATTCTGCATGTGTTGAACTGCATGGGAAACGGAAGGGAGTTGACGGAACGATGAGGGAGGCTCATGAGAGCTGAAAGCATGGTTATTGAGGATGGCTGTGATGAAAAGTTATGAGGGAAGAAACGCTAGTTTTCAGAAAGCTGAACGCAATGGAAGGACGGGGAAATGAGTTCATCCAGTATGTACTTTTAAAGCATAAAATTGGGTATGTATGCAATTATTCACATGCAGTGTTTTACTTTAGGGTTTTCTCACGCATTTCGTTTGGATGTAGGTGAATTTTATCTGAGGAAGAAAAGGCGATGTGATCGAGAATTTGCCCGAGGCGGGGGGAGAGCATACAAAGGAAAAGAATCAAAAATGTTGTCAATAGTGTAAAAGGATAGTGTGACTTAAAGAGAAGTCAACAAATAAATAAAAAAACACTCACCACATACTATGGCCATGATTAAACACTCTAAACTAAGTTTCTATCTATTTAAGTAGTAGAGAGGAATTTGTAGAATAGCATATAAAATTTTTCATTGCGTATGATTAGAATAATATAAGGTGGTTTGAGAAAGTTTTAATTTTTTTAGGCATGCACAAAACTCTTAGAGGGAGCACTTACTTTGAGAATAATTTGTAATGATATTGCCTTGAGATCAAGGATATGTTTTAAACTTTTCATTGATGAGAATTGTAGGCAATCCTGGAAAATTTGAACGATCAGCTGACGCGTGCTGAAAGTCGTTTTGACGTGATGATTATTTTTCTTTGGTTAACCTCCTCGAGGGCGCACAAGACTCGAGTTGGGGTGTGAAAGCCTTGAAAAAGAGTTATTTTATTAGTGTCTTTGATGTGTATGTTGTATAAAAATGTGATGAATTCAATGAAGGATCATATTGTTGTTCACAATGTTAAATATCGCACACAACATAGAATTTGCATAAAATATATGTTTTTTTTATCTTTTTAAAGCGAGTATTATTCAAATTTTATATTATTGTAGATGGATGCTAGAAAGCTGATAAATAAAGGAATGACGGAATCAAGCACAAAAATTGTGCAAATGAAGGAGAAGCAAAAGAAAATAGAGTAAAAAAGATAATTTAATTCTAAACTATCAAGTTAAATAGGAGAGAGGAAGAAAAATGAATCGTTTTACGGAGAAAGAAATTGTGTCAAATGAAGGAGAGAGGAGAAAAAAGGAATGAAACGTTTATAAGACCGGAAGCCAAATAAAAGGATGGGAAGACGCTTGGATATAGAAACGATGCACAAAAGAGGTAAAGAAAGAGAAAAAGGATGAGATAAAAGAAAAGGAGAACGACATAACTTAATCAGAGAAGAATATTTTTATTTTCTGCATTTAGAAGACTTCTTCAACTCGTATTTATATTTTATTTTTCTTTTATTTCCATGAACTAAAATCTTGTAGTGGCAAGATGAGAAAGTACCGATCTATTAATTTCTGGGGTTTGTTGCACGAACGAACTGAATTTAGAAATCAATATGACTTATATTTATTTTTTTTTATTCAGTGTTGAAACTAGAATAAATATTAGGGTGTTATTATTATACGTGATCGAAATAAAGTTAGTAATATATGAATGGTCAAATGAATAATATATATCGAATATTAATTTTGTATGACCTAATGGAAACAGGTGATTAGTTGAACCTCATTAAATCTTTGTCTTTCCATAAACGTAATGGGAAAAAATATTATAGAGTTATTCAAGTAATTGTAACAAGTTGCATATGAAATATTCTAAGTCATTTATTTGATTGTTGCCGCTTGTTAAAACATTTTGTAGGAAAAATACATTGTGAAAGGTAAATGAATCGGAGTTCAGTGTATCAATTGAATTCATCAAACTCTGTGTAATTATTTGTCATATTCCAACAATCACCTCTTTTATTTTATTGTCTCTAACATATAATCTAGAATTCTCGAATAATTTTTCCTCGTGGATTTGAACTTATTATCCTTACTACTGCTTGCGACACGGTGCACTCTTCGTGTACAGTTTTTGCACACCAACATACAAGAATTTCATCAAGACCAAAACTACAATATTGGAAGATTAACAAAAAGTAAGAGGGATAAAATATAATTAAAGGGGTACAAAACTGTAGTCTAGTTTTTACCTCACAAGACAGCCTTAAAAAGCCCAAAAACGATTTCCATATTTTGAATGTACATCTAGATGTCCTAAATCCACTATTAAAATTAAAGCCGATCAATTGTTGAAACTTGAGAAATGATGTGAATCAAGAGGGCAACCAAACTTCAAGCCCAAAGTAAAGACCCATGTCAAGATATTGGAAGGTCCATGACAAGATCAGGACACTATGAACATGCATGACGCCTTAAAATGATTATTCTAGAAATCCAAGAGAAAGTTCTTTCCAAACGAGTGAAATTAAATAAATTGTTAAATACCCTTAAAGAGGGATGTGTGGAAGAAAAAGAAGGCCGAAGATACTTAAAAAACTACCTAAAGATTTAGTGGCCAAAAAAAAGAGATGGAAGCACAACAACAAAACATGCACATGCAAAATATATGCAGAGTTTCCGTTTCTCTATCAACAATTATTTCATAATTGTTAGTTTTATAAAGTTTCTTAATCCTAGTTTTAGAAAGTTCTTAATTAGTTTAGAAAGCTTTCCTAATACATAGATTTAGAAAGTTTTCTAAGTATGTTTTAGACTGGTTTCTATTATCGTTCGTAAGATTTGACATAAGTAAATAGATGTTGTCAGCCTCTTTAAGGCATAAACCTTGCAACATTCGAAAGCAATATACCGATTTTGAATTACTCTGGTGAGAATTTTCTCTTTTGTTCTTTGTGAAGACAGAAACTAGATTTCTTCAAGTCAAACACTGAATTGATCAACTTGATAGTTGGTTCTAACCACAAGTTCGGTTAAGGTCAAGTCCTGTTGGATAACTTTGTGCCCGTCAGCAAGATCGTGGGGTAATTCCTTATACTGATTTCACAGGCGTTCCGCGTTTCTATTCCGCCTTGTGAAGGTCTCGGTTTATCTACATGTGGTCATCAAGAAAAACCAGTCTCTTTGCTACTCTAAAAAATTAGAGAAGAACACAAACAAAAAAACCATTTTGTTCTCCCTTATCTTCTTTTTATTTGATTATCACTCTAGAGTACCTTTAGGCACAAAGGCTTGTTATAGTTCAGCCTAAAAATATGGAGAGCCCAACATGGGAGGAGGAGGAGAAGGAGGGAGCTTGGAACGACGAGAGAAATGGGATCTCCCCTGGTGCAACCATACATGTTTGTGCATGCGATTTTTCACGTGTCATTAATAGCCACTCTAGTGGGGAGAAGCTGTTGTAATCTATTAAGTTAGTAGAGAGAATTTGTAGAACTAGCATATAAAATTTTTAATTGAGTATGATAGAATAATATTAAGGTGGTTTGAGAAAGTTTTAATTTTTAGCATGCACACACACTCTTAGAGGGATATACTACTTTGAGAATAATTTGTAATTATATTGACTTGAAGATTCAATGATATGTTAAACTTTTCATTGATTGAGAATTGTAGGCAATCCTGAAAATTTGGAACGATAATGATTGAAGCATGATTAAAGTCGTTTTGAAGTGATGATTATTTTTCTTTGGTTAACATCACTCGAGGGCGAACAATGATTCGAGTTTGGGGGTGTGATAAGCCTTGAAAAAGAGTTATTTTATTAGTGTCTTTTATGTGTATGTTGTTAAAAATTTGTGATGAATTCAATGAAGGATCATATTTTGTTACACAATGTTACAATATCGCACACAACATCGAATTTGCATAAAATATATGTTTTTTTTATCTTTTTAAAGAGATATTTATTCAAATTTTATATTTATTGTAGATGGATGCTAGAAAGCTGATAAATAAAAGGAAAGACTGCAATCAAGCACAAAATTGTTGCAAATGAAGAAGAAAGAGAAATAGAGTAAAAAATGGATCTAATTTAATTTTAAAATTCAAGTTAAATAGGAGAGAGAAGAAATGAATCTTTTAAGGAGAAATTGTGTCAAATGAAGGAGGAGAGAGAAAAAAGGAATGAAACGTTATAAGAGGCAGCAAATAAAAGGATGGGAAGGAAGCTTGGATATAGAACGATGCACAAAACGAGGTAAAAGAAAGAGAAAAGAGGATGAGATAAAAGAATGAGAACGACATCAACTTCATACAGAGAAGAATTATTTTTCTTTTCTAGCATTTTAGAATGACTTCTTCAAATCTTATTTATACTTTTATTTTTCTTTTACTTCCATGAACTAAATCTTTTAGTGGCAAGATGAGAAAGTACAGATCTATGTAATTTCTGGGGTTTGTTGCACGAAATGAATTAGATAATTCAATATGATCTTATTATTTATTTTATTCAGTGTTGAAAAATATGAATAAATATTAGGGCTGTTATATTATACGTGATCGTAAATAAAGTTAGTAAATATATTGAATTGTGTAAAATTGAATAATATCATATCGAATTATTAATTTTGTATGACTAATTGGAATTGTGATTAGTTGACCTCATTATAATATTTGTCTTCCATAAAGTAATGAGAAAAATATTATAAGAGTTAATCAAGTAATTGTAACAAGTCTTGAATTATGAAAATATTCTAAGTCATTTAATTTGATTGTTGCAGCATGCTCTACAACATTTGTAGTAAAAATTACATTGTGAAGTAAATTGAATCGGAGTCACGTTTTATCAATTGAATTCATCAAACTTGTGTTAATTATTTTTTCATTATTCCAACAATCACCTTTATTTTATTTTATTGTTACTCTACATAAATTTAATTATCGATAAATTTTTTCCTCGTGGATTTGACACTCTACTTATCATTTACTACTTGCTTGCGACACGTGCACTCTCTAGTGTAATGTTTTTGCACAACAACATACAAGAATTTCATCAAGACCAAACTACAATATTGGAAGATAACAAAAATGTAAGAGAGGATAAAATAAAGGGGTACAAAACTGTAGTCTAGTTTTTACCTCACAAGACAGCCTTAAAAAGCTCAAAAACGATTTCCATAGTTTTGAATGTACCTCTAGATGTCATAAATCCACTATTAAAATTTAAAGACGATCCAATTGTTGAAACTTGAGAAATGATGTGAATCAGAGGGCAACCAACTTCAAGCCCAAAGTTAAAGATCCATGTCAAGATATTGGAGGTCCAATGACAAGATCAAGAACTATGAAAATGCATGAAGCCTTAAATGGATTGATTATAGAAATCCAAGAGAAAGTTCTTTCCAACACGAGCTGAAATTAATAAATTTGTTAAATATTAAAGAGGATGTGTGGGAAGAAAAGAAGGCCGAAGATACTTAAAAAAACTACCTAAAGATTTAGTGGCAAAAGAGATGGAAGCACAACAACAAAACATGCACATGCAAAATCTATGCAGAGTTTCCTTTTCTCTATCAAACAATTATTTCCTAATTGTAGTTTTAGAAAGTTTCTTAATCATAGTTTTAGAAAGTTTCTTAATTATAGTTTTAGAAAGCTTTCCTAATCATAGATTTAGAAAGTTTTCTTAAGTATTGTTTTAGAAGGTTTCCTAATTATCGTTTTAGTAATATTTCCTAAGTAAATTAAGATAGTTTGTAGCCTATTTAAAGGCATAAACCTTGCAACATTAGAAAGCAATATACATGATTTTGAATTACTCTTGGTGAGAATTTTCTCTTTTGTTCTTTGTGAAGAACTAGATCTTCTTCAAGTCAAAACTTGAAAGATCAACTTGATAGCTTTGGTTCTAACCACAAGTTCGGTTACGGGTCAAGCTCCTTGTTTGATAACTTTGGTTCCGTCAGCAAGATTCGATTGGGGTTAAGTTCCTTATACTTGATTTCAAAGGCGTTCCTGAGTTTCTATTCCGCATTGTTGAAGGGTCTCGGGTTTGATATACCTGTGGTTCTCATCAAGAAAACACAATTCTCTTTTAGCTACTCCTAAAAAATTCGAGAACCCTTTTGCTTCTCCCTTATCTTCTTTTTTATTTTGATATCACTCTAGAGTACCTTTAGGCACAAAGGCTTGTTATAGTCTCAGCCTAAAAAATATGGACTGAGCCCAACATGGGAGGAGGAGGAGAGCAGAGGGAGCTTGGGAACGATCGAGAGAAATGTGATCTCCCCTTTGGTGCAATACATTTGTTTGTGCATGCGATTTTCACGTGTCATTTAATAGACACTCTAGTGGTGGGATATCTGTTGCTAATGTCTTAATTTTTCAAGAGTGTCAATTGAGGAAAGTAAAAGTTTAAGTTATTAATTGAAAATCCCCCTTACTTTAAGGTCTGTTTTGATATTTACCTATAATTTTATAATGTGGTATTAGAAACTTTTACTTATTTACAATTTTGTCATTAATAAGATGACTAGTAGACTAGTGTGTGGGTTTTGGAAAAAAATTTTTGGATATTGAGTAGAAGAATAGAGTTCTCTCTATTTGTATATTGAAGTAAACTTCTTGATGTTTCTTTTCTTTATCAATCGAGTTGATGAGCCTGTTTGTGGTAGATACTGGCAGCTTTTAAGGTATGTTTTGATATTTACCTATAATTCTATTTGTCGAATCTGACTTCCCCAAAACTCCAAACTTTAATTATGAAAATACAGAATTTTAGCGACTTACCTGTGAAGTATCTTCACTAAAGTTATAGATGGAGGTTTCGACAACGTCTTATTGCCCTCGAAAGTCGGCGATTCGCTCTCAAATTGCCTCTCCCTCTCCCTCACTCTTGTCTGCGATGCCACAACGAGGAACCAAATTTGGAATTTGGAATTATATTAAGTAAAAATAAGTTGAATTATACTCGAGTATAGGCAATGGCTGCAATAAACCAGTTGACCTCTGATGTTTAACCTTAACCTGCTGACACATTAGACATCGAACCACAAACTCTACCACTTCACACTTCATGCCTACCCACCAGTATTCTCGTTTCAGGTCCTGTAATATCTTTGTATTCCTTAGGTTGTTAGCATATTAGACTTGTGAGTTTCTACAAGTATAGCTTGCCTCAACTCCTAACTACTAGGGACTACCACTTGGCCTTTGAAAAACATAGTGTCTTTAGCGTTGACTTCCCAACCGTCAAGTTGTTCACCATTTTGCAGCTGACCAAATTTCTCTACTAACTCATCATCCTATCACTGCATCTATTTGTGACGACAACATTATTCCCACAAGTTGTTTTGTCATCCTCGTAATATTGCAGATCAAACTCTTTAATGGTGACTAACTGTTTCCATTCATCAAGAACAAGGCACGTAAGAGATCCCTGAAGGTTCCGACTTAAAGCTTCAGCCACCATATTTTCCTTACCGAGATGGTACTCCAAGTTGAAATCATAGTCTTCCATGTATCCTCCATCTACCTACGCTGCCTTAGATTTAAACCTCATTGAGTGAAAAGGTACTTCAGATTTTGTGGTATGTGAATCTTTAGAACTATGCTCCGTACAGGTAGCTTCTCCAAATCTTCAGAGATAAGATTATAGCAGCCAACTCTAAGTCATGAGTCAAGTTGTTCTACTCGTGAGGCTTCAAATGTCATGACGCATATGCAAAGACCTTGTCTAGTTGCATCAAAACACATCCAAGCCCAACATCAGATGCATTAGTATAAACCATATATGGTTGCTCACTATCAGTAATTGTCAAAAACATGTGCACTCATTAACCTCAGTTTCAACTCCTCGAAGGAATCTTGAAAACGATCGTCCCCTTTTAACTTTACACCCTTTCTGATCAATTTGGTCATCGACAAGGCAATAAGATGAGAAATCCTTCACAAAATGGTGGTAGTATTCGACCAGACCAAGAAAGTTGCGAATCTTCGATACATTCTTTGTAGGCTGCCACAGTTTAACTGCCTCAATCTTCGTAGGATTGACCAAAATTCTTGCTCGAGAAAGCACGTGTCCAAAAAACTTAACTCAGACATCAAAAACTCACATTTTCTTCTTTTGGTGTACAACTAGTGGTCTCTCAAAGTTTGTAGCAAAATCTGAAGATGCTCACGATGCTAACTTTGAGTCCTTAAATATACTAGAATGTCATCTATAAAGACCATCATGAACCAATCTAAGAATGATCTGAAAATCTGCTCATAATATCCATAAAAGCTGCAAGAGTATTGGTGAAACTAAAAGGTAAAACCTTGAACTCGAAGTGTCTATATCTCAATTTAAAGGCTGTCTTCGAGATATCCTCTTCCTGAATTTTTATCTGATCATACGCAGACCTCAAATTTATCTTCGAGAAATATCGGTTTCCACCAAGCTGATCAAACAAGTCATCAATCCTTGGCAATAGATACTTGTTCTTTACAGTCACTCGATTCAACTTCTGGTAATCTATGCAAAGTCATAAGGAACCATTTGCTTTCTTTGCGAACAGAACTGGAGCATCTTATGGTGATGTGCTCTCGCGTATAAAACCACGCTACATCAACTCATCCAACTGATTCATCAATTCAACTAACCCAGTCTATGCCATCCTGTAAGTAGGGATCGAAATTGGAGTATCACTAGGGACTAGATTAATACAAAACTCAATCCCTCAGTTTGGAGGCAACCTTGGAAACTCACCAAGAAATACATCAAAAAAATTTCTCACAATTGAGATATCCATATCCTACTCAATAGTATCACCATCCACATCAACCGACCATAGGTTCCTGTATTGTTCTAGTCCTAGACGGCCACCCAAACAAGCTCTTAAAATTGAATTTATTGTTACTGCACTCTCACCATTACGGTACACAACAACCCTTTCATCTCTCAAAATAAGAGTGACCTCTTCAAATGACACTCCACTGTCACTTTATACCTTCTCAGTCAATCCATTCTCTAAATCACCTCAAATTGACTCACTGGTAAGACAACTAGGTTTGCAGAAAAATTACACTTATCAATTACAACACAAACTAACCGACATATGAAAGACATTCCATCATGGACACCCAATGGAGTGCTGAGCACTAACAAAGACTCCATATCCTCAACAGTCAAACCCAAAACTAACACTAACATAGAGGAAATAAAAGAGTGTGTGGACCCATTATCAAACAACACTCGAGAAAAAGAGTGAGAAATAAGAATGATACCGTTGACAACTCTCTGGTCAAGCTGGTCATCAGATGGTTTTTGGAGTTCACATTCTCTTTTTCCATTCTTATCATATTATCACTTGTTATTGCAAGGTTTAATATTTCATTTATGTGGTAAAACCTCTGTCAAATTTTGTGTCATTGAAGTCCATTTGAACTCATTTATACTTGCTTCTTTTGAGAGTTCTCGGCAATCCGAGCAACCTGACTAGTTGCTATTTTGTAGGTATTAACATGGAACATTTCAGGTCGTGTTCGTGTCAAGTGGTATCAGAGCATAGGAAGTGTCCCCATTGTGCTAGTAATCATGTTTGCTTGCTCATTTTATCAAGTTTAAATAGCTGCATTTGTTTTTGTTTCTTGTTAAGGTTGCTGGTTTTAAAAAATAGTTTGTTGTTTCTCAAAAGCGAATCTGTTTGGTTGATGTTTGTTGCATTGTAGACTTAGTTATTTTCATAGTAAGTATTTTCCATTTAACCTAGACTTTGAGCATGAAAGATTAATACCATGTAACTTATTGTATTGTGGTCTTAGTTATTTTCATAGTAAGTATCTCCTTTTAGCATTGGTTGATTTCAACCAAGAAGAGAGCACCTCATTTGTTCATCAAGACCGTGGTTTCTTGTTGAGCAATATCCCCATCTTCTCTCCACTATTTTGAGAGTAGGAAAGCAGTAGAAGGTGGGTTGAAACCAACCTCCATCACACTATTTCTTTCCTTGGAAAGGAATGAATGCGAGAGCTATCATCTTAGCTCATCGGATGGTTTTTGATGTTCACATTCCTATATATTTCATTGTTATTGCAAGGTTTAATACTTCATTTATGTGGTAAAACCTCTGTCAAATTTTGTGTCATTGAAGTCCATTTGAACTCATTTATACTTGCTTCTTTTGAGAGTTCTCGGCAATCCGAGCAACCTGACTAGTTGCTATTTTGTAGGTATTAACATGGAACATTTCAGGTCGTGTTCGTGTCAAGTGGTATCAGAGCATAGGAAGTGTCCCCATTGTGCTAGTAATCATGTTTGCTTGCCTTTATCAAGTTAAATAGCTGCATTTGTTTTTGTTTCTTGTTAAGGTTGCTGGTTTTAAAAAATAGTTTGTGTTTCTCAAAAGCGAATCTGTTTGGTTGATGTTTGTTGCAGTGTAGACTTAGTTATTTCTAGTAAGATTTTCATTTAACCTAGACTTTGGTGCATGAAGATTAACTACCAGACTTATTGTATTGTGGTCTTAGTTATTTTCATATAAGTATCTCCTTTAGCATTGGTTGATTTCAACCAAGAAGAGAGCACCTCATTTGTTCATCAAGACCGTGGTTTCTTGTTGAGCAATATCCCCATCTTCTCTCCACTATTTTGAGAGTAGGAAAGCAGTAGAAGGTGGGTTGAAACCAACCTCCATCACCACTATTTCTTTCCTTGGAAAGGAATGAATGCCGAGAGCTATCATCTTAGCTCATCGGATGGTTTTTGATGTTCACATTCCTATCATATTATCACTTGTTATTGCAAGGTTTAATACTTCATTTATGTGGTAAGACCTCTATGAAATTTCGTGTTCATTAAAGTCCATTTGAACTCATTTCTACTTGCTTCTTTTGAGAGTTCTCAGTAATCCGATCAACCTCACTAGTTGTTGTTTTGTGGGTATTAACACGGAACGTTTAAGGTCATGTTTGTGTCATGCTGCCAATAGAAGGATTTTGTAGTGCCTCCATCATAGCTGCGATAGCATCAACAGTGTTGTCTTGTGTGGGGTTACGAGGTTCTTTATGGGAGGCATTCTTATATAAAATGAAGCAAACACCAAGACTTGGAAATTTCCGCAAACAGTAGACATTCGTCCAAAGTATTACACTATCAAATTTTAAGGGAAATTACTTCTGATGTTTATGTGAACCTTTCTATGATACAAAAAATTTCCACGACCCGAGGACCGACTGGAGCGAAAATGCCAGGTCTGACGACTCGATTCTTGAGAAGGAAACTCGATAACCTAGCCCAAGACTAGGTTTGCACTGAAAGTCTTTAAAATAAATACAAAGTCAAAGCCCATACATGAATGGACCAATATCCATAAAGTGAAATCTAAAACAAACAGTGCAATACAATAAATACTTAACAATATTTAATCATGGAGGAAAGTAAGTGTAACACCCAGTCCTATTGAACTAATTTACTTTACCAACTCATAGTGTAAGTTTTATGGAATGAAAAATTGAGAACAATTATTGATTAGGTTAATAAATGATCAGGCGAGGGCATTATGGTAATTAGGAATTTACATGGTGGATAACGTATTTAAGGAAAGGGTTTAGTTAGAGTAGCCGCCACTGTTTCATTCTTTTTACCTCTCAGCTCAGCAGACTTCCTCTAGGCGATTTCCCTCCGATCTTCTCCAACCGAGGTGAGTTTTGATTCGATTACTTGCTATTTTTAGTATCTAGGTAATTGAAGGATGGCAATGTATGCGTTTTAAAAATGTTGTGAGTGAGGGATGGGATTTGGGGGTTTAGCGATGAATCAAAAATGGTGAATAACACAACTGCCAAAACTAGCTCCTTAGATTTCCGAATGTTTAGAATGAAGTTTAGTAATACTGTGCTTATGTTTTAGGTGAGCCAGCTCTTGGAATATCCTACAACCAGAAATCTCTCAGGAAGCCAGGTAAGTAGAGTATGTGTGTGCCCTCGAGCCTACATCACAAAGCAGTAGGGTTTATGCATGTTTGTGTGTTCCAGTTGCTCATACATCATTTATTTGAAAAAAAAGCACGAAAACAAATTTACACATAATGGCATGGTGAGGTATGAACAGATTGAATCAATTAACTATTAAGAGAATTAATCTGCCCCTTAATATAGAAGAGGATTTATGTTTTGGGAAAAATGATCCACTTCCCAATCCTATAGGGGGATCATATCAGTTAATTATTAAGGGAATTAATCTGCCCCTTAATCTAGAAGAGGATTTAGGTTTTGAGAAAACTGATCCACTTCCCAATCCTACAGGGGGATCAACAGGGAACGAACATGAATGTAACTGAGCTGTGAAAGTAGAAACTGCATGAATAGGATTTATGTTTCAGTATTGCATTTCATTGTTGCTCTGCTTACTTAGCTTTAGGCTAATAATTGAGTTTTGTGATATAGGTGAAGGAGCCTCAGAAGGTGTGTTCTCTGAGCATGTTGAGGACTAGGCTGGTTGGGGGAGCACATTTGTGCCACGGTTTGGCGTTCTGATGAGGCGGCTTAACTGAGGTCTGTAGGTGTGAAAGTCTAGTTGATAATGTTTCAGTTTTAGTATGCTGAGAACGTTATGACTGTAGGAGTTAATGTTTTTACTAATTTTGGAGCTTTTCTGCTTATGAAAACACGATTTGGTTCCAGTTGTAGATTGTTATTCTGGATCTATGAAGTTGTGAATCTTACTGAATTTGGAGCAATTTTATGAATTTAAGCCGTTTTGAATGATTTTAGTATAATTTTCTAGTCCCTTTAGTAGTCAGAGTTGTTTTTTTATTATAGTGTAATTGGTCGGTTTTGATGAGAGTTATCTTCAGATCTTGGGTAAGTTGTGGTTGCAAGAAGTTGTATGGAGTCTACCGGTAGATGTTTTCTATTGGTGGATATTGAGTGTTTTGTGTCTATCGGTGGATGTAGTCTACCGGTAGATGTGAGTAATAGTTTTGTCGTTTTGCGATCGGTAGATGTTGAAAGTTGAAGTCTACCGGTAGATATTTTCTAGAGGTGGATATTGAGTGTTTTTGTGTCTATCGGTGGATATTGATTACCGGTAGATGTGAGTAATAGTTTTGTCGTTTTGCGATCGGTAGATGTTGAAAGTTGAAGTCTACCGGTGGATATTGAGTGTTTTTATGTCTATCGGTGGATATAGCTTATCGGTAGATGTGAGTAATAATTTGTCGTTTTGTGAGCGGTAGACGTAAGTAGTCGACGTGTTGTCGACAGATGTGAGCGAAAGACGTGTGAAAGTCGACGTGTCGATTCTGTCTCTGCTTCTACCGCTGACTCCTTGCCCCTACTCCTACCGCTGGCACTGTTTATCGGTAGAAGCCTTCCGATTTTAGTTCCTGCTTCTATCGTTGACTTTGTTTAGCGGAAGATGTGTTTGACTTCTACGATTTTTAAGTATTTCACGTTCTAAAACTTCATTTCTTTTGGCCGATTATTCCCTCATATTTTAACCGATTATCCAAACATTGTTTTAATAGTTTTGCTCAACTCGGTTTTGTTCGATTGATTTTTCCGCTGCAAGTTTTTAATGTTTTGAGGTTTTAGAAAATGTTGAATTTTGACATTTGAGAGAAGTTTTAAAATTTGTCCAAAATTTCTTAGTTATCCTTCGGGTTCATGATTAACGAACCGGGTGAAGAAAACTTGGGGCGTCACAGTATGGTATCAGAGACATTCAGTTAAACTGTTCAAAAGATTACTCATCAGTGCCGATCGTCGCATGGAAGTACTCCAACAACTGTAAGTTTTTATGTTAGTTTTAGTTATTAGAATTTTATGAAAGTAGTTAACCTTGTACATGAATAAGTAAAATGTCTAGACGACCAGGGAGACCAAGAGTACCAGGAGAGATACCAAACTCGGGACGTGAGGAGGATCCTGGCATGATTAGGCAGCTGACAGATTTAGTGCGTCAGCAAACGGACTTAGTGCGTCAGCAATCCGATCAGTTAGGAGTATTATTGAACTGAGAAGTACAGGGAAGTGCTAACTCGAGTTATAGTAATGAGCATTCTAGGGACAGATTCCAGAGGCTACAGCCACCCATATTTGATGGAAAGTCATCCAATCCGATTGTTGCTGAAGAGTGGCTTAGGAAAATTGAAAGCATGTTTAGATGTGCCAACGTTAGTGAAGGAGACAAGGTCACGTTGGCGACTTTTCATTTGGCTGGTGATGCTCAGCTTTGGTGGGAATCAATGAAAATCACCACCGATGTTTTGGCAATGTCCTGGGCCCAATTCAAGGAAGTCTTCTATGAGAAATACTTCAGCAGCACTGTTAAGAACACAAAGAAAGTAGAGTTCTTGCAATTGAAACAGACGGGGTCCGTGGACGAGTACAACAGACAATTCGAGTCCTTGCCAAGGTTTGCTGGACACTGGTTCATAGGAATGAAGATAAAGTGTTTCAGTATATGCATGGACTGAAGCCAAAAGTTTATAGAGGAGTCAAGTTTTGTGGTATTAAAGGCCTATCATTTAGTGAAGTTGTGTCCACAGCGTTGGAAGTGGAAGAAGCTGAAATGAAGTGTGCTGGACCAAAGGAAGCCCCACAAAAGTTCATCCAACCGCACCAACAGAGAGGAATGAAGAGGCTCGGTGAAGGCCAGCTTACCCAAGGAAAAGAGAAGAAAGTGCAAGACACTAAGAGGTTCCCTCAATGCCCGAAGTGTTCGAGATTTCACCTGGGAGAGTGTAGACTTAGCACAGGGAAGTGCTTCAACTGTGAGGAGGTCGGGCACACGTGCAAGGAATGCCCGAAGCCCAGAGTCACTCGTTGTTACAACTGTAACAAAGTTGGTCACATTAGCAGAGACTGCCCAGCTTTAAAGAGTGGCCCTGCTAAGTTGAAGCCAAGGATATTCTCCATGATGGAGTCAGGTGACGATGACCAGCCAGCTGTTGTGTCAGGTACTATATTGGTCAATTCTATGTCTGCCTTTACTTTAATAGATTCTGGTGCAACACACTCTTTTATAGCATCTGCGTTTACTGTTAAGTTAGATGTACAGTCTACACTTTCTGAGCACGTATTTAATGTCGCATTACCCTCTGGTGAACGCATGCACTCTAACCTTGTGATGCTCAATAGTGTTGTGTTAGTAAGAAACATGAATCTACCTGCTGATCTCATTATTATGGATATAATGGAATTTGATGTAATCCTAAGAATGGATTGGTTGTTCAAGCATTATGTCACGATAGACTGTAGAACTAGAATAGTTAATTTTCAACCCCCTGGTGGTTTGAAACACACCTTCCAAGCCTCGAGGAAAGACAAAAGAATGTCTGTTGTAACCTCTATCACTACTAGACCTTCTCCATGCAGAGAGTACTTGTGCTTCTTGGCCAATGTTATGGATACCAAGTTTGTAGGAGAATCAAGTCCCCAAAAAGTCCCAGTAGTCCAAGATTTTCCAGAAGTATTTCTAGACGACCTTCCTGGTTTGCCACCAGATAGGGAAATTGAATTTGTTGTAGATGTTTATCCAGGCGCCGAGCCTGTATCTAAGAATCCCTATAGATTAGCACTTACGGAGCTTAAAGAATTAAAGAAGCAGTTGGAAGAACTGTTGGAAAAGGGATTCATACGCCTAAGTTATTCACCGTGGGGTGCGCCGGTTCTTTTTGTCAAAAAGAAGGATGGATCAATGCGTATGTTCATTGATTATAGGCAATTAAATAAGTTAACCATCAAGAACAAGTATCCACTACCAAGGATCGATTATTTGTTTGACCAACTTCAAGGTGCAAGAGTTTTCTCTAAGATTGACTTAAGGTCCGAATACTATCAATTGAAAGTCAAATCTGAGGATATTCCGAAGACTGTTTTTCGCACCAGATATGGACATTATGAATTTCTGGTAATGTCCTTTGGATTGACGAATGCACCAGAAGCCTTTATGGATCTCATGAATAGAGTGTTCCATTAGTTTCTAGATAAGTTTGTCATAGTATTTATTGATGACATTTTAATATATTCGCGATCTAAGGATGAACATGCAATGCACCTGAGCTTAGTGTTAGGATTACTAAGACAACACCAACTTTATGCCAAGTTTTCCAAGTGTGAGTTTTGGTTGGACAGAGTTCACTTTTTAGGTCATGTGATCTCAGGTGATGGAATATCTGTCGATCCAGCCAAGGTTCAAGCAGTTAAGGAGTGGCCACAACCGAAGAATGCTACAGATATTCAGAGTTTCCTTGGATTAACAGGATATTACAGGAAATTCATTGAAGGGTTCTCGAAGATTGCAACACCCCTTACTCGGTTAACAAGGAAGAACGTGAAGTATGCGTGGACTGAGGATTGTGAGATAAGTTTTCAGACCTTGAAATTGAGGTTGACTAATGCACCAATACTAACACTCCCTGTTGAGAATGGAAAGTTTAGCATTTATTGTGATGCTTCCAAGATCGGGCATGGCTGTGTTTTGATGCAAGATGGAAGAGTTATAGCTTATGCTTCTAGGCAGTTAAAAGTACATGAGAAAAATTATCCTACACATGACCTAGAGTTAGCTGCAGTAGTCTCTGCATTAAAGATTTGGAGGCACTACTTGTATGGACAAACTTGTGAAATATTTTCGGATCATAAAAGTCTGAAATATATTTTCACACAAAAGGAGCTAAACATGAGGCAACGTAGGTGGCTAGAAATTGTCAAGGATTATGACTTTGAGATCAAGTACCACCCTGGCAAGGCAAATTTGGTGGCTGATGCTTTGAGCATAGTGACCACACCAACCTTAGCAGTAGTGTCTGGCATGCCATTATCCTTAGAATCAGAATTCCAAAGATTTAACCTAGAAGCAGTATCTAGTGTGTTGTCTGTGCTTTCTCCTATGTCATTGAAGCCTACTATTTTGGAAAGAATAAAGGAAGCTCAGATGAGCAATGCTGAGTGTAATAAGTACAAGTTATGCATGGATTCTGCCAACAAGTCAGGATTTAACTGTTCTGCTAATGGAATCCTTAAGTTTAGGAACAGATGGTTTGTCCCGACAAATGTAGAGCTTCGGAAAGAGGTCCTCTCTGAGGCACACTCTTCTAGATACTCTGTTCATCCAGGAAATACAAAAATGTATAGAGACCTCAAGCAAACTTATTGGTGGCCATGTATGAAAAGAAGCGTGGCGGAGTACGTGGAATCATGTTTGATCTACCAGCAAGTCAAGGCTGAACATCAGAGGCCCGCAGGGACGTTGCAGCCCTTACCACTCCCAGAATGGAAATGGGAGCAGATAACAATGGACTTTGTTGTAGGGCTGCCTAGAACAGTAAAAGGACATGATGCAATTTGTGTGATAGTTGACCGTTTGACCAAATCTGCCCATTTCTTAACAATAAGGTGACTTACTCGATGGATCAACTTGCTGAGTTGTATGTGCATGAGATTGTGCGATTGTATGGAGTTCCAACAACTATAGTTTCTGACCGGGATTCTAGATTCACATCAAAGTTTTGGAAGAGTCTGCATAAGGCTATGGGCACACAACTAAACTTTAGCATAGCTTTTCACTCTCAAACTGATGGACAATCTGAAAGAACTATTCAGACATTAGAAGACATGCTTCGTGCATGTGTGTTGGATTTTCAAGGTTCTTAGAGCAAATACTTACCCTTAGTGGAATTTTCTTATAACAACAGTTTTCAGGTAACAATAGGTATGGCACCGTATGAGGCTTTGTATGGACGAAAGTGTAGATCTTCTTTATACTGGGATGAAGTTGGAGAGGCACGCCTGATTGGTCCTGATTTTTTGCAACAGACAGTAGGGAAGATTGCTCTTATCCGACAACGAATCTTGACAGCTCAAAGCCGGCAGAAAATCTATGCAGACAGAAGACGTAGAGAACTGGAATTTGAAGTAGGTGATGAAGTTTTTCTTAAGGTGTCACCATTCAAAGGGGTTGTGAGATTTGGAAGGAGAGGCAAGTTGAATCCCAGATTTATTGGACCCTTCTCAATACTGAGGAGGATTAGGAAGACAGCTTACCAATTACAGTTACCAACTTCTATGGAAGGGATACACAATATATTCCATGTTTCTATGTTGAAGAAGTGCATAAGAGATCCATATCAAGTTGTGGAACAACAGAATATTGAAATTCATCCTACTCTTACCTATGTGGAGAAACCAGTGAGGATCCTAGGCTATGCAGTGAAGGTTTTGCGCAACAAAGAGGTTCCACTAGTGAAAGTCTTATGGCACAACTAGAACATAGAGGAGACAACTTGGGAACGCCAGCAAGACATGATGGACCAACATCCAAAAATATTCAGGTACTGAATTTTGAGGACAAAATTCTTTTAAGGAGGATAAATTGTAACACCCGGTCCTATTGAACTAATTTACTTTACCAACTCATAGTGTAAGTTTTATGGAATGAAAAATTGGGAAAAATTATTGATTAGGTTAATAAATGATCAGGCGAGGGCATGATGGTAATTAGGAATTTACATGGTGGATAACGTATTTAAGGAAAGGGTTTAGTGAGAGTAGCAGCCACTGTTTCATTTCTTTTTACCTTTTAGCTCAACAGACTTCCTCTAGGCAATTTCCCTTTGATCTTCTCCAACCAAGGTGAGTTTTGATTCAATTACTTGTTGTTTTTAGTATCTAGGTAATTGAAGGATGGCAATGTATGCGTTTTAAAAATACTGTGAGTGAGGGATGGGATTTGGGAGTTTAGCGATGAATCAGAAATGGTGAAGAACAGAACTCCCAAAACTAGCTCCTTAGATTTCCGAATGTTTAGAATGAAGTTTAGTAATACTGTGCTTATGTTTTAGGTGAGCCAGCTCTTGGAATATCTGATAACCAGAAATCTCTCAGAAAGCCAGGTAAGTAAAGTATGTGTGTGCCCTCGGGCCTACATCACAAAGCAGTAGGGTTTATGCATGTTTGTGTGTTCCAGTTGCTCATGCATCATTTATTTGAAAAAAAAAAGCACGAAAATGAATTTACACGTAATGGCATGGTGAGGTATGAACAGATTGAATCAGTTAACTATTAAGAGAATTAATCTACCCCTTAATTTAGAAGAGGATTTATGTTTTGGGAAAAATGATCCACTTCCCAATCCTATAGGGGGATCATATCAGTTAATTATTAAGGGAATTAATCCGCCCTTTAATCTAGAAGAGGATTTAAGTTTTGGGAAAAGTGATCCACTTCCCAATCCTACAGGGGGATCAACAGGGAACGAACATGAATGTAACTAAGCTGTGAAAGTAGAAACTGTATGAATAGGATTTATGTTTCAGTATTACATTTCATTGTTGCTCTGCTTACTTAGCATTAGGCTAATAGTTGAGTTTTGTGATGTAGGTGAAGGAGCCTCAGAAGGTGTGTTCTCTGAGTATGTTGAGGACTAGGCTGGTTGGGGGAGCACATTCGTGCCACGGTTTGGCGTTCTGATAAGGCGGCTTAACTGATGTCTGTTGGTGTGAAAGTCTAGTTGATAATGTTTCAGTTTTAGTATGCTGAGAACATTAATGACTGTAGGAGTTAATGTTTTTACTAATTTGGGAGCTTTTCTGCTTATGAAAACACGATTTGGTTCCAGTTGTAGATTGTTATTCTGGATCTATGAAGTTGTGAATCTTACAGAATTTGGAGCAATTTTATGAATTTAATGATTTCAGTAAAATTTTCTAGTCCCTTCAGTAGTCAGAGTTGTTTTTTATTATAGTGTAATTGGTCGGTTTTGATGAGAGTTATCTCCGGATCTTGGGTAAGTTGTGGTTGCAAGAAGTTGTATGGAGTCTACCGGTAGATGTTTTCTATCGGTGGATATTGAGTGTTTTGTGTCTATCGGTGGATGTAGTATACCAGTAGATGTGAGTAATAGTTTTGTCATTTTGCGATCGGTAGATGTTGAAAGTTGAAGTCTACCGGTAGATGTTTTCTAGCGGTGGATATTGAGTGTTTTTGTGTCTATCGGTGGATATAGCTTACCGGTAGATGTGAGTAATAGTTTTGTCATTTTGCGATTGGTAGATGTTGAAAGTTGAAGTCTACCGGTAGATGTTTTCTAGCGGTGGATATTGAGTGTTTTTGTGTCTATCGGTGGATATAGCTTACCGGTAGATGTGAGTAATAATTTGTCATTTTATGAGCGGTAGACGTAAGTAGTCGACGTGTGAAAGTCAACGTGTTGATTCTGTCTCTACTTCTACCACTGACTCCTTGCCTCTACTCCTACCGCTAGCACTGTTTATCGGTAGAAGCCTTCCGTTTTTAGTTCCTGCTTCTATCGTTGACTTTGTTTAGCGGAAGATGTGTTTGACTTCTACGATTTTTAAGTATTTCACGTTTTAAAACTTCATTTCTTTTGGCCGAATATTCCCTCATATTTTAACCGATTATCCAAACATTTTTTTAATAGTTTTGCTCAACTCGGTTTTGTTCGATTGATTCTTCCGCTGCAAGATTTTAATGTTTTGAGGTTTTAGAAAATGTTGAATTTTGACCTTTGAGAGAAGTTTTAAAATTTGTCCAAAATTTCTTAGTTATCCTTCGGGTTCATGAGTAACGAACCGGGTGAAGAAAACTCGGGGCGTCACAGTAAGGAAATGGAATCCAAGAATTAGGCTTAAAGTTCCAAATTGAACAGCTAAATCCTTACAAAGAGAAAACAAAGTCAATCAGAGCATCTTGAAAGTAACATTGGTAAGATACATAGTGTAATAGTATTTAAGAGGCTTATAATTACTATGCAAAGTTTTGTACAAAAATACAAAGGTAAAAATAAGAAGGAATAGCTAGTCGGAAGAAAGATGAGTAGGACAAATCATAATTGAGGTGGAGCTGGCCGATTGAGGTTATACTGGTCAAGATCACCATGGCTATTTTTGATCTCATACTTTTTCTCCATCATAGTCTACTGGCTACATGCAACATAATTGTCAGAGCCCATGCCTCGATTACCAGATTCTCAAGGTGGGAGTTTTTAACTGTTAGTATAATTAAATCAATAAAATTAACTGTACATACGCAATGGGCTACGATTAAATTTGCAAACTCAACCCATAGATAATACAAAGTCTCATAAATTTAAAACGAAGCTCGAAAATAAATTTATCGTTATGCTATGGGAGATATTTTTTGTGGTTAGACCTACGAGTTTTAAAGGAGAATAAGTATTAATAAGCAGAGAAAATGTAACGCCCCCGAACCCACCTTGGCTCGGAGCGCTACTTGGCTCACACTAACCCCGATGGAAACGACGTTTAAAACTAAATTTAACATAATTTTCATTAACCTCAAAACCTAAAATAAACTAACACAGCGGGATTTAAAAAAAACTAAATCTCACGAAGTTCTCTTATGTTATACCTAGCTGCCTAGACTCACTAATTTCCTTTAATCCTAACCTATAAGCACCACGGCGTCCTTCCCGAAAATTTCGGCAAAGTAACGCCTGAAAATGGCGCCTCCAAAATGCTAGGTACCTGCAATAAATAAATCCCCAAACAGATCCAGAATAATCCTAACCAACTATCCAGCATACAGCATGAGAAATCTCCAAATAGCAGTAAAGAGGGAAACAAAAATACAAACATTCCTAAGTGAAGAAAGTCCACAGTACAGGGTGACACATCACCCTTAAATATGATTATATACAACAAATAAGACATCCACCCAAAAAGAACTACACACATAAGACATCCACCCAAAGAACTACACAATTCCATCAATTCACAAGCAGACATTTACAATACTACCAAAATACAAAACCCACATTCTCCGAAGACCATGGTTGAGGCGCCCCGACAACTGCCTGCACCGGCATGCCCCGAACTCCTCCGACTGCGGCCTAGTCCTCAGCTGTCCTCTTTACCTCATCAGGATAAAACTCGCCACCTACACCATAGAACACAAAAGTAAGCCTAACGCTTAGCAAGTAGGGAAATAATGCACAACAACACACTAAATGCTCGACTCAACCCTAACATGCAGTTTCTACACACTCTGTTGTTTTCTTTTCGTTTCGGTTGCATTTATCTTTCACTTTCAGGTGAATCAAGTAGGCACACGCCCCCACACAGTCCAGGATGGCTACGCCTTGATCCACGGAGCTAGACCGGAGGCACACGTCCCAACATAGTCCAGGACGGCCAACACGAATCTCCCCCAATCTATCGTAGAATCCTCATTGTGCACTTCAAGCACGAACAGGTCGAGGAATTCATACTCACGACACATTACGTACATTAACAGGGCATCTCGAATAAAATCCCTCGCAGGGTGCTCAACGAGCCACTTGCCCGACGAAGCTATTCTACTCGAGACCAAGTTGCATATCACTTCTTATCTTTCTTCCACATCATCCTCACCACTCAAACATGCAAAAACACGTGATTTCGTAGTTTAGAAAACAATGATGCATGACACCCGATGCATAACAAAAGCAAAACATAACAAACAAACAACCAATCCCTACCGTTCTATGGTGTAGGCCCGAAGGCAACAAACACTCATCCACTACTTACCTGGCGTCCTAGCTCACTGAGGTTACTCGGTTACCTGTCCATCTACAGCTCGACCTACGACAATAATTCAAACTTCATTAAAATCAAGCCTACTTTCACCAATTAACTCACAAACTACTATTTCTAGCCTAATCCAACTAAAACCCAACTAAACAGTTCGAACGCGCGTAACTTTTGCGTCGGATATCAGAATCTAACGATTCCAGCGGCCACGTACTCCTCTAATAACCTATTTTAACCTGCCAAAAGGAATTTGAAAACAAACGACTCTAACTAGGTCAAATTGACAAAAACCCGAAATACCCCTAACCGGAAAATCCCCCGTTTCTGATTTTTCATCAATTCTCACCAATCTCTTCACCAATCAATCCCCCTAACCTCCAATTAACATAACCTAACAAGAAAAACCAGAGTTCCACACAAAACCCCGAATTGCCCGAATAGGGCTTACTGACTTTTGCCCAATTCGAGCTCCCCACGGCCAGGCAACTAAAGCTGGCCTAATGTCCGGCAATCCCGAGCCAAGACCGCCCAAAAACGGCCGGCGATCGGAGCTCTAACAGCTCGGCGATCCACGGCCTCGAACAGAAAGAAAAACAGGGGAAAACCGAGATTACCGGCCGGTTTGTGCGCAGCGACGGCTGAAATGGCAGCCCTAGACGCCGTCGACGCTGTCTGGTTGGAACCACGGCGGTGAACGGCAGTCGCCTTCGTCGCTCGCCCCTCCCCCGTCTCCCCTGCTTCTCTCGGCGTCGGGCACGCGAAGACAACAGAATGGCGATTCTGTTGTTTTCGTGTTGGTTTTTTTTTTTATAAAACTAATAATAATAATAATTTCTATTAAAACATTAATAACTTGACATTTACCGTTTTGCCCTCCCATATTTCCGACCATGTCAAATTCCATTAAATCTCATTCTTAAATTAAAATCTCCGGCTTAATTTCACTAGGACCCGAACTTAAATTAAAAACTTCACTTTTCTTTTAAATTAATTAAACCAACCTATTTTATTATTATTTTATTTTCTCTTCAATTTTCCCTAAAAAAATCCCGGGTGTTACAGAAAAAGAGTTGGGGAAATATTTTTTGAAAAGAAGGAGATCTTCTTTTGATATGGAAATTCGGAAACAGAGTGATTATTAGATCCTAGAAAGGAGAATTTAAATTCAGAAAAATTCTGAGAAAAGCCCACTTCTCATCCTCTTTTTCTTTTTCTTCTTCTTAGGGTTCTCTATATTTTTCTATGGATTGTTAAATTCCTAATTTCTAGTCAAGAAATTAATTGAAGTTTTGATTCACTAAATTATTGTGAGATATACTCTTATCATTATTATTTTTCTTATGATATTTTATATATCTTCTTTGCTTCATAATATTATTATTTTATGGATTGTTTGAACTGACTATTATTCAATTTATCAACTTAAGATATAGCCATTTAGGACTTTTCAATCCATACTTGTTTAAAGGTTCTAATATATGTGGAAAATAACGTAGGTTATGAAGATGTATGATCTAGTCTAAATTATCCGCGCTTGTTGAGATGGTTGGCTAAAATTGGGTCACTCTAAGTCTTAATGCTATTGATACATTAAATTTTAGGAGTGTCTCTTTAGGGTTGTTTGTTAATAAGAGAGTTAATCATAGAGCTTCTCTTGGTTATCGAGGAACTAAGAAGATATTAGGTTATTAGAGCGTCTCGGTAACTATAACCAATTTATTCAAGAAGATTAAAAATCAATTCATGTTTCAATGATATATGTACCAGTCAAATAGAAATTGCCCCTTGAGTAGATAACCATTCTCATTTGAAATCTCATTTTATTATTTATTGCTTATTTTCAATTCTTAAAACTCAAAACCATCATTTTCGCTTGTGTTTATAATTTTCATAGAAGTAAATCTATTTACTATCCCTAGTGGATTCAACTTTGGCTTCCTAATCTACAAATTCATATTCTTTTAGGCAAGAATTATTTTTAGTGTTTTTTATGCACATCAAATTCTGACGTTGTTGTCGGTGAGTAGTATTAAATAGTTTTGTTATTATAAAAAAAATTATTTGTTGTACTTTTAATGCCTTGTTCTTCTCATACAGGTGAACTTCAATTTGATTATGACATTGAGAAGACAGTAAAAAGGTCGAGAAAAGAAGCCAACTTGTGTCGTAACGAAGTAACTTCATCTATGATTCTTGATTTGGTAGTGGAAGTAGAAGTTGAGTTAATCCATTCGTATAGGGACATCAACATGGAAGAAGCCAAGGCTAAACACACATTGAGGCAATTGACCGTACCCGATGTGAATCATCAACCGCTCCGATCAAATATCAAGACTTAGAAACTCATTTCGAATTGAGGTATGGTTTGCTCTATCTCTTACCTACCTGCCGTGGTTTGGAGAATGAGAATCCTTAGAAACATCTGAAAGAATTCCATGTGGTGTGTTCAAGTATAAAACCACAAGGGGTGTTTGAAGATCAAATCAAGTTGCATGCTTTCCCATTCTCGCTGGCTGAAAATGCCAAAGATTTGTTGTTTTACCTTCCTCCCAGATCGATCAATACTTGGGCGGATATGGCGAGGATATTCCTGTGAAATATTTTTCTGTTTCACGAGCCACCAACATTAGAAGAGAAATATGTGGAATAAATAAAAAAGATAAAGAAACCTTAAATGGGTATTGGGAAAGATTTAAAAAATTTTGTTCAAGTTGTCCACAACATGGAATAACCGAACAACTCTTCATCTAATATTTTTATGAGGGTTTGCTACCTATGGAAAAGAAGATGATGGATGCGGTGAGTGGAGGAGTTATTGTTAATAAAACACCTACAGCAACTAGGGAATTGATCAACATCATGGCCGCTAATTTACAACAATTTGGATCCTGCCAAGACACAAGGTAACGTAATATGTATATGACTTTTTTATATGCGAAGAGCCAAGAATGGTGATAGAACTATCAGAAACAACATGGGATAACCGTAGGACTGGCTTCAAGGGAATTTTGCTAACAACAACTCGTGTTCGAAAAATATAAAAGTACCTTGTTTATTTCATCCAAATCGTTGGTAAGGATCACATAGGGTTGAGCTTCATATGAATCTTTCTATTTCCTCTCCTTACATCATGGGATAACCGTCGAGGTGAAGTAGGGGCCTGGGCCTTTCTCATTTAGGACTTAACCATTCTATTTCTGAACTCACATCTGCCACCTTCTTTACTTTACTCGGCCCATGAAGACTGGCTTTTCAAAGAGAGACTTCAACAGGCGAGTTAAGTAAAGCCTTGCTGATCATGAGGGTGAAAGATATAAGTGTTTCTTCTCTTGAAAATCAAATTTCAAATCTTACCTCTCTTGTTCAACAATTAACTTTAGGTAATAGACAAGAAGTAAAGGTTTGCAGGATTAGCACGACTAATGGTCACCCAATCAACATGTGTCCTACAATTCAAGATGACCCCTTTGAGAATGCCAATGAAACTGGAAGATTTTCAAGCCCACCTCAACAGAAGTATGATACCTATTCAAACCTATACAATCTGGGATAGAGGGATCATCTGAATTTCAATTATGGAGCGACATAATAGAATTTCCAAAATTATCAAGCTAGAACCTCTTGCTCTACTCATCCTCAACCATCTTCCTCTAAATAAGGTATGCCTCTTGAAAAAATTATTCAATCACTTGCCACTAACACTCCAAAATTCAACGCGAGACAAGAACAAGCATCAAGAATTTGGAGAATCAAGTGAGCCAACTAGCCTAATCCATCAATAAATAGAATCCCAAGGTAAGTTGCCTTCACAAATTTTTTTTAGTCCAAACAAAATGCTAATACAATTACTTTGAGAAATGGTAAGTAATTGAAGGAACCGAGCACATGGGTATGCTTTTAAATGATAAAATAAAAGAGAAGTGACTACCTCACTGATGAAACTTCCAACAGCTATAACTCAACTACACTTGAAATTTGGACAGTTTCTAGCCAAGGAGTGGAAAATGACACCTCAAAATATCGTGGTCTAATTCGGGAAGACGAAGAAGTTATGATTGGAATGGTGGAGGTCATTGGATGGTCTGAATTGCACCTTTTGGTCAAAATCAGACCAATTTTTTAGAGGTAATATCTCTGTCAATATGGATGATCTTGATGCAATTTTTATACAGAAACTTCCTCTAGATGTGAAGAATACTTCCTCCGATTCATAGCCAAAATCGTTGTGGAAAAAGAGTTATGGATGTAGTAATCGAATTGGTCTAAATAGGCATTAAAATTGCACCTATTGACTTTTATGGCCACCTTTGTAATAGGGGCACTTCAAATCGGTTTTTGATAGTTTTGTGCTTCTTTACCTGGAATATTATCTACTTAAGAAGTAGAGAGAAATGAACAATAGTAGGAGAGCTTGATTAAAGCAATCAAAAGATCAAGTTTATTTTGTTTTACAAAACACAATCGAATATGACTCACCAAAGGGGAATGTAGGTATTGCATTGAAGCAAAGGGAAAAGCACTGGCTAGTTTTTCAAATTGATCAAAGATCCTTACAACAATAACCTAGAGGGCTATTTAATACTAAAATTTGTAGGTGAGACCTATAGAGAGAGAACTATATGAAAACCCTTCAAAGGATAAGTGTGTTCAGGGAGAAGACACCCCTTCAAATGACATCTCTTCACATTGAACTCCTATGGTTTCTTATTGGCCCTCTTTGCCTTCCCAAGGCTTTCACCATCATAAAACATCAGCCCTGGTTGTGCATTACTTGACCTTATAATGCCAAGTACTCTTTGTATGAAAGAGGAACGAATCTAAGTTGGTCTTGGGCTTTGCTTCGTTAGTCTTGGGCTTTGGTTGCTTGGGCTTTGGTTGCTTGGGCTTCTCCTTGCACTTTAAGTTTGTTACTCCTCCAAGTTGCTTTAGACTACAAATGCTTATCCTATGAGTGATGATCCATAAAGCAAAATTCACACATACTCACTCAGCCCATTAGGATAAGCCAAGTGAGAGTTACAATTACATGTGGTTAAATGAAATAAAAACAACATAAATTTTTTTATGTTCACCACGTTCTCCATTTGTGCTTCACCACGTTGAACTCCCAATTAAATTTTTTTGCCACATGATTGAAATCGATGCATTGACTACTTTTTTTTCCCATGATCACCTATAAAACCAAAAGAGAAGGAGATCCTTGAAGCTTTTCCCAAAGCTGAAGTAAATATCCCTTTGATTGACGCAATTAAACAAGTACCTCGCTATGCCAAGTTTCTCAAGGAATTGTGCACCAACAAAATAAAACTAAAAGTTAATGAAATGGTGAGTGTGGTGGAAAATGTCTTAGTCGTACTCCAAAAGAAATTGCCCCCCCAAATGTAAAGACCCAAGTATGTTTACCATTGCTTGCATAATAGGCAATGTTATGATAGAGAGAGACTTAAGAGCTTCAATAAATGTCATGTAATTTTTTATTTATCTTCTATGAATATAGGTCCTTTAAAAGAAACTGATGTGATTATCCAACTCACCGATAGGTCTAATATTTATATTGTAGACGTTTTAGAAGATGTTTTAGTCCAAGTCAATGGTATAGTATTCTCTGCTGATTTTTTTATGTGATTGACATGAAAGCAGATGATGCTTTTAATTCTACGTTAACTTTGCTTGGAAGACCATTTCTCAAAAAAACCAAAACAAAAATTGATGTGCATGATGGTACACTTACGGTGGACTTTGATGAGATGTCATTAAATTAATATCTATGATGCATGAATATCCTAGTGTTGTGATTCTATTTTTTGCTTTGCATGTCACTGACTCTATGGCAGAGAAGCTCTTGACTGGATGATAGAGATGATTGAAGACACTAAAGTTGGAATTGAAATCGTTGCCAAGCCACTTGAAATAGAATTTTGGGGAAATGTGAAAACTGTCAGCTCGAATAGAAAGGATAGGATTTATGCCTCATGATGCATTGTGGGCATACAAAATGGCTTATAAATACCGACAGAATGTCCCCTTATCGGTTGATATTTTGAGAACACCCTGTCCTCTCTATTGAATTGGAGCACATGGGTTTACTGGTCCTTAAAGAATTGCCACATGAATATGGTGAGGCATAGTATACATAGAAAACTTCAATTGCAAAGGACTGGAAGAAATTGCAATGATGCTATGACAACTCGAAGCTTACAAGAAAAAAACAAAGGCCTTTCATGACGACATGATCTCCAGAAGAGTGCTCTGTTGATAAAAAGTTTACTTTATAACTCCATTTAAATTATTTCCTAGAAAAAGGAGTAAGATGGTGGACTCTTTTGTTGTTACTTAAGGTGTTTCCTCATGGCACAGTTGAATCAAAATTGTAGCATAGATCAGATTTTAAGGTTAATGGCCATCGTTTGAAACTTTTTATGACGATTTTCAAATTAATAAAATTAATCTTATCAATTAGAATCACAATCTACGAAGAGTGAAGAAGAGAAAAGGTCTAGCCAAGACATTAATTGGAGGCAACCAAGTGTGTTTATTGATTTTTTTTTATTTTTCTTAGTGGTTTATTTCATTTATTATTAATGATCTTGACTCTATATATAATTGTTGTTGTGTCTTTTCAGTAGAAACAACCAGAAGAAAACCCATAAGAGGCGCAAACACCCTTTATCCTGGAGTTCATCTTTTTTTTTTTTTTT
>CM039511.1:45105406-45190159 GCA_022432975.1 Begonia masoniana
TGTTGGAGGTAATACACTTTTTAGTAGAGGAAGGCACCATTTCCTTTTATTCCTTTATGTAACGTCCTCTTTTTCACAAATCATTGTCCGCTCTTGAAATTAGGACGTAGTCCAATATCCTTCCCTCATAGATTTGTATGGCGAAGACTTCCAAGTCGGTCACCCAACATGGTACTGCTCTCACCGGGGCACTTTTAACTTCAGAGTTCTTATGGGATTCGTTGCCAATTAGGCTTCAAAACGCGTCTTACTATTTTGGGAGAGTTTCCTTACATATGTTTCATTTCCATATACCTCTCCAAGCGATGAGGGATTGTGACGACCCGGGATTTGCCCACACTCGAGTCTGGGATTTTCCTACACTCGATTTAGGTCTCGAGGTTTGCCACGCAACCAGAACTTTGCCCCGCAGTCGTGCTCATACGTACATATTCGGATCATTATAATCACCTCCCTCGGGGGCCCAACGTTCTCGTTGGCCACGTTTTTCCAGTAAGATATTGTCCGCTCTAAGGATTGGATTGTAGCCAAATATCCTCCCCTCACATATTTGTATGGCGAAGACTTCCCAATCAGTCACCCAACACGGTACTGCTCTCACCAGAATACTTTTAACTTCAGAGTTCTTATGAGATTCGTTACCAATTGGGCTTTAAAACGCATCTTACTATCTTGGAAGGGTTTCCTTATATATGTTTCATTTCCATATACCGCCTCAAGCGATGGGGATTGTGACAACTTCCTTTTTAAGACCTGAGATTTGCCTATACTCGAGTTCGGGATTTGTCTACACTCGGCTTAGGTCCCAAGGTTTGCCCCGCAACCCGAGATTTGCCCCCGCAATCGTGTTCATACGTACACATTCGAGTCATCACAATCACCCCCCTCGGGAGCCCAACGTCCTCGTTGGTCACGTTTTTCTAGTAAGATATTGTCTGCTTTGGGGATTTGGTTGTAACCCAATATCCTCCCCTTACGGATTTGTATGCGCGAGGACTTCCCAGTCGGTCACCCAACATGGTACTGCTCTCACCAGAGTACTTTTTACTTCAGAGTTCTTATGGGATCCGTTGCCAATTGTGTTCCAAAACGCGTCTTATTATCTTGGAAGGGTTTCCTTATATATGTTTTATTTCCATATATCTCTCTAAGCGATGTGGGTGTAGGATCGAGATTGTCTAAGAGGGGGATGAATTAGACCTTTTTAAAATTATTAATCTAACAGCAAACCAACCCAACAATAAAAATAACAGAGAGAGAGAGAAAAACCAACACAAGAGTTTTTACGTGGTTCGGCCAAAACCGGCCTCCATCCACGCTTCAAGGTTCTCCCTTGAAGATCCTTAACCTATCCTCAACGAGAATTCCAGATCGAGCTTCACGGGCGTCGATCTACAGCCTTACAATACTGGATTGAACTTCACGGGCGTCAATTCACTGTCTTTCAGGTTTTACAGATTTAAGTGAATGAACGCAACAAACTACAAACTCTCAAAACAAATTCTCAAGTTTGGGAATCGAGAGATGTAGATGAAAAATACAGAGTATGATGAATCGCACATTAGGGCTCAAAGCTAATTTTCGCAAAAAGTTATTCCTTCGTGCTCTATCCTCGGCTTAAATACTATGTCTGATTTCTGCTTCACATAATTGAATGCTTCTTTCTACAAATGGAAAAATGTTACCGTTGGGAAGCATCCGTACTCAAGCAGATATCCGTTGCATCTGAAATTGCTGTTCGTCGTCGCCATTAATGTTCTGGAGTTAAAGCTGAAAACGACGTCACTGTAGCTTCGCGGTTATTTTGAATTCTGGCGAAAGATCACCGGTTGAAACAGCTTTATAACACTATCGGCAGAAGCACCTTAAAATGCTATCGGCAGATGTAAGCTTTGAACGTCATCGGCAGATGCAACTTGAAATGCTATCGGCAGATGTAAGCTTTGAACGTCATCGGCAGATGCAACTTGAAATGCTATCGGCAGATGTAAGCTTTGAACGTCATCGGCAGATGCAACTAGAAATGCTATCGGCAGATGTAAGCTTTGAACGTCATCGACAGATGCAACTAGAAATGCTACCGGCAGATGTAAGCTTTGAGTGTCATCGGCAGAAGCACGTTGAAACTCCATCGGCAGGAGTAGTTTGAAAACGCCATCGGCAGGAATAGCTTGAAAATGCCATCGGCAGGAGTATCTTGAAAACGTCATCGGCAGGAGTAATTCTTTGAACGACTTCGCTTTTTGTCGTTTAGCGATCGGTTGAAGTAGCCTCTGAACGACTTCTCCTTTTTTCGTTTATCGATCGGTAGATGTAATTTTTTTCTTCGCTATCACACCAAAAAATTCTGTTTATCGGTAGAAGCCTTCATTTAAACACTACGCCTTTGTCGTTTAGCAATATCTACTTCACCGGTAGATGTACACTTTGTTTAACAATTTTTCAGCCCTGTTACACTAATTTAGCCCTGTACACTTAATCACAGTTGTTAGACTACTAAAATACCATTTCCAAGGGCATTTCCAACAAATTGAATCACATGCATAATTCATTATTCTCATTTAATCAACATTATCAAATTACATACTTAACATTCAAATACATCATCAAAAACTTAGTTAGACTTAAACACCATTTAAGTCAACAATCTCCTCCTTTTTTATGATGACAATCTATGAGTATAAATTTGATTAATCATTACTCTCCCCCATAATCCTAGCTCCCGTACAGCATATGCATACATTCCAAATTCAAACACAGATCATATCAAGGTTTTATATCCAATCTAATTTCTCAACCACATCATCAATCAAATACTTTCTCCCTCATTGACATTATAAAAAAAAATGAGCAGAGAAATATGAGAAACAATGCATTCAACAATTCAAAGAAACATCAGAGTGCCAAAACAGATGAATATCAGAAAAACATTGTATAAAAAAATATCTCCTATTTACAGAAATCTAAAAATTTCTTCCAAAAGGCATGGATGATCCATGAGTCCACATCAAGGTGCGGGGAGAAGTAAGCATCCACGAGGGCTTGAAGGGTTTCAAGATCATGAGGAAGTGGTGCTTGATAGACGACCAGGTCCAGACATGGAGGAGGAGGTGGAGATGCGTCTGGAGAGACTATCAAGTCCATACAGGTAGGTTGGTCCAGGAGAGGAGCAGAGGATGATGGCTCGACAGGTGGTCCATCAGAAGAGACTTCCATTGGACTGGCTGGCTCAGGTGAAGACTCACGAACAGGAGGAACAACAGGAATAGGAAATTGGAGTTCTGCCTCCTGAAGAGCTAAAGGTGTTAAATGAACAGAGTCTTCAATAACCTCTGATCTGCAAAGTGGAAGTATGAGGACTTCTGAACAAGCCTCCAGGTAAGAAGGAGGGCTAGATGGTCCCGGTAGAAAAGCATCAAATTGAGACTTGAGCGATTGATGATTCAGGGCGGCAATTTCCTTATGTCTGTCCATTTTCTTAGACAACAGATCTAGACCTGTATCCAAAGCGATGCTCATATCCAATTTGATCTGTCTCAGTTGTTGATCCATGTTGTCCTTAACAGAAGTGAGGGCAGTACCTAAGCTGGCTATGCTGGAATGCGAAGCATTAAACTGATCCTCACTGATGGAAAATCTCCTTTGATAAGTAAGGGGAGAGGGAGGAACAGAGGTTGTAATAACCCGAAAATTTTACCTAGTAAATTAAAAATCTTGTTAGAATTTCCGTGAGAGATTTTAACGGGTTAGCTAGTTTATTAAAACTTAAGATTTTATTTGGAAGAGGATTTCTAAAATTTTAGGTTTAGGGGGGGGACGCGAACTTAACGGAAATACGAAAATTCAAACATGTGAGGGCGATTTAGTAATTAAGTTAACTAAAAATAAAATAAATTAATTAATTAATTAAAAAAAAGTAATAGAAAACTGAATGGCTTCACGAAGAAGCCATTCAGTTTCTACAACCCGAGCGCCCGAACAGAGGAGCCCAAGCGACGATCCTCCTCCGGCGACCACGCAGTTTCGGCCACCGTTCAGACGAGTGAGCTCCGGTGAGAAGAAATCTCTTTCTCCCTCTTTGATTGCGTGCTTAAGTCTTGACGAAAAGTGGTGAGTTTCTCCTCCCTGTTTTTCTCTCTGTCAATCAGCCGAGGTGTAGTCTGAGTGATGAGCGAATTAGGGTTATTTCTTGGTTGTTTTGTGACAAAAATTTGGGGGATTTAGAGGTGTGAGAGTGGTGATCCTCGGTGGACTGTGGTACCTCGATTTTCAGAGAGAAAACTGTGAAGGGGGAATTCTGTGATTTCGGATTTCTGGATTTGGAAGCCTTAATTTGTGCTAAATTATGCTTAATAGGCTAGAATGTGATAGATTAGTGAGGAATTGAGCAAAATTGGTTGAAAAATCGAAAGGGGGAAATTTGGCTTTAAAAACCGGTTCTGATTTTAGGGTTTTTGGCCTAGCCATGACTAATAGTTTTAAAATTTCTTTTGGTATGTTGAACTAGGTTGTTAGAGGAGTACGTGGTCACTGGAATCGTTCGATTCTGATAACTGACGCGAAAATTATGTGTGATCAAAGTTTCAGGTTGGTTTTTAATCGGACCAAGTTAGTGACCCGTTTAGTTAGTTGTGAGTTGGGTTAAGTTAGAAATGTTAGTTTTAGGATAAATTGGTGAGTTTAAGCCTATATACTAACGTGGATTTTGAATTGTGCTAGGTGAAGCCGTAGGTGACGTGACATGCCAAACCCGAGCTAGCTAAGACGCCAGGTAAGTAGTAGTGTGGGTGTAAATGTCTGAGAGTCGCCCATAAGGGCCTACACCACAGTTGTTCGCATGTTGTAAGTCGTGTGTATGTCGTGAGTATGTCATGAGTAGTCTGTATGTGACGTGTAGGTGCAGTCGTCGTTAGTGGTATGTTATGTGACTTGTGCAAGTGTGGGTTAGTTGTATGCAGGTTGTGAGTCGTAGGTACGCGTGTGAAGTGATGGGGATGTGGAGTTGTCGTCAGTTGGTCATGGTACACCACCGTTGTTTGCATGTTGTGAGTCGTAAACACGTTTTGAGTAGTCTGTATGTGATGTGCTCCGCGAATTCCGAGTGGGATTCGGGCCGGAGGTGATGTGCTCCGCGAATTCCGAGTGAGACTCGGGCCGGAGGTAATATGCTCCGCGAATTCCGAGTGGGACTTGGGCCGGAGGTTAGGTGCTCCGCGAATTCCGAGTGAGACTCGGGCCGGAGGTAATGTGCTCTGCGAATTCCGAGTGGGACTCGGGCTGGAGGTGATGTGCTCCGCGAATTCCAAGTGAGACTCGGGCCGGAGGTGAGGTGCTCCGCGAATTCTAAGTGGGACTCGGGTCGGAGGTGAGGTGCTCCGCGAATTCCGAGTGAGACTCGGGCCGGGGGTGATGTGCTCCGCGAATTCTGAGTGAGACTCGGGCCGGAGGAGGTAAGCAGGTTAAGGGTCGTAGATACGTATGTGATGGGAAGTTGTCGGTAGTTGGTCAGTATGTAGGCAGCGAGCTTTGTGAGGGTTGTGGGACGGTTGTACGTAGGTAGTGAGCCTTGTGAGGGTTGTGGGACGGTTGTACGTAGATGGAGAGCCTTGTGAGGGTTGTGGGACGGTTGTATGTAAGCAGTGAGCTTTATGAGAGTTGTGGGAGTAGGTAGTGAGCCTTGTGAGGGTTGTGGGACGGTTGTACGTAGGTAGTGGGCCTTGGGAGGGTTGTGGGACGGTTGTACGTAGATGGAGAGCCTTGTGAGGGTTGTGGGAGTAGGTAGTGAGCCTTATGAGGGTTGTGGGACGGTTGTACGTAGATAGTGAGCCTTGGGAGGGTTGTGGGACGGTTGTACGTAGATGGTGAGCCTTGTGAGGGTTGTGGGACGGTTGTATGTAGGCAGTGAGTTTTGTGAGGGTTGTGGGAGTAGGTAGTGAGCCTTGTGAGGGTTGTGGGACGATTGTACGTAGGTAGTGAGCCTTGGGAGGGTTGTGGGACGGTTGTACGTAGATGGTGAGCCTTGTGAGGGTTGTGGGACGGTTGTATGTAGGCAGTGAGCCTGGTGAGGGTTGTGGGCCAGTCGTACGTATGTGGTGGGCCTTGTGAGGGTTGTAAGATAGTTGTACGTAGGTAGTGAGCTTTGTGGGGATTTTGGAACGGTTGTATGTAGGTGGTGAGTCTGGCGGGTTTGTGGGTAAGTTGTGCGTAGGTGGAGAGTCGGTCATGCGTAGGTTGTAAGTTTGGTGAGGTTGTGGGTCATGGTATGTAAGTTGTGAGTCTTGCATACGTGGTGAGTCGTAAGTACGGATGTGGAGGAGAAGCTGTCGATAGTTGGTCATAGTGTAGGATGTGAGTCTTGTGTGTGTTGTGGCCATAGGTACGTATGTGTATGTGTAGTCATTGTTAGTTATACGTTGTGAGTCTTGCATACGTGGCGGGTTGTGGGTATGAGTTGTGAGTCCTGTGTAGGTTGTGGGATAGTTTTGTGTAGGTTGTGAATCTTGTGTAAGTCGCGGCCTAGTTGTGTGTATGTTATGAGTCTTGTGCAGGTTATGGGTTGTAGGCACATTTGTGATGCGATGCGATGCGGTGAGATGACGACAACGTGTGTAGAGACCTGCATGTGTTAGGATTGCATAACCAGTTTTCATGCTTCACGTTTATTTTCCAGAACTTTACTTGCTAAACTTTGAGCTTACGGTGTGTTCTGTGGTGTAGGTACTGCTGAGCTGGTGGGTGTGTACCTAGAGTCTGACTAAGAGTAGGTGGCAGTTTGGTGGCGTGCGACCAGGGCCCCGGTTGATGACAGTGTTAGGGCAACCCGACCCAAGAAGAGCTGTAGCATGATGTTGATGGGGGAGTAGGACTTTTGTCTTTTGTGAGGGTATTTGTATTTGTTGTATATAGTCATAGTTAAGGGTGATATGTCACCCTATACTGTGAACTTTCTTCGTTTTAGTCGATAGCATTGTCGTTCTGTTATGATGATTGTTTGGAGATTTCGTAGACTGGATAGTTTTGTAGGAGTATTCTGGATTGGTTGGGATTTATTCGTTTACAGGTACTTAGCATTTTGGGGGCACCATTTTTAGGCGTTACTCTGCCGAAATTTTCGGGGAGGACGCCGTGGTGCTTAATGGTTAGGAATAAGGAAAATTAGTGAGTCGTTTAGCTCAGAGTAGTCCCTGTAGCGAACCGGGAATCCGGGTGGGTTTTCGGGGCGTTACAGAGGTTGGTTGGACAGGTGTGGAGGGTTGGACTGGAAGAGCAGGGTGGACTGGAGGAGAAAGGTGTGGGATATCCTGTTGGACTGGAGAAATAAGTGGGACTGTTGGAGACAGAGAAGTCACCATGAGTGTAGGTGGAGGAGAGGGTGGAGAGAATGAAGGGACAATGGAATGGATTGTGCCACTAATGTAGGAGGTGGAGGAGGAGGAGGAAGACTAGGAGGAAAAGGAGCTGAGATTGCCTCAACAATATGGGCTAGAGAGAAGGGAGTAGGATTCCGTGGAGGAAGGTGGGGGCGAGACACCAGAGAATGAGAAGGAGAAATATCAAAAGCAGGGATCTCTGAATCACCACCGCCTTCTTGAGTTGATGACTCATAAGCCAGAATCAGTTTTCTCTTTCCTTTCCTGACAGCAGCTACCTTAGTAGCCCGTTTCTTAGTCTGATCCATAACAAACTCACCATTCCTATTTCTCTTGATCCTCATTCGACTCAAAGTGTTTTTGGAATAATAGCTAGAAGGTTGAAGTCGGCAGGGATCTTCTTCCTCTGGAAAAGCAACATCAAACTGTGAAAAGAGCTTCATGAGGATCATGTTGTAGGGGAGAGAGGTAGCTTTGGAAGACACAGCCTGAATCATTCGACGAACAACAATAAATCCAAGATTGAAGGGGGTCTTGTGGTACAGTGCAAACAGGACAAAAACCTCCATTGCACTCACTTCGTCATGGTGACCACCCTTAGGGACAATATTGTACCCTATCATTTGATGAAATAATTGGCCCTTGTGGTTAGGTGTTTTCCCTTAAGATGATCAGGGGAAAGGTTTGGGTCAAGAGCTATAATCTGTAGAAAACTTTGACCCTCAGAGGTGCCAAAAAAAGGAGGCTCAGTGCCGGAATCATACCGGTAGGGGCGACTATCTAACTGGGAGCACTCCAGAAGAGCATTGATAGACTGTGGAGTAATTTCTATATGCTTTCCATACACAAAGCTCTTTATAGTGGAAAGATCAGAGGTAAAACTCAGATTGACATAAAACATTCTGATGGTTTCCGGGTAATAGAAAGATTCTACATCAAACAGTCCTAATAACCCGAGATCCTTCAAGGGTTCTACAATATCCAGTCCAGCTAAGTCATCAAAGAAAATACCACGACTGGGAATTAAAGATTTGTACTTATAGTCGTCATGGTACCTTAACTCAGCAGCTTAAGAGAGAAAGAAGAAAGATGGCCACTGTGTTCCACGAGGAATCTCTCGTGGTGGACGAGCTGAGATTTTTGCCTTCTTCTTGGCAGGTTGTGGAATAGCGAAAGACGATGAAGCCATGTGAACGAGTCGAGAAGGAAAACCTAGAGAGAAGAAAGGATTGAAGTGGGAGGTTTTCTGAAAGAGCGCGAAAATGAAGCGTCTCTGAGAAGAAACAGAGTTTAAAAGGAAGAGGGCTTCGCCCGACGGGATGATGATATACGTGTAAGACGATATCGCCGGATGGGTCACACGTGTCGCCAGATTAAAAATTCATCAACCAATGCCTATCGGTAGATATGCATCTACCGATGCCTATCGGTAGATCTGCAGCTACCGATGCCTTCACAACACAAGCAGCTCTATCACAAATAGAATTTCCAACAGAAGAGGAAACTTAGCTTTTCTCAAACCGAATGAGACCTAACTTTATTCTTATATTATTGAAGGTCTTTTCATCCAAAGGTTTTGTAAATATGTCAGCAAATTGATCGACAAAGTTGACAAATTCTAAAGAAATATCACCCATTTGAACGTGATCTCTTATGAAGTGATATCTAACATCAATATGCTTAGTTCTAGAGTGCTGGATATGATTTTTAGAAATGTTGATAGCACTGGTGTTATCACACCGGATAGGAATCCTATTATAAAACAGATTATAGTCCTCCAATGTCTGTTTCATCCACAGCATTTGTGCACAACAACTACCAGCAGCAATATATTCACTTTCAGCAGTTGAAAATGCAACAGAATTTTGTTTCTTAGAATACCAGGAAACTAAAGAATCACCAAGAAATTGACATGTTCCATTGGTGCTTTTTCTATCAACTAAACTACCAGCATAGTCAGAATCTGAATATCCAATCAGATCAAAGAAAGTGCCTTTAGGATACCATAATCCAAGATCACAAGTTCCACTCAAATATTTAAATATTCTTTTGACAGCATTTAAGTGGGATTCTTTAGGGGCAGCTTGGAATCTTGCACATAGACAAACACTAAAGAGTATATCTGGCCTACTTGCAGTCAGATATAATAATGAACCAATCATACCACGATATTTCTTAATATCAACACTAATTCCTTTTTCATCTTTATCCAATTTAGTTGTGGTACTCATGGGAGTCTTGGAAGACTTAGAAGATTCTAATCCAAATTTTTTAAGAAGTTCTTTAATGTACTTTTCTTGATAGAAGAAAATTCCATCAGGAGATTGACTGATCTGAAATCCTAAGAAGAATTTTAACTCCCCCATCATACTCATCTCAAATTCACTTTGCATGAGGGAAGAAAATTCATTACGCATGTTGACATTAGTTGATCCAAAAATAATGTCATCGACATAGATTTGAACTAGCAGAATGTCTTTATCCTTTTGCATGGTAAATAGAGTTGAATCAGTATTTCCCTTTTTGAAATTTCTTTCCTCAAGGAAGTTTTTCAATCTATCATACCAAGCTCTAGGAGCCTGCTTAAAACCATAAAGAGCTTTCCTTAATTTGTAGACATGGTCGGGTTTATCAAAAACTTCAAAACCTAAGGGTTGCTCAACAAAGACTTCTTCATTAATGTAACCATTTAAGAATGCACTATTTACATCCATTTGAAAGAGTGTGAAGTTCTTGTAGCAGGCAAAGGCTAGGAGCATCCTAATTGACTCTAATCTAGCTACAGGGACAAAGGATTCCTCAAAATCAATACCCTCTTCTTGAGAGTATCCCTTAGCAACTAGTCTAGTCTTATTCCTAACCACAATCCCATTTTCATCCAACTTATTCCTGAAAACCCATTTAGTTCCAATGATGGGATGATCCTTAGGCCGTGGAACAAGTTCCCATACCTTGCTCCTTTCAAATTGATTTAGCTCCTTTTGCATAGCTAAAATCCAATTATCATCACACTCGGTCTCTTCAAACTTCTTAGGCTCTACTTGAGAGATAAATGCTACATTGGCACAGAGATTCCTAAGAGAGGATCTAGTCTTAACTCCTAATGAAGGATCACCTAAGACTTCATCTAAAGGATGATCTTTAACAAATTTTCAATCTCTAGGAAGAGCAGGATTTTCATCCTTGACAGGAACAATATCTAGAGACGTAGAGGAGGGTTCTAAAGATTTTTCTACATGAAGGGGATCACTAGGCTTTTCTAAAGAAAGAGAATTCAGTTGTTTATCTAGAGTATCATCCTCATCCAAATTGATTGAGGGATGTGGGGTCTCATCAAAGTTAACATGAACTGATTCTTCTACGACTAGAGTTCTCTTATTGAATACCCTATATGCTTTACTGGTAAGAGAATAACCAAGAAAAATTCCAAGATCAGATTTGGAATCGAATTTTCCTAAGTTATCCTTAGTGTTGAGAATGAAGCATTTACTACCAAAAGCCCTAAAATACTTGACAGATGGAATTTTTCCATGCTAGAGCTCATAAGGAGTTTTCTCAAGAATTGGTCTTATAGAGACCCGATTGAGCACATAACAGGCTGTTGCAACAGCTTCAGCCCAGAAATACTTAGGAAGAGAGTTTTCATTAAGCATAGTTCGAGCTAACTCTTGGAGAGACCTATTTTTCCTCTCAACAACACCATTTTGCTGAGGGGTTCTAGGAGAGGAGAAGTTGTGCTCAATACCATGTTTGAGACACAGGAGTTCAAATCTTTCATTCTCAAACTCTCCACCATGATCACTACGAATAGCAACAATGGTGAGCTCCTTTTCATTTTGAACTTTTTTTCTAAAGCTAGAGAAGGTATCAAAGGTTTCATCCTTTGACTTCAGAAAGAATACCCACGTGAATCTAAAGAAGTCATCGATAATGACATAAGCATAGAACTTTCCTCCTAAGCTGGCTATATTAGAAGGACCGAAAAGGTCCACGTGAAGGAGTTGAAGAGGCTTAGAAGTAGAAATTGCATTCTTAGATGCAAAAGAACTTTTGATCTGCTTTCCCATTTGGTAGGCTTCACAGACCTTATCTTTCTGATAATTGTGTATTTTACACACTTATTTATATTTTTTACACTTGATTTGATAAGTTTATCTTAAATGTTTGAACGAATTTTATGTATTTTGTGTAAGTGTGCAGAAAATATACTTAAAAACAGGAAAGAAGAAAACAAATAACACATTTTTCAAAAGATGTCATGAGAAAAGAGTTGATCAATGGGATTACAGCGAAGTTATATCAACCTTCTGGATGAAAGCAACACCCGAGCAGAGAGAGTAAAAGAGAGAAGAAGGAGACAAAGTGAGCAAGGTTGAAAATCACAGATCATATCTCAATTTATGGATACCCAGAACACAAACAGCAGCAAACAATGAAAAGTTGGTGAAATTAAACAGAGAATCTAGCTATCGATCACCTGAGAATTTGGAAAGTGAATCAAGCGGCAATCAATTGCTTACTAAATTGGAAAGTTTACTTACCTAATCTATACCATTAACCTAAGGAAAGAAGGAATCAAAGCCGTGGATCAAGAAAAAAAAAGGATAAAAAAGAAACCTAAAAGCAGAGCAAAGGGCGTGCAGCAACATTGAGGCCAAGTCGCCGAATTTCATTCGGCGATCTTTCCACAGAAAGAAGGGCGACTTGGTGATTCGCGGCAGAGAGGGGATTCGGCGCTCGGCGACTTTGAGAGCGCGACAGCGGATTCGGCGACAGAGCTCTCGGCAGCGAGGTTAGGCGACTTTGAGAGCAGAGAACGAGTCTGCGATTTCTGGGCATTCTGCGAGGGAGAGCGAGAGCGCAGCAGCGAGGCGTTCGGCGATCTACAGAGCAGCATTCACGATCGGTTGTCGGCGAGCAGGAGGCGACGATTCCGGCGAGCAGCGCTGGAAGCTATTTACTTTGACAGAGAAGCGATTTTCAATTATAGTTTTTGTTTTTCTTTTATTTTAATTCCTACAATTTAATTATGAATTCTATTGTTATTTTTGTTTATTTTTATATTACCATGAACTAACCTTTTTACTAGGGGCTACGATGTAGCCAGACGATGTTTGTTTTTATGTTCTTCGTTTAATTATATTTACTGAGTATTTCTTCCAACATTGTTGGCACATTTAATTTCTGTTCGTAAAGCCTGTAAATTTCTGGCCAATCTTTACTTGATTTTTGGGGTGTTTTGAGACCGAGAGGTGATAAACGCCCGTGCACTGAAATTAATGTCATTAATATACGTAGGCTAGAGATAGCTACGGTATTGGTGTGATCACTGTGATTTCTTGATTTATTTGTATTTGATTAATGTAGGATTTGAGACTGAGAAGTGATAACCCATTAATCAGATAAACTACGCAATGCTCGAGAGAGATTGTACTAGAATTTAGTGAAATCGATCATCAACATAGGAAGGATAATTATAAATGTAATTGCGAAGAACGGAAATAAATATTGTCTTGGTGAAATCGTAGTACCTAGGCTTTTATCAATTTGATTTAATCCCATTTTATTTGCTTTGATATTTTACAATTAGTTTACTTTAATTATTTTAATTTCAATCCTTGAAAACCATAAAAACATGTGTTCAATTTTAGAATTAAGAGTAGTTATTTCGATTATTAATTACAAGTCCTCGTGGGTTCGACACTCTATTTTATCACTGTATTACTTGTTGCGACTCGTACACTTGCGAAATATTTTGCACAACACTTTCTCAAAGGATATCTTAGGGATCCCTCTAACTAAATTCTCCTTAGTAATCTTAGCTAAGGTATCCATCCCTACGTGTCCTAATCTCTTATGCCAAGTCCAGCAGTCATTAGAAGAATTCACAGTAAAGCATTTTTCATCAAAAAATTCAATATTATCTAAATCAATAATATACACATTTTCTTTTCTATATCCTTTAAACAGTATAGAACTAAATGAGCTATCTTTAATTATGCATGAATTTGATTTAAATATCACTTCATAACCTTTGTCACATAATTGACTTATGCTGAGCAGATTGTGTTTTAACCCATCAACTAATAAAACATTTTCTATAATAGGATTGATAGGGTTACCTATGTTGCCAATGCCAACAATTTTCCCTTTTTGGTTTCCACCAAAAGTAACACTTCCTTTCTACGTGTTGACAACAGCAAACTTAGATGCATCTCCAGTCATGTGCCTTGAACTGCCACTGTCCAGGTACCATTGATTCCTTAATGGAGACGCATCATCCTGCAAAACAAAAATCAGGTTGTCTTCTTAGGTACCAAAATCTTTTGGGTCCTAGCGTTAGGTCTGGTTCCTTTAGGAACCCAGTGTAATTTACAACCAGCTTTCTTATTGTTTGTTTTTAAAGGACATTCAAAGGATTTATGTCCTACATCATTGCATGCATGACAAACAGTAGATTTAACAAAAAAAAATTTATATACCTTCTTTTTACTACTCCCATTATATCCAATGCCTACTCTATCAAAAGTCATTCTTTGATCACTAATCAGCATGTTCAGTTGTTTACTACTATAGGTAAATTTCTGAACAAGATTATTCAAAGTTTCATTTTTCTTTTTCAGTTCAGTGATCTCCTTTTCATGCAAGTCCACTTCTTTAGCATGCTTTTCTAATAGACCTGCATTTTCTCTTTTCAACAAGTTATATTTATTCTTAAGCATACCAAATTGCTTAACCAGGTCATTAAAAGCGTCAATCAGATCACCATCATCATTATCACTCTCACTATCACTCAAAGTACTAGAGGATAAAGAACTAACCTTATCTTCGTGTGCCATGAAGCACAGATTGGCTACTTCCTCATCTTCTGAAGAAGAGGTGTCGCCTTCGCTGTCATCCCAAGTGGCCTTCATAGCCTTCTTCTTAAACTTCTTGGGATATTTCTTGGCCTGTGGACAATCTGCCTTCATGTGGCCAAACTTGCCGCACCCAAAACAGGTAATCTCCTTGTCTTTAGGAAGTTTTTCATTCCTTGGAAAACTTCTCCCTTGCAGCTTCTTCCTACGGAGAAACTTACTGAATCTCCTAGTGATGAGAGCAATGTCCTCATCATCTTCTTCTACTTCTTCCTCATATGCTTCATTTTTGTTTGAAGAGGCTTTCAGAGCAATATCCTTCCTTTTATTTATCTCATTTTCTTTGAAATCTTCCTTATCATTGGCCCTCATGGTTATCTCATGAGTCATCAGAGAGCCAATGAGCTCTTCAAGCTTGAGCACCTTTAGATCCCGAGCCTCTTGTATTGCTGTCACCTTTGCTTGCCAGGCTCTAGGTAGGCATCTCAAAATTTTTCTTACCTGTTCTTCACCTGAATAAATCTTACCAAGAGCTTTAAGACCATTAGTGATATTAGTAAATCGAATGAACATAGAGCTAATGGTTTCTTCTTTTTCCATAGAAAACAGTTCATATTCATGAACTAACATACTCAATTTACTCTCCTTTACTTGGTTAGTTCCCTCATGTGTTACTTCTAATAAGTGCCAAATTTCTTGAGCACTTTCACACCCTTGCACTCTATTAAATTCATCTCTATTTAGAGCACAATACAGTGTGTTTATCGCCTTGGCATTAGGGCTCAAGTTCTTTTTGTCTGTATCATTTAGTTCGTGTGAAGCTTTGGGAATCTTAAAACCATTCTCTGTTTTAACAGCAACGTATGGACCATTTTCTATGTTATTCAATAATTCATAGTCCATAGCTTGAATGTATATTCTCATTCTAGACTTCCAGTATACATAATAATTACCATCAAAGAACGGAGGTTTAGTGGTAGATTGGTCTTCTACTTGTGTAGAGTTTGTGTTAAATGCCATGGTAAATGTATCACCAAGAATTCAAATACAACTTAGACAATGATTAAACTTACTCTGATACCAATTGTAGGATCGAGATTGTCTAAGAGGGGGGTGAATTAGACCTTTTTAAAATTATTAATCTAACAGCAAACCAACCCAACAATAAAAATAATAGAGAGAGAGAAAAACCAACACAAGAGTTTTTACGTGGTTCGGCCAAAACCTGCTTACATCCACGCTTCAAGGTTCCCCCTTGAAGATCCTTAACCTCTCCTCAACGAGAATTCTAGATCGAGCTTCACGGGCGTCGATCTACAGCTTTACAATACTGGATTGAACTTCACGGGCGTCAATCCACTGCCTTTCAGGTTTTACAGATTTGAGTGAATGAACATAACAAACTACAAACTCTCAAAACAAATTCTCAAGTTTGGGAATCGAGAGATGTAGATGAAAAATACAGAGTATGATGAATCGCACGTTAGGGCTCAAAGCTAATTTTCGCAAAAAGTTATTCCTTCGTGCTCTAGCCTCGACTTAAATACTCTGTCTGATTTCTGCTTCACAGAATTGAATGCTTCTTTCTACAAATGGAAAAATGTTACCGTTGGGAAGCATCCGTACTCAAGCAGATATCCGTTGCATCTGAAATTACTGTTCGTCGTCGCCATTAATGTTCTGGAGTTAAAGCTGAAAACGGCGTCACTGTAGCTTCGCGGTTATTTTGAATTCTAGCGGAAAATCACCGGTTGAAACAGCTTTATAACACTATCGGCAGAAGCACCTTGAAATGCTATCGGCAGATGTAAGCTTTGAACGTCATCGGCAGATGCAACTAGAAATGCTATCGGCAGATGTAAGCTTTGAACGTCATCGGCAGATGCAACTAGAAATGCTACCGTCAGATGTAAGCTTTGAGTGTCATCGGCAGAAGCACGTTGAAACTCTATCGGCAGGAGTAGTTTGAAAACGCCATCGGCAGGAATAGCTTGAAAACGCCATCGACATGAGTATCTTGAAAACGCCATCGGCAGGAGTAATTCTTTGAACGACTTTGCCTTTTGTCGTTTAGCGATCGGTTGAAGTAGCCTCTGAACGACTTCTCCTTTTGTCGTTTATCGATCGGTAGATGTAACTTTTTTCTTCGCTATCACACCGAAAAATTCTGTTTATCGGTAGAAGCCTTCATTTAAATACTACGCCTTTGTCGTTTAGCAATATCTACTTCACTGGTAGATGTGAACTTTGTTTAACAATTTTTCAGCCCTGTTACACTAATTTAGCCCTGTACACTTAATCACAGTTGTTAGACTACTAAAATACCCTTTCCAAGGGCATTTCCAACAGATTGAATCACATGCATAATTCATTATTCTCATTTAATCAACATAATCAAATTACATACTTAACATTCAAATACATCATCAAAAACTTAGTTAGACTTAAACACCATTTAAGTCAATAGTGGGATTATGACTACCTTCTTTTTACGACCCTGGATTTACGTATACTCGAATTCGGGATTTGCCTACACTCGGCTTAGGTCCCAAGGTTTATCCTGCAGCCGTGCTCATGCGTACATATTCGGGTCATCACATTTAGTCTTTCTATCTTTCTTATGTTTCATTTGATCATTTGATCGTTGAGACAACTACAAGAGGGAGTAGGCACCATTTTGCCCCCTTAGGAGCATCCTAACTTGAACTCTGCCCACAACGACTCATTGTGTATTATAGTTCTGTTTTAGTGCTTCATATATAAAATTTTATGCACAAAAATATATTTTTTATTTTTTTATAAATCATGTGATGATGCATGAGTCATACATAACATACAGTGCAAACATAAACATATTCTTCATACAGTCCATCTTTACATTTCTATTTCAATCATAACAGTCCACTATCATAAATATCACATAATCAAAGCAATATCATCATAATATAGCGTTAAAGCACATACTCAAATCATTATCATCATAGCATAGTATTAAAGTACATCCTCGAATCAATATCATCATGAACATAATATATAAGAAAATCTTCGAGCAATATTATTCTTAATATAACAGAAAGGCATACGAAACAACATGTCACATGGCATATTCTCAAATTCATGTCCATTAACATGTCATATTCAAGAATTTATAATTTAACATATCCTCGAATCAAACATAACAATAAGAAAAAACCTCAAGTCATTATTATCGTAAACATAACAATAAGACAACTCATCAATTAATCGACATAATATAACTATAAAACCTAGCACTTTGTAATGTAGGCCGAGAGGCCAAACACAAGCAATATCACTTACCTTGAGTTCTTAGTACGTAGACTCTTGCACTCAAAACATTTTTTTTGCTCCATTTGTAATTTTCATTCAAAAACTTTTCTTTTACACTTTTAATTGCTTTATCTTTATTTAATTAATCTTTACTAATGCTTGAAAAATCTTTGATTGAATAGTAGCGAGGTGGCTCACAGAAGTGTTTTTCAATCCTTATAGGTGAACATTTCCGTTAATAAAGAAAATTACCCTTAATTTAGTTAAATTATTTTCTTATTACATCATTTAACCTTCGTGCAGATTATATTATTTTATCCAAATACTTTCATATTCATCATAATAATAATGTAAAATATATACTTTTCGTTGAATACTAGATAATTCTTATTCGAATTCTTGGATTTCATAGTCGCAATTAGGGGTGAGCAAAAACCGGTCCGGTCCGGTTTTAAGAAAGATTAGGACTAGAATAATAAAATTCGGTTTTTAATTTTTAGGATCGGGACTGTTTTAATTTTTTTAAGGACTGGACTAGAACCAGAACCGAATTTCGGTTTCGATTCTGGTCCGGTTCCGGTTTTCTCACTTATTTATTTATTTTTTTAAATTCCAAATATGAGAATGAATAAGATCAGAATTATCATGAGAAATATTAGAATTACAGGAAGAAGGGTAGAAGGAAGAGGAAAGAAAGCCAAGAGGGCTGCAGAGAGGGATTGAAGTAACACAATATCCGCACCTCATCCTTCCTCTCTCTCTCTCTGCCTATATAAAAGATAAAGCATCGACCAAAAGCTTCAGGACAAAGGGTTGAGAGAAAATAAAGCAATTTAAAATAATAATCGAGATTGAAAGCGGAGAACCTTGGATTGCATCGAACACTGAATACAATTGTCTTCGATATAGAATCAATGATATTTCGAAGATTGCAGGGGCTTGGTTGCTGGGTGCATAAACCGGAAAGAGGAGACCCGATTTTGACCTGAGATGCTCTTCTAATTCCGAGTCTCAAGTCACCATCTTCACCCCTACAAATGATCTTCCATTTAAGTTCATACTCGAAAAGATTAAAAACGTAAACCTTATAGTATAATATTATAATTTCCGGTCACCTAAGAAATAGGACTGCGTCGCCGGAGGTCAGCTTTTTCTTGTTTACAAATGCACTCCATCAAGAAGTGAGCAAATGTCTTCTTGGCTGCCCTGCTCAGATCAAGTGAAAATCGACGAGATTTAAGTGAAACGCCGTAACAAAAAGAGAAATCACGGGCATAGACAGAAAATCTACAATTAAAACTCAAATGTAAGATTGAATTTTACAAATCGAGCTTAATTCATAGAGTTACTAAAAGATCCTAACAATGAAATAGAATCAGGGTGGCGGTTTCACCTCGATAAATGTGTCGAAATCACCATTCCAACCCGTGAAGATCCTTCGCCATGAGCTCTTGTGAAGGCCTCTGTTGATTATAGTCCTACAGAAACAGAATCACTCTAAAAAAACCTATCATAGTCATACCGATCGAGCCAAGAGGTGCGAGCAGAGAGTGGTTGGGCGTCGGGCGACTGCAAACTGCGAAGTGCGAGCAGAGAGAGACAGAGAGTGGTTGGGCGTCAGCGACTGCAAACTGCGACTGTGCAAGCAGAGAGAGACAGAAAGTGGCTGTCGGCTGGGCGACGGGCGTAGGGTTCGCCGCTCGACTGTCGAGCGACGATTCTAAAAACTGAAGAAGACTGAAGTGAAGAGAGCGAGCGAGCGAGCTACAGGTCAGCCAGGTTTTCAATTAAATTTGGTTCGGTTTTTTCGGGTTTCTCTCACTAAACCCAAAAACCGAATCGAATTTTTCGGTTCTCCTACAAAAAAACCGAATTTTGATTTTTTTAAATGCAAAACCACCCAGAACCGGACCAAATTTTCGGTTCCAATCCGGTTCTTCAATTCGGTCCGGTTTTTGCTCACCCCTAGTCGCAATTCCAGATTTAGGCGCTGAGATACCCCAGCACTTGTTTGCCTCTGACGCAACGTCATCTACCTAGTACCATGGCGCAACACGTGTCGCAAATTTGAGAATTCCGGTGCAACATCACCTCGAACAGTCAGTAGCACCGCAAAGTTGATTGTGACCACTAAAGTTTTCACTAAAAAAGTGAGTTTTCTCTTATTTTTAATACCAAATAGTGTTAAACCCATTCAAAAAGTCAAATAAATTAATTTGGTCCATTGTATGTCAGTATTAACAATTGATTTTTTAAGTATTTTAACTTTGAATTTGGATCGACTAATAAAATCATGAAAAACTTCAAAACTTCGGGACTTGGGTTAGAAATTGACTTACCCTCTGTTAAACGGACAGGCTAGCTCGCAGCCCGCCTGCTCGACTTGTTACTGTAGCGGGTCGAGCCAAGCTCGGCTCGCTACAGTAACGAGCCAGTTTGGCTCGTGTCACATTGACGAGCCGAGCTGAGCTCGGCCATCCGGGCTCGCGAGCCATCGATGACCGGGCTCAACGAACCTGCTTGCGAGCTGGCTCGGTCAAGCCCAGCTCAGGGCCCTGAGCAGCTGAGTTATCTCTGATGTCCGACAATCGGCAGTCTCCGACTGCTCGGTCAAGCCCAACTACGATGCTCTCGCAGATGCCTAGGTCGGGCCGTCGGGGTCCTCTCCGGGGCGATCAGTCGCCCCACAGGGGTGAACAATCGCCTAAGGGTGAAAGTTTGCTCCTGAGCGAACTTTTTGCCAAAATTCCAGTGAATGGGCCGATTGCTCGCCCCTACGGCACTGTTCACATGAATAGTGCCAAAAAAAATGTTTTAATTAAATTCTATGAAATTTAAAAAAAGAAAATTTACACGTTTTGAGTCCTTTTAAAGATGTACTGTATTTTCAAAACATTTTAACGAACAGTTTAGTAGGTGAAATCTGAATTATCGATGTAGATAATAGGTGAAATTCTATTTATTTAATGTTAGAAAATACTAAGCCATATTGACAAGTTATTTGTGTTTTTATTAGTGAGAAAACACAATGTATTAATTAAATATCATTTTTGTATTAATTAAAGATTTTTATTATTTACATGTTACACGACTAAGTATTTATTATATTTCATCATTAATATAATAAATATTTATTATAATTTTAATAAATAAAAAATTAATGAAATATATACTATTTTTATATAAAATAATTTTATTTATGTAACTTCAGCCCGACTCGTTACGCTCGTTGGGCCGGCTCGACTCGACTCGGCTCGGCTTGTTAGGCTCGTGGCTCGGTGAGCCGGATCCGTCTCAGCTCGGCTCGGCTCGGCTCGGTTTGACTCACTCATTTAACATCTCTACCCTCAAAGTCCTCTGACGTATAACGATTATATGTGCATCGTGAGGCCCCATCTAACATTGTTCCTACAGAATTTTGGTTATCAATCTTCTTTCTTTCTCATAGTCATCCCCCTTTCCTACCAAATGAGAAATTTCAGTTGAGGTTAAAGGAGGCCTTTTAAAGAAAACAAAAAGCCTATGACCCATTTAAAAGTAAAATCTCATAAAGGTCATGAACATATTTTTATAGCATACCCTTTAGTAAGATAGTGCAACGTTAGGCTTAAAGCAACAATTGTTGAAATAATCTCCCCTCATGTCTAAATTTGAAATTTCCGACCCCCTCCAAGCACATAAAAACTGCAGTTCATTCATTTTATTTTATTTTTATCTCATTTATTTATTTTCATCCAAAATAAATAAAGTTTGAAAGGAAGAGATGAAAAATAAACCATGGCAAATTTCGATGGTTAACATTATTTATTCCCACAACAAATTTAGGTACACGCTACATCCCTACATCTTATAGTTGTGACCATCCCACACTTCTAGTTACTTAGACTCCTTTATTTCCTAAAACAAAGGCTCGGGTTTGTCTATTTATCGGCACTTTTATTACCTTTTATTACGAGGTTGCGTGTTACAGTAAGCTTCTGTGACCATAAATTAACTTATCATACTAGTCTTTTAGATCTCATTTGTAAGAAGTTCTCCACATTAGTCAATAAACAAGTGTCTCCTCGAATTAGTTATGGTCAAGAATATTAAATTGTTGTTAGGTAAAAATTAAATTTGGAAGTGTGACTCATAAAATCTAACCCAACAGAAAGACAAGTTAGACACTTATTCAATACATTCACTCTTAGGCCTACCAAAATAATTGAAATAAAAAAAATAGGACATAAAACACGAACCATCTAATGCATAGTATTAGAAATAATGATACATAAAAAAAATTAAGGGTTTACTTGCCTGAATTTCTTACTTTAATTTCTCCAAAGAATTACTTATATATTTGTGGCCATCTTCATGAATATGTCTTTTGTTATTTCAAGAACATGTTATTTTAGTGATGTATCCTTAAAAAAGACTAGAATATTTAAATTAAGAGCAATCGTTATAGCTCATTGGAACCTATCCCTTGATATTATTTATTTTTTAGGTATATTATTTATGTCTTGTCAACCTCTTTAAACTATGAGCATAAAACATATGAATTTTATTGTCATTATTATTTAAAATTCACTATTTTTTTAAAAACCAAGTATTTAAAATGTAGAATAAATAAATTATGATTAAAGAAGAGAGACATTCTTGCAGAAACATGCGTGCCCTCCTCATTATTATTTAATATTTTTGAAATTTAATTATCATTTTTCAAAAAATAGAAGAACAAGCAATCTGTCATTTGTATTTAATGGAGTGGACAAATTTAATTATTGGCTTTTCTTTGTCTCCAATATTTTCCCATTAATAGCATATACTCAGTTTGGTCGGAGACGGGAGTTAGGTAAGAGACCAAACATTAAAAGATTTTTTCAAAGTATTAAATTGAAAATTTAGAGTATCATTTATTTAATTTTACGCTTTAATTTATAAATTAAATACTTGGTTTTTTTTTTCAATTATATGAAGTTGTTGCTTGCGTAAATGTGTAGTAGCTTATAAAAAGATAAAAAGATCTATATACTATTTTCAATAATAAATAAATCATACAAATTTTGAAAAATCACGAAACATTGCAGAATATGTTCTGATGATATATCAGTTGTGTGCTAAAAATTTTAGACTATTCGATATCGTTTGGTATGTTTTCCATAATGCTTTTTGGTTCACGTATAAAATTGCAACTGGTCGTCAATTCTTTGAGACCGAGCGCCTGTCATGGATAAATTTATGAATAAAACTATACTTTAAAAGAGATTTTGTTAACGAAAATACTTTAAATTTTAGTTTACTAATCACCTATATTTTTAGGATAAATTTGATAATTACTCTTACAATTATATTATAAAATAATTTTTTTGCAAGTGTGATTTACATTTATAATTTCATGTAATTATATTCTAAAATTATATATTTATTTATTCATTCATTTAATGTATGGCAGCCCTCCCTATAATTTGGTTCAAGTACCTCTCACCTATTCATGCATCATTATTTTCAGTCTGATTTTGTAGAATTATTATTATTTTTTTATAAATTTGAATTTTTTTTTTTTGAAAAATCAAAAAAAGGTTGAATTTATCTACAATATCTGGAGTTTCTTTTAATAAAAAATAGTTGATAAGGCATTTAATTAACAGCAACAAAGTTCGACTTGTTTTTATCTCTGTTGCTAATGCTAGGTCTCCGATCCACTCCAATCAAATATATTAAAACACCAGATTTTTGAGATTTGTACGCTGCTTGCTTGAATTCCAAACAACTCTCTCTCTCTCTCTCTCTCTCTCTCATTCATACAATGCACATGATATTTGGTAGACTTTTTGGCAAAATGACAGATCATTCTAAGTCTGTATGTTTTGGTTCACCTGCAACGTCCGTACTGTATAGCTGTAGTGGGATTTTCCCATTTTCGTTTCCTCTTTCTGGCTTGTATTTTTGTATGAATATATTCATTTTAAAATGGAACAGTCAATTATATTTTATACGTATCCTTTTATGTGTACTTGTGTCTTTGTGTATAGATAGATGTATGCAGATACGTTGTTAGAAGAAGAATGGTGAGCATTTGTTTTGCCATTTTCTGAGTTTTTCTTCAAATTTAAGACTCTTTTGAAAAGGAAATGGAGGTTCTTTCTTCCTGGGTACCTGAAAGGCTTGATCTGGCCAGTCTGTAATCCATCAGCTACAGCTGCTTCTTTTGGACAGAAGGTGTTTGATGATTTGCCTCAAAGGGGTTTTTTGTTTCCTAATTTTTCTGCATTTTTTTTTTGTATAAATGAAGCTCAATCTATCATCAAATGGGTAAACTTTGTACTTCTATTTTGTGTTGAAGCTCGTGTGTAATACCTGAAAGAAGCCTCAGCTAATCGCCTACGTATGCCTGAAGCAGACAGTGGCAGTCGAATCTTGCATTGAACAATTATCTGTGATATTTCGAATTTTGATCTCGAGATTGGAGATTGTTCTTGAGGAAAGTGAAAGTTCAAGCACTGGTTCTTGGTACGTCTCAAATGAATTTTTTCTGTTTATTGAAATAGCAAAAGATAGGAAGGAGTTGAAAAGAACTCATCTTAGCCTTTTCTGAGAAACTGCTTCAGAAATTAAAAAAAGTTTTTAAAAACAATTTTTTGATCATGTTCAGAAGAAAGAGAAACTAATGGAGGATCTTAGTTTCTGAGAACTCTTTCTAAAACTTCTCCAAATATACATGAATTTTGTGGTTCCATAGTGGCGAAGTTAGATAGTCTGTTGGAGAATGCTTAACCCTTGTGTAATTGAACTCCTCTATTTTGTCATCAATTAGGTGATGTTGTTTGAAGATGGAGAATGACAAAATCGTCAACTCTTTCGAGCATGATGCGACTAAAATTCCGTCACTGATCAAGTTCATAGCATCAAACGAAGTTTCTGGGTTTGACAATATTGAAGACGCTTGTTCCAAATCTGCAGATCCATCACTCAAGGTGAATTCAATTGTTTATTGCATAAAATGCTCGTAGAAATAATCATTTTTCTAGGACTCGATGGACTTATTATGAAGATCCCATGACTTGATCACCAGGAAATTGAATCTGAATCGATCAGTCATCGGAGAATGGGATCCATTTCGATCAGCATGCCAGTTTCTCCGACGGAAATTCACTTGCAGAACCCAGAAAGAGTTCTCTTCAGTGATGAAACGAAAGAAATCCCAAACTTCGAATCCGAAACTTTGAGAGATGAAAAGACAAAACCCGCAAAATTCTATTCTCAGCCCATGCCAACAGGCTCTGCATTTCAGGAAGCCATTAATGGTGGAAACTTTAAATATGATCCCAATGTTAGAAGATTGAAGGACAAGAGATTTGATTCTTTTAAGACTTGGTCTGGTAAACTCGATAGACAGATAACTTCGATGCACCGGAAACAACCTCCGGAAACTGGATTGGAAGAGACCGCTTTAGAGAATCAAGGAGTTGAAAATTTACCAGTCGATCGCTATTTCGATGCCTTGGAAGGACCAGAATTGGACACTCTCAAAGTATGTCATCATTCTTTTCCAATCTTTGTTCATTAGCTCATAATTAGATTACTCTTGGTGGGTTGATGTTCTTGATCAGTTTTCTGCAAAAATGAAAAAGAAAATCAAGTGAAATGGTATGGTAATCTATGGATTTTCAATTTTGTCTCCATTTTTGTCAGGCTTCAGAGGAAATACTACTTCCAGAGGATCAGACATGGCCGTTTCTTCTTCGATATCCAATCTCTTCGTTTAGTATTTGCCTTGGAATCAGCAGCCAAGCGATCATGTGGAAAGCTCTAGCAACTTCTTCTTCCATGGAATTCCTTCACATAAACCTGAAAATAAATCTCCTATTATGGAGCATCTCCATCGGTCTCACGGCCATTATCGCCTTCGTCTACCTCCTGAAAATAGTTTTCTACTTCGAAGCAGTTCGTCGAGAATATTATCATCCGGTTCGGGTCAACTTCTTCTTCGCACCATGGATAGCTCTCCTGTTCTTAGCCATCGGAGTGCCTCCTTCAGTTGCCTCTCATCTTCCCCAAGCTCTCTGGTACATTTTAATGGCGCCCATATTCTGTATCGAGCTGAAAATTTACGGACAGTGGATGTCGGGCGGGCAGAGAAGGCTTTCGAAGGTGGCTAATCCTTCAAACCATCTCTCCGTTGTTGGCAACTTTGTCGGAGCTTTGTTGGGTGCTTCAATGGGGCTAAAAGAGGGTCCATTATGCTTCTTTGCCATTGGATTGGCTCATTACACTGTCCTTTTTGTAACTCTCTACCAGAGACTTCCCACCAATGAGACTCTTCCGAAAGATCTCCACCCTGTGTTCTTCCTTTTCGTTGCTGCTCCGAGCGTTGCTTCAATGGCGTGGAGCGTAATTCAAGGCTCATTCAATTTCGGCTCGAGAATTGCTTATTTCGTCGCTTTGTTCCTCTATCTATCTCTCGTAAGTGTTCGAACTTATCAACCTTTCCCTTCCATTCTTATGACGCTGTAACAAACGTGTTCTGTCGTTGTTTTGCAGGCCGTTCGGATTAATTTTTTCCGAGGATTCAAGTACGATAGTCTAACACTCTTGTTTTTCGCTAAAATTCATTAGTTTTTGTCCGAGTTCTATACTCAAATTTTTATTTTTTTTAATACCTAAATTGTAGATTTTCGCTTGCTTGGTGGGCATACACTTTTCCGATGACTGGAGCTGCCACTGCGACCATTCGATACTCAAACGAAGTCACCAATGTCGTGACACAGTCCATGTCGATCATATTCTCGCTTTTATCCACTATCATTGTGATCGCCCTACTCGTCACGACCGTTCTTCACGCCTTTCTGTATCGAGACCTCTTTCCAAACGATATTTCCATAGCGATTATCGATCGAAAGCCAAAACAACATAAAGCTTGGTTTCATCGAAGGCATGGGAGCTCAGAGTCAAAAGACATAGAGAAGTTCTTGAAATATTCTAGCTCAGTGTAGGAAGTTGGATTGAGTTAGACCTACTTGGAGAGAGTAAGCTAATGAGGATGGAAGAAAAAGGAGAACATATGGCTGCAACAATCAACTTACTGCTATAATGAAACATGTTTGGTTGCATCACGATACGTGTAATTCATCCGTCTTTTATTTTTCAATTTTTTCATGAGCGGTGACAAAGATCAAAATCTAAATCATTTGTTTTGGCTCGAAATAAATTTTATCTTATTGAAATAATGTAGAAACCAAACGTATCTCATATCAAAAACGGGAGGTGGATCAAGACAGAAACACCGAGTCAAACAACCTGATTCTTGAAGAGTACCTGTGTGGAGTCCTCGGTGTTCTCAGTACAATATTATTCGCTTTGGGCCGATACTTACATGATTTTATTCTTGGGTTATGTCAAAAACGCGTTGTACTTGGTAGGGAAGGGAACTTGACATATAAGCCCTCACTAATCTCCACTCCCAAGCTATGCGGGAACACCCCCACTGGTTTCACAGGACGGGTCGCCACAACTCGATTGCTCATGTCAAGGCTCGATTTACAGTAGAAGACTTAACCAGAAATAAAAACAAACTCACATAAGATGGGTCAAGTTCACATAATGATCACGAAATAATAGGATAGAGCAACAAATACTTCAAGGAAAAATTGTGTAAAAAATAAAGTATCAAACGCCTAAATATTAAATATGTCATTTTAAAGGGAAGTCTCTTGGGTGAACGTCTAATTTAATAGGGAATCTTGTACTACACTCAATGCATGAAAAAATTAGTTTTATCATTTTATTTAAAACAATGTCAATGAGAAAAATATAGTGTATGGATTTATATTCATAAAAATCTTTTATCATTTTAAAACAAGCTCCATGAGTCATCAATAGGCAGATTTTGAAAATATTACTACATACATAGGTAATTATAATTAAAATAAGTTTCCATCATTTCGTAGAAAACAATTCCAGTAAAAATAAGATCAGTCACAGATCTTTGCACATCGAATGTCCACAAGGTGCGTATCGTAAAAAAAATGACAGCGATCAGTAGATCCAAACTATCATATGTATGAGAAAAAGAAATGTTTGAAGACCAATCAATAAACAATGGGGCCCAACTCTGGCAAAAAATAACTGAAAATCCGTTCACCACATATGTCAATTGAATTACTATGCATTCATAAAGTAGACGTGTAAAGCATTCACATAATTAAAAAACAGTGATGCTGTTAGACATGATGATTATGGTTTTATGTGCGATGACTCACAAAATAAAATTTTTTGAAGACTATGTTGCAATATGAAGTGATCATGATGGAGAATTCAAAAATGAATGTTTTGAGCTTCTTTGTTAAGAATATGACATTGAACATAATTTTTCTTCACCAACAACACCTCAACAAAAAGAGTTGTTGAGAGGAATAATAGGTCACTCCAAGAGTGAGTGAGGACAATACTTGATAAGAATAGTCTTCCTAAATATATATTGGGCGGAAGTCATTGCTACATCATGCTATGTTTTAAACCGTGTTTCCATTCATCAACTTCTTGAAAAAACAACTTTTGAGTTTTGGAATGGTAGAATTTCTAATGTTAAGTATTTTAGAGTCTTTGAATGTAAGTGTTTTATCTCAAACACTAAAGACAATTTAGGCAAGTATGACTAAAAAATTTTTTTTAGGCTATTCCTCAACTAATAAAGCGTATAAAGTTTTAAACAAAAAAAATTCTAGCTATGGAAGAATCTATGCATGTGTCTTTCGATGACTCTATACAATCGTCAAATACGAGGAGAAAAATGATGACCTAGATGGGGAGATGCAACCTTAAATTTAGGAGATAAGAATTTTGCTAACCAAGAGAGCACACCCCTTGAAATGACTTTTAAGGAATTAGGAGCAACTCCAATTGAGAATGTCAATGTCAATTTACCTAATGATTGAAACTATGCTAAAAGCCATCTAATAGATCATATTCTAGGTGACCTTTCTCTAAGAGTTAAAACTAGATCTTTCTTTAAAAAATTTTGTGCAATCATAGCCATCTTTTCTTAAATAGAGCCTAAGAATTTTGATGAAGTCCAAGAAAATTGGATTATGAACCATACAAGAAGAATTAAATCAATTCGAAAGAAACAAGTTTTGAGAATTTGTTCCAGGGCAAAAATATTACTATATTATTAAGACTAAATGGGTGTTCAAGAATAAATTAGATGAAAATAGAATCATTGTTAGGAACAAGGCAAGATTACTTAATCAAGAAGAAGGTATTGATTTTGAGAAAACTTTTGCCCTGGTAGCTAAACCTTAATTCATTCATATGTTTTTAGCCTTTGCTTGTTTTAAAGACTTTATTTTGTATCAAATGGACGTAAAAAGTGATTTTCTTAATGAATATACAAAAGAAGAAATTTATGTAGAGAAACCATTGAGTTTGGAAGCATATGATAAATTTGATCATGTTTATAAGGTTAATAAGGCTCTTTATAGTCTTAAGCAAGCACCAAGAGCTTGGTGTGAAAAATTAAGTAAGTTTCTCCAAGATAGAGATTTCAAAATAAGAAAAATTGTTTCCACCTTGTTCACCAAATATAAGAATAATGATATGCCCATAGTTCCCATTTATGTTGATGACATCATTTTTGGTACAACAAATGATTTGCTTTGAAAAAATTTTGCTTTATTAATGCAAAGTGAGTTTGAGATGAGTATGATGAAAGAGAATAGGTTTCAACCTTGCCTAAAGAAGTCCCATTTAAATGCAGTTAAGATAATATTTAAATACTTTTTGTGGAGCTTATAATTTAGGATTATGATATCCCAAATGAACTTCAGTTAATATGGTAGGATATTCTAATTCTGATTATGCCAAAAGCCTTGTTGATAGGAAAAGCACAAATGAGACATGTCATTTCTTTGAAAATCCTTAGTGTCTTGGTCCTCTAAGAAACAAAATTATGTGTGATGACCCAAATGTGTAAGCATGTGTACGATGGCTGCACGAACCGGAAGGTGACGGGTCGTAAAAAGGGGGTCGTCACAATCCTACATCGCTTGGGGAAGTATGTGGAAATGAAACATATGTAAAGAGACCCTCCCAAGATAGCAAGATGCGTTTTGGAGCACAATTGACAACGGATCCCATAAGAACTCCAAAGTTAAAAGTGCTTAGGTGAGAGTAGTACCAGGTTAGGTGACCAACTGGGAAGTCATCGCCAAACAAAGTCGTGAGGGGAGGTTATTGGGTTACGGCCCAATCCCCAGAGCGGACAATATCTTGCTGGGAAAATAGATCATTACAAATGGTATCAGAGCTTGTACCCAACCAGAAATGTGGTCAAAGAGGACGTTGGGCCCCCGAGGGGGGGTGATTGTGATGACCCAAATGTGTAAGTATGTGTACGATGGCTGCACGAACCGGAACCCGGATGGCAGTACGTCCGTGCGGGTGAACCGGAAGGTGACGGGTCGTAAAAAGGGGGTCGTCACAATCCCACATCGCTTGGGAAAGTATGTGGAAATGAAACATATGTAAAGAGACCCTCCCAAGATAGCAAGACGCGTTTTGGAGTACAATTGACAACGAATCCCATAAGAACTCCGAAGTTAAAAGTGCTTCGGTGAGAGTAGTACCAGGTTGGGTGACCGACTGGGAAGTCCTCGCCAAACAAAGCCGTGAGGGGAGGATATTGGGCTACGGCCCAATCCCCAGAGCGGACAATATCTTGCTGGGAAAATGGGTCATTACATTATGTGGCTTTGTCAACGACCGAGAGTGGATATTTAGTCGTCAGGATATGGTTGTGGTTGACAGACTAACTAAATTTGCTCATTTTTACCACTAAAATATTCATATACTATAAAATTCATGGCTGAATTGATTTGTAGAAAAATAGTTCATTTACATGGTCCTCCTTGGAGTATAGTCAATGAACGAGACCAAGTTTGTAAAAACTCATTCTTGTGATTAATTAAATTTCACGTGTCAGATTTTTGCGTTATTGACTTACAACGTGTCATGGGTTGAGTCGTTTTATTTTATATACCCACGTTTGAATTTTTTGGTAATTTTGAGTAAAATCGATAATTTGATAAATTATCATGTAGTTAAATTGGAGGAAATGATGTTGGGTAATTGAGAATTTACCTTGAGTCATATATGGAATAACATTCAGGTTATAAACAAATTAAGGATTTAGTAAAGTTGTATTTAACATAATTAGATTTATTTTAAATAAATTAAATAAAAGAAAATGAATTGAAAAAGTGGATATTTTGGAAATAAGAGTGAGAAACTCTAATTTCCCCTCATTTGTGCGCAGCTTCCAAGATATGAAGAAAGGAAGAAGGAGAGAGGTCACGAGCGAGGGTGAAAATCGCCGAGCACCAAGGCCGGAGACGCGTTTGTGAGACGACCTTCACCAACATTGGTGAAGCCCATTCGAACGTAAACCTCCTCTCCTCTTTATGTTTTGGAAAAATGGAGGTTTAGTTAGGTTAGGGAATGATTTTTAGCAATGGAGCTCGAATCCATTCAATTATTCTGGATTATTGGTGTATTTAGAGTTTGTGCTGGTCCATTTACCGTTTGGAGGTGAGAAACGACAAAGAAAGACGAGTTTCATGAACTCCACTACGTTGGAATCGACCAGCGGTCTACACTTTGAGAGGAAGTGTCGACCGGTCTTGCATTCCAGCGAGGACCCAAGGGTTTAAGGTTAACACTTAGCAAAAGTGTCGATTGCTGAGCAAGGGTCGACACTTTTGGATTAAGTGTCAACAGATGCTAAACCTGAGAGTTTGAAGTGTCGACCGCTTATGAGATCTTTCGTGTCGACTGCTTGAGTGAAGTATCGACCGTTCGACCTTTATCTGAGTTTCAAGTGTAGACTATTCAGGTGAAGTCTCAACCATACAACCTTTATTTTTGTAAAAAATTTTCGTCTTGGCAAAGTTCTGTTTCAGATTGGGTTCCTACTCCTGCTATAGGACCTATCCATGGTTTCCCCTAGTGTTGAGTCAGATATTCATGAATATGGTTTTTTTAGCTCGGATAAGTTTGCTGATTTCAAGCAAGTACCAGAGGTTGTCGCTGTTGTACGAAAGATGAGTATTCATCATTGATGTAGGAATTTTATTCTTTCTGCATTGCATTGCATGTTTTTTAAAAACTATTATTTTTGTGGGTTGCTGCCTGTAAAAGTATGATGATGTCTGGTTGCCAGCACGTTGGTTTTATACATATATGTACGTATGGTTTTCTCACGTTTATTGCAAGATATATTATATATGATTTTGTTGTGATCATTGAGAGGATGAACCCTCTTAATATTTTGGACGGTTTTAGTGTAAAAGTAGCGCGAGGCTATCCTGTTACACCTTCTGTTGCTTGAAAATTGTATTGTTTGGACATACGAAAAATGGCAGTGGGGCAATGATGACACACTCCTTGGGTTTTGAATCCTTAAACTTGATCAGGGTGTTGATTGTTCAAGTTAGTGTCGTGGTTGATTGTTAGTCGTCGGTCGCTCGGGTGATGAGCAGGATCTTTGGATTGCTGTCACAGTTTTTCTTCAGTCCCATGAGACGTTGTCGGGTCTTCAGATCACCGTGTTTATGTGATATTGTGTCTAGGGTCCTTGTGTGACCCTTTTTTTTTTTACTAGGGACGTTTTTTGTGGAGAGTGGTGTGCTTTATATTTTATGTATAGCCACCTATGTACATGACATGTTTTACAACTACCTCACTGAGGGTTCATTGAGTCCGTTGTGATAAAAAGAAGAAAATAGATTTTCTTAACACTTTTGTAAACTCATGCATAATTTTAAAATGAAGACGAAAACCAGTTTTTAAAATAAGATGCATTGGGTATAAAATTTTTACTGAGTTAGTCACTCACCCCAACTGAAGCGATCCTAACACTGTACCCTTATTTCCCGTATTATTTTTTTTTATTCTTAAACTTTAAACCTAACGTTCGAGCGGAAATAAAACTAAAATCAAAATAGTTAACATTGTTTGGAAAATCATTTAATTCTAAGTTGTTAAACTATTTAAACAATACTTAAAACAAATTATAACAATTGAAATAAAACAATTAAAATCATTTTAAACAATTAAAAATAAATGCAGGGACAAGAGGGACAATTGTCCCGAAATTGACAGGGGCGATCGATCGCCCAAAACAGGCGATCGATCGCCATATTAGAAAATAGAGGGGCGATCATGATCGCCCCTCGCTGTGGTGAACGATCGCCTCGCGATCGTTCACCGGGCGATTGATCGCCACGCTCCCTAGATTTTCCAGGGAGTGGCGACCATTACTGGCGATCGATCCCCTCTTTAGGAGATCGATCGCCAGGTTCCCTGGAATCCGATTTTCTAGAGAACTTAGCCCTCTCATCTTCTTTCCTTCTTTCTTCCCCCTACATACAACATACACTTCAATTTCTTTATTCTCTACAATTTCAATATCTCATACATCCTAACCACTTCAACATAACCACCAAATAAATGCCTCAACGTATTTCTAATCTTAATCAATAACGAGACAAAAACTACGAAATTCAACTGCATGGATAGCTCTAAAACCCGAGCATATCTATACTCAACCTAAAATGTCTCCAAGCATTTTCATAAAATTTAAATGAAAGCTTTAACAACACGTTTTATAAAATCAGTTTACCACAACATCTTTACGCCATTCTATCAGCTAACCAGAACCAAACATCCTAATATGTTCTACTATACAATTTTTTTTCCTACGATCTAACTATCGTATCCAAAATACCTTTACATCCTTTCCCACGGGTCAAAAGGCGCCTCGACTGCCTAGCACACTCCCACGGGCCATCCTCCTTCAACTACATCATTCCTCGGGTGGAGGGATCTCTTCCTCACCTATGTCAAGATCACCTACACCATACAGACAATCTATGAGATAAAGCTCATCAAGTTTCGTAAATGTAAATGCATGCTGTGCAAATGAGTTTCAGAAATCATGCAACATTTTCTTATCTTTACATAGGTTGTCACCGAGATCTCAACCACCTAAATGGAGAGGGCACATCTTGCGGTTGGACAACCCTTTCCACCTAGAGGAAGGGGGTACATGCTTGCAACACACAAAGCATACCTGAGCCCCACCTCGCATGACCATAAACATACATCAGTTCATATTAGATGTGGTATTGTGACAGACCCTTAATCGATCTACACAATAGATCAATAGCCATCTTTCAGGCCACATCACCATTTTCTTTAAAACATAGTGCGAAAATTCGTTTTCTATGCGTAATTCAAAACTGTGATGCATGAACAATTTATAGCATAATTTAAACACACAGCATATATACCATCAAGACTATAAAAAACATAACTTATAAAAGAACTAAACCTAACTACCCAACCAAAGCAATTTAAACAAACACGTCACCAAAGCTCCTCGAGACGATTTTGACGTACGGTGTAGGCCAATCGGCCATAGTAAGTCACGAGAACTTACCTCGTGTTCGTTGCAATCTAATCTCCGTCCACGAGCTTTGTTCACCTAAGGCAATTTCACAACATTGTCGTTAAAACGAGTTTAAACTATTAAACATCCCAAATTAATGAAATCCTTAACTAAATAAATCTCCTAAAACTCTAATTCAACGCTTTGAGACATTTTATCGAGCAATTCATGCTCGTGAATATCCAAAACTCCATAAATGGAGATTTCTCAAACCTCAAAATCCATAAACCCTAAAACTTCTCACAAATCAATCCAACTTCGCCCAATAACGCTCGATACTTCCATTATATTCATAAATACAGTAAACCTAACGATTTCAAACTCTAAATCACGTTTTTAATGAAATCCTAAACGAAACCCTAACCGTTAAATGACTCGAAAACTACGAATACGCTTTTCAAAACCATAGAACCTTACCTAGAGTGTTGATTTGAGGAGAAAACACGAAGAACGGAAGGCAAACGGAGGACAGATCGTCGTTGGAGAGGAGAGAACCGTGAGGGAGAAAGGAAATCACAGGGGGGGTTTGGTTTGCGAGGCAGAGAGGGAATGAGGGAGAAAAAGAGAGAATGTAATTTTAATAAAAATTGACTTAGTAATTTACCGTTTTGCCCTTCCTTTGATTTTCTATTCGTTTCATCATTTGTTTCGTTAATTGTTGATAAGTGTGTATTTTATACACTTATTTATACTTTTTACACTTGATTTGATAAGTTTATTCTCAAGTGTGTGAAAGTATTTGATGAGTTTTGTTTAAGTGTGAAGAATACGTATTTAAACAGGTAATGGCAAAACAGTGAATATGGTGATCAATCGCCACTTTACCAGCGACCAATCGCCACAAACACAAAGGATTTAGAAGCAGTATCCAAGAAAACAGAGAAGGTGGCGATTGATCGCCACCGTCCAGCGACCAATCGCCACATTAATACAATTTTGGAAAGGATTACTGCGTCTGATCTGAACCATTAATGTAAGAACTCATTGAATCAAAGCCATGGATCGACTGAAGAGAAAGAAGAATAAAACCTAAAAGCAGCGATTCGGTTTTTGAGCGATTTTGGAAAGAATCAGCGGATTCTGCTATTGACAGGGCAAGCATCACGGGCGCAACGATTCGGTGATCTGGCATTCGGCAAATTAGGAAAGGCTGAATCTAATCCATTGATTGAAAAAAAAAGGAAAAAGAAATAAAAAACCAGAAGAGGAGGCTTGGGCGATTCGGGCTGGCGAGCGGCGATCTACAGAGCAGCGTGGAGGGCGATTTTCAGGGGGTATTCAGCATTCTGCGAGGGCGAGAGCGTGACAGCGAGGAGTTTTGGGCGATTTTGACAGGCGACGATTCAGCGATCTACAAAGCAGAGGCGAACGCGGTCGGCGGATTCTGGCGAGCAGCGTTCACGATTCGGCGGATTGTGAGAAGCAGAAGGCGATTCCTTCAAGCGATTTTCAGTAGAGAGGAATCAGGCTATTTTTGCACAACATATTTTTCTTTTTTTTTATTCCTTCTATAATTTAATTATGCAATATTATACTATTGTTATTTATTTTTCTATTATTATGAACTAACCTTTTCTACTAGGGCTACGATGTAGCCGGATGATATTTATTTTATGTTCTTCGTTTAATTATATTTATTGAGTATTTCTTCCAATATTGTTGGCACATTTAATTTCTGTTCTTAAAGCCTGTAAATTTCTGGCCAATCTTTACTTGATTTTTGGGGTGTTTTGAGACCGAGAGGTGATAAACACCCGTGCACTGAAATTAATGTCATTAATATACGTAGGCTAGAGATAGTTACGGTATTGATGTGATCACTGTGATTTCTTGATTTATTTGTATTTGATTAATGTAGGATTTGAGACTGAGAAGTGATAACCCATTAATCAAATAAACTACGCAATGCTCGAGAGAGATTGTGATAGAATTTAGTGAAATCGATCATCAACATAGGGAGAATATTTATGAATATGATTGCGAAGAACGGAAATAAATATTGTCTTGGTGAAATCGTAGTACCTAGATTTTTATCAATTTGATTTAATCTCATTTTATTTGTTTTGTTATTTTATCTTAGTTTATTGTTATTGTTTTAATTATTTAGTTTAATTTCAATCTTTGAAAATCATAAAACGTTTGTTCAATTTAGAATTAAGATTAATTATTCGATTATTAATTACAAGTCCTCGTGGGTTCGACACTCTCTTTATCACTATATTACTTGTTGCGACTCGTACACTTGCGAAATATTTTGCACAACAATTGTCTAATGATTCGGTTTCTCCAAATTTCCTTACTTCGCCAATAACTTCAACTTATTATCAGGGTTTTATTAAAACTGTCCGTTTGCAATTCAGACTCTGTTTACTATTTTTACCAAAGTATCCTTTATATTACGATAAACGCAATTCTCGTAAAATTAGCGTTATACTCCTAAAACTCCCAAATTTTTTTTAAAATCCTTATTAACTATTAGGATCGTAATAACGCTCTCTTTTCGAAAAATGGACTTGATTTGACATATTAACAAAACTAAATTTACAAAATCCCGTTAAAAAAATCGGGTGTTACACCAACGGCTCACTCCCAATCCAGGTAAAGATAAGCACAGTTAGCTTCAATGGAGTTGGAAAGACGCTGCTTGTATTTATTTCCCTTTAAAAACTACTTTTGTAACCTTCGTAAGGATTTAGTTGTTTAGTTTGGAACTGTTAACTTAACTAATGGATAGAGCCCTTTATTTATCCAAACAGTTGAATATTATTAAGTATTTTATTGTATTGCATATCTGCTCTGAATTTCACTATGTGGGTTTGGCATTGTATTTACTTTAAAGACTTCCTCTGCAAATCTACCCTTGGGTTGGGTGATCAGGTTCTATTGTCGAGAATCAGGCCGCCCAACCCAACGTTCCTGCTCAAGCTTATCCCTAATTCTTGACAGGGTTTTTTCAACAGATCAAACTGAACATGAGTTCGACCTACCATCCACAAATCTATGGGCAAATAAAAGTTCTAAATAGTTATTTGGAGGTGTCTTTAAGGTGTTTTGTTTCGGAACAACCAAAGCAGTGGAGTCGTTGGTTGCACTGGGCTAAATTTTGGCACAATACTAATTTTCACATAGCAGCTCAAATTACCCCATTCAAGGCATTGTATGGTCGCAACCCTCCGACCCTCATTTGTTATTGCGGTTGAAAAATAGCTTTTGGTTCTATGGAATAGTAGCTGAATGAGCGAGATAAACAACTAAAATTGTTAAAATTCAATTTATTGAGTGCTCAAAATTGTATGAAAAAAATATGCGAATGGTTTGCGAGTAAAGAAAAATTTCAATGTGGGAGATACAATGTAACATCTGAAAATGTCTTATAACGTACGTAGCCCTTAGCTTAAATGATTAGGAGTGTTTAATATTAATCTTAGAGTTTTCCTAAGTTCTTGAAAGGAAAAGCAAAATTGGAAGGGATTAGAGTAGAAATCTTAAAATGAAGTAGGTAATATAATGTGTTTAACTTAAAAGAAAGTGTTTAAAGAAAAGTGTTTGACTTAAAGGAAAGGAAAAGAAGTGAATGATGCTTAAAAGAATGTCATCCACGTTGGTTTAAGTGTGAAAGGTAAAGGTGAGGTTACTTTGCAAAAAGAGGAAGTTTTGTGGCAAAATTTAAAAGTGAAAAGTGAAAGATGGTTAAAAAGGAAAAGGGCCTTCTTCTTCTTCACTCTTCCACAATTTCTTCTCATCCATTGCTGAACATTCTCTCCTCCATTTCTTCAAGACTTTTCAAAGTTTTAAGGTAAGTTTTTAGTGGGTTTTGAGTTTGATACCTTTTAGTGGTAGTTTTTGGTGTGTTTTGAGTTAGTTTGGTTAGGGTTTGGGAAACCCTAAGGGAGAGCTCCGAAAATTTTGGTTTCATGGTGAGTTTTTCTTCCTATTTTGATGGTTTAAACTTTAAATAGGTTAGTTTAGGTTGTTTTTAGGGATAGATTAAAGAATTGGTGAGTGTTGGTGAAAAATCGGGTTGGTTGATCTAAGGAGCCGGTTCTGTTTTGGTGACTTCTGATAGGCCATGGTGTTTGGTTGTCAAGTTTGATTGTTTTAATGGATAGTAGATGTGTAGAGGTTTACGGAATGGGGTGGAACGTCTAAATCCGTTGAAAAATAAGTAAGTTATGGCCGATTGAAATTTAGACACTAAAATTGTAGGAATTTCGGGTTTAAGTGTTATGTTTTAACTTTAGTTGAACGGTGGTTAGTTTTGAGTTAGATAATTCTTTAGAATTTCTTAGAGGATTGCTAAGTTATTTTTCCTTAATTTGTTAGGCTAACGAGTGAACGATTGGATCAACCGAGCGAATAATTAGATTAAGCGAAGTGAGAGAACACGTACGGAGAATCCAGGTAAGTAGATGATGCCTGTGTTTTGCCTTCAGGCCTACACCATGGAACGGTAGGGAATTGTTTTTTTGTTTGGTTGCTTTGTTTTGTTTTGTGGCTAAGCATTTGTGTGGCATGCATCATTGTTTTCCAACTACGAAAAATGAGTTTTGAGCATGGTTTTGAATGGTGAGTATGAAACGTATAGAGTTTATATGGTGCCATCCTGGGAGCTAGACTCGGATGGAAACACATCCTTGGAGCTGGTCTCGGATGTGTGTCTTGGGATAATGTGGTGTCATCCTAGGAGCTAGACTCGATGGGAACACATCCTTGGAGCTGGTCTCGGATGTGTGCCTGGTGCCATCCTTGGAGCTGGACTCGGATAGAAATGCATCTTTAAAGTTGGACTCGGGTGTGTGTCAGGAGATCGTGTATGGCCATCCTTGGAGCTAGATTTGGATATGTCCCTCTGATCTTATACTATTGGGTCAAAGTGAGGCCATCCTAAATGATATAGGATGTGTGCCTACCTGATCCACTCTGCTATATGATAGATTAATAAAACGAAAACAAAGCGAGAACAACAGAGCGAGTAGAAACCACATTTAGGGGTTGAGTTGAACATACATTGTTTTGAATTGCAAGATTCCCTACTTGCTAAGTATTAGGCTTACGTTTTGTGTTCTGTGGTGTAGGTGACAATGAATTTACAGGTGAGCTAAATGAGGGAGCCCAGGACTAGGGAGCAGTCGGCGATGCACGAGGCATGTCGGTACAGGTATTTGTCCGGGCGTCTTGTAGCACCCGGCTCTATTAAACCAAATTTAATTGCCAATTATAATGTGTTAATTTTATGGAAGAATTGAGGGAGAAAGTGATTAGGTTAGTAAATAACTATGTAAGGACAAGAGGGTAATTAGCAATTTTATAAATGGATAACGTATTTAAGGAAAGAGGGTTGAGTTTAATGCACTGTAGCCGCCACCAATTTCATACCATTTTCTCTTCGGGTTTTCAGCTCAAGCAGCCGAGCTCTCTAGGCGATTTTCCTCGCCCGACTCTCCTTCAACTTAGGTAAGCTTTCCTCATTCCTCTTAAGTTTAAGCAGTTAGATAGCTGAGGGAGTGCAATGTGGGGATTTCGTGTATGCTGTGAATGAGTGTAGATTCGGGTTGGGGTGAAAATTTGGGAAAGTGCTTAGTGAATAGAACTCCTAACGGTCCACTTAAGTTTCAGAATGCTTTAGAATGGGGATTAGTAAAGATTGGCTTAATGTTCTGTTTATGGTTCTAGGTGAGTATTTCCGAGGCAACTCCTAACCGAGTATACACCAGGAATCCAGGTAAGTAAAGTTTTGCTTGTGCCTTCGGGCCTACATCACAAAACGTTAGGATTGTGTTTACTGGGATGTGTCTGTGTGTTATGCATCATGTTTTAAAAGTATACGAAAATGAATTTGAATGCATGCTGGCATGGTAAGGATTGAACATATTGAAACAGTTATGTGAATTAGTTTTACTGTTAAGGGAGCTAATCCAACCCTTAATGAGACAGTGGATATTTATATTTTGGGAGAGTTGATCCAACTCCCAATTTCACAGGGGGATCTGAACAGTGAATCAGCCTTACTGTTAAGGGAATTAATCCGCCCCTTAATGAGACAGTGGATATTTATACTTTGGAAGAGTTGATCCAACTCCCAACTTCACAGGGGGATCTGAACAGAACGATGAATATGCAACTGAGATGAGAAAGTAGAAACTGCATGTTTAGGAAGTTTTATGTTCCAGCATTTCCATTTCATCATTGCTTTACTTGCTTAGCATTAGGCTAATAGATGAGTTTTGTGATGTAGGTGAAGAAGTGATAACAGGTGTGCTTTCTGAGTCTACTGAGGACTAGACTGGTTGGAGGAGTGCATCCTTGTAACAGACTGGCAGCTGATGGGGCGGTTTAACATGTGTCTGTGGTTGTGAAGGTTTAGTGAACATTGATTTCAAATTGAGTATGTTAAACCTTCTAATGAAAGAAGTCGCTTGGATGTTTTCAAAAATATTTTGAGACCCTCCTGATGTTAATATTCCGTTAGTTTTAATACTGAATTTTTACTGGATTTGAGAAATGCAACGATTTGAATTATTTCTGAATGTTTCAGTGAAGTGAGTAAACTCTTTTCTGTGATTAGTGTTGTGATTGTAAGCCATGAAGTGGATAAAATGTGATTCTGTTCTCTATCGGTAGATGAAGTCTACCGGCAGAGATTGGGTTGTTGTTTTGTTGTCTATCGGAAGATGTCTTCAGTGGAAGCCATCGGAAGATATAGGTTGGAACTTGTCGTTAAGTCGATCGGATGAAGAAATCATCTGGCTGACGTCACCGGTGAATGTAGAGTAAAGTCGGTCGGATGAGGAAATCATCCGGCTGACGTCACCGGTGGATGTAGAGTAAAGTCGATCGGATGAAGAAATCATTCGGCTGACGTCACCGGTGGATGTAGGGTAAAGTCGATCGGATGAAGAAATCATCCGGCTGACGTCACCGGTAGATGAAGGATGTATTTTGTCGTTTTGTGAACGGATGATGTAGTCAAAACTTTGTCGTTTTGTGACCGGATGATGTAGCCGAAACTTTGTCGTTTTGTTATTAGGAAAAGCCTTCTATTTTCTAAGCCAGTTCCTTCCGGTTGACTTCGTTCCCGGATGATGTGTTTGACTTTCTTAAATTTTAAGTAATTTACGCTTAAACCTTTATCCCTTCCGGCTGAATAATTTTCTTAATATTTTATTCAATCATTCAAACACTGTTGCATAGTTTTGCTCAACTCTATTTTTGTTCGAAGATTTTTCCGCTCCAAGTCTTCATGTTTTATCAAACGTTAAAATTTGAATTCCGAAGAAAGTTTTAAATTCGGTCCAAGGTTTCTTAGTAATATCCGGGTTCATGAGTAACAAACCAGGTTCAGAAAACTCGGGGCCTTACAGTATGGTATCAGAGACATTCAGTTAAACCGTTCAAAAGATTACTCATCAGTGATGATCGTTGCATGGAAGTAGTTCAACAACTGTAAGTGTTTATGTTACCCTTAGTTCATAGATATTTAAGAGTATAAATAACCCTGTGCAGGAATTTAGTTCAATGGCCAGATGCCCGGGGAGACCTAGAGTGCCGAGAGAAATGCCAAATGCGAGGGGTGAAGAGGAGCCTAGTGTGATTAGGCAGCTGACGGATTTAGTGCGTCAGCAAACTGACTTAGTGCGCCAACAGTCTGACCAACTAGGAGTACTGTTGAACCGAGAGGTACAAGGAAGTGCTAACTCCGGTTCTAGCAATGAACATTCTGGAGATAGATTCCGGAGACTAAGACCACCCACGTTCGATGGACAGTCATCTGATCCAGTAATTGCTGATAGATGGCTTAGGAAGATTGAAAGTATGTTTAGGTGTGCCAACATCGGAGAAGGAGACAAGGTCACATTGGCAACCTTTCATTTAGCTGGTGAAGCTCAACTCTGGTGGGAGACAATGGAGACCACCACAGATGTTTTGGCAATGTCCTGGTCACAATTCAAGGACATTTTCTACGAGAAGTATTTCAGCAGCATAGTCCAGACAGCAAAGAAATTGGAATTCCTGAACTTGAAGCAGACAGGATCAGTGGCTGAGTACAGTAGGCAATTTGAATCTCTGTCCAGGTTTGCTGGACATTTTGCTCACAAAGACGAGGATAAAGTGTTCAAATTTATTCATGGACTGAAGCCAGAAATTCACCGGGGAGTTAAATTCTGTGGTATTAAAGGCTTGACCTTCAGCGAGGTTGTGTCCACTGCTCTGGAAGTGGAAGAAGCTGAGAGGATGTGTGCTAGGCCAAGAGAGGTCCCACAAAGGTTTAACCAGCCACACCAACAGAGAGGAACGAAGAGGCCAAGTGAAGGCCAAAATAGCCAAGGACCAGGAGGGAAGGTACAGAATGTCAGGAAATTTCCCCAGTGTCCTAAATGTTTGAAGAACCACCCGGGTGAGTGCAGAATGGGCTTTGGGAAGTGTTTCAACTGTGAGGAGGTTGGACACACATACAAAGAGTGCTCGAAGCTTAAAGTCACCAGATGCTACAACTGTAACAAAGTTGGTCACATTAGTAGAGACTGTCCGGTTCCTAAGAGGGGCCCTGCTATAGTTAAACCAAGAATTTTCTCCATGATGGAGTCGGGGAATGAAGAACAGCCTGCTGTGGTGTCAGGTACAATATTGATCAACTCTGTGCCTGCTTTTACTTTAATAGATTCTGGTGCAACACATTCATTTATAGCATCTTTTTTTGCTATTAAGTTAGATGTACAGTTTACCCCTTCCATGCATGTGTTTAATGTCGCATTGCCTTCTGGTGGACGCATGCACTCTAACCAAGTGATGCTTGACAGTGAAGTGTTAGTAGGAAATATAAGTCTACCTGCTGACCTTATAGTTATGGATATAATAGGATTTGATGTAATCCTAGGAATGGACTGGTTGTTTAAACATCATGCCACAATAGATTGTAGAACTGGAATAGTTAGCTTCCAACCCCCTGGTAGTTTGAAGCATACCTTTCAAGCTTCAAAGAAGAGTAAGGGAATGTCTGTGATGACTTCTATTAACACAAGGCCTTCCCTGTGTGGAGAGTATTTGTGCTTCTTAGCTAGCGTTTTAGACACACAGCTTGTAGGAAAAGCAAACCCACAGAATGTCCTGATTGTCCAAGACTTCCCCGAAGTATTCTTGGATGACCTTCCTGGTTTGCCACCAGATAGGGAAATTGAATTTGTTGTAGATGTTTACCCCGGAGCCGAGCCTGTGTCTAAAAATCCATATAGACTGGCACCAACAGAACTTAAAGAATTAAAGAAACAGTTGGAGGAATTGTTGGATAAAGGGTTCATACGCCCTAGCTTTTCACCATGGGGTGCACCGGTCCTTTTTGTCAAAAAGAAAGATGGATCAATGCGTATGTGCATTGATTATAGAGAATTGAATAAACTAACTGTCAAGAACAAGTACCCTTTGCCGAGGATTGATGACTTATTTGACCAGCTTAAGGGTGCGAGAGTTTTCTCCAAGATTGACTTGAGGTCTGGTTATTACCAGCTAAAGGTTAAAACTGAAGATATCCCAAAGACTGCTTTTCGCACAAGGTATGGACATTATGAGTTTTTGGTTATGTCTTTTGGTTTGACAAATGCTCCAGCAGCCTTCATGGACCTCATGAATAGGGTGTTTCACGAGTTTTTGGACAAATTTGTCATAGTATTCATAGATGACATTCTAATCTATTGTAGAACTAAGGAAGAGCATGCAGGACACTTAAGCTTGGTGTTAGGATTACTGAGGCAGCACCAACTTTATGCCAAATTTTCTAAGTGTGAGTTTTGGTTGGACAAAGTTCATTTTCTTGGTCATGTGATCTCTGGAGATGGGATATCTGTTGACCCAGCCAAGGTTCAAGCAGTTAAGGAATGGCCTCAACCGAAGAATGCCACTGATATCCGAAGTTTTCTTGGATTAGCAGGATATTATAGAAAGTTCATTGAAGGATTTTCAAAGATTGCTACACCCCTTACTAAGTTAACAAGGAAAAATGTGAAGTATATATGGACGAATGAATGTGAACGTAGTTTCATGACCTTGAAACAGAAATTAACCAATGCTCCAATTCTGACCTTTCCTGTCAATAATGGTAAGTTTAGCATTTACTGTGATGCTTCCAAGATTGGTCTTGGATGTGTGTTAATGCAAGATGGTAAAGTAATAGCTTATGCCTCTAGACAATTGAAAACCCATGAGAAGAATTACCCTACGCATGACTTAGAATTAGCTGCCGTGGTTTTTGCACTTAAGATTTGGAGGCATTACTTATATGGACAGTCCTGTGAGATATTTTCAGATCATAAAAGTCTGAAGTATATTTTCACACAGAAGGAATTGAATATGAGACAGCGTCGGTGGTTAGAATTTGTCAAGGACTATGACTTTGAAATAAAATATCATCCTGGCAAGGCGAATGTTGTGGCTGATGCTTTGAGTAGAGAAACAACATCAACCCCAACTATGAATTTCAGTATGCCATTAGCTTTAGAGTCAGAATTCCAAAGATTTAACCTAGAAGCAGTAATCAGTGTATCAGCTATACTATCAGCCATAACCTTAAAGCCTACCATTCTAGAGAAAATTAAGGAAGCTCAGACGAATGATGATGAGTGTAACAAGTACAAGTCAAGCATGAATTCTATGGACCAATCGGATTTTAACTATTCTGCTAATGGGATCCTCAAGTTTAGAAATAGGTGGTTTGTTCCTGCCATTAAGGAACTTCGGGATGAGATTCTTTCCGAAGCGCATTCTTCCAGATTTTCTGTCCACCCTGGGAGTACAAAGATATACAAGGATCTTAAACAGCATTACTGGTGACCAGGCATGAAACGAAGTGTGGCAGAATACGTTGGATCGTGTTTGTGTTGTCAACAGATTAAAGCCGAGCATCAGAGACCCTCAGGAACATTGCAACCTTTACCAGTTCCTGAATGGAAATGGGAACAAATAACAATGGATTTTGTCGTTGGATTACCTAGAACAGCTAAGGGACATGATGCAATTTGGGTTATAGTCAACCGTCTAACCAAATCTGCTCATTTTCTGCCAATTAAGGTAACTTACTCAATGGATCAGCTTGCTAAATTATACATGCAAGAGATCGTCAGATTGCATGGAGTTCCAAGTTCTATAGTTTCAGATTGAGATTCTAGATTTACATCTAAGTTTTGGAAGAGTTTGCACAAGACTATAGGAACACAACTTAGTTTTAGCACAGCCTTTCATCCTCAAACTGATGGACAATCTGAGAGAACTATCCAAACGTTGGAGGATATGCTTCGTGCATGTGTGCTGGAATTTCAAGGTTCTTGGAGTAAGTTTATACCATTGATTGAATTCTCTTATAATAATAGTTTTCAGGCAACAATAGGTATGGCACCGTATGATGCATTGTATGGACGAAAATGCAGGTCACCTTTGTACTGGGATGAAGTTGGGGAAGTACAGTTGCTTGGTCCTGACCTTGTGCAACAAACTGTTGAGAAAGTTGCCCTCATCCGACAGAGAATTTTGGCAGCTCAGAGTCGACAGAAGAGTTGTGCGAATTGCAGGCGTAGAGAATTGGAATTTGCGATTGGTGATGAAGTTTTTCTCAAGGTGTCACCATTCAAAGGAGTTGTGAGATTTGGGAAGAGAGGAAAGTTGAACCCCAGATACATTGGACCATTCTTGATCTTGAAAAGGATTGGGAAAACAGCCTACCAGCTACAGCTACCAACCTCTATGGATGGAATCCATGATGTGTTTCATATCTCCATGCTTAAGAAATGTGTACGAGACCCTTCTCAGATTGTGGAACAACAGAGTATTGAAGTTCATCCTACTCTTACATATGAGGAGAAACCGGTAAGGATATTAGACTATGCAGTGTAGGTATTGCGCAACAAAGAGGTTCCACTAGTGACAGTTTTATGGCACAACCAGAATGTAGAGGAGACAAATTGGGAGCGCCGGCAAGACATGATGGACCAATATCCGGAGTTATTCAGGTACTAAATTTTGAGGACAAAATTCTTTTAAGGAGGGTAGATTGTAGCACCCGGCTCTATTAAACCAAATTTAATTGCCAATTATAATGTGTTAATTTTATGGAAGAATTGAGGGAGAAAGTGATTAGGTTAGTAAATAACTATGTAAGGACAAGAGGGTAATTAGCAATTTTATAAATGGATAACGTATTTAAGGAAAGAGGGTTGGGTTTAATGCACTGTAGCCGCCACCAATTTCATACCATTTTCTCTTCGGGTTTTCAGCTCAAGCAGCCGAGCTCTCTAGGCGATTTTCCTCGCCCGACTCTCCTTCAACTTAGGTAAGCTTTCCTCATTCCTCTTAAGTTTAAGCAGTTAGATAGCTGAGGGAGTGCAATGTGGGGATTTCATGTATGCTGTGAATGAGTGTAGATTCGGGTTGGGGTGAAAATTTGGGAAAATGCTTAGTGAATAGAACTCCTAACGGTCCACTTAAGTTTCAGAATGCTTTAGAATGAGGATTAGTAAAGATTGGCTTAATGTTCTGTTTATGGTTCTAGGTGAGCATTTCTGAGGCAACTCCTAACCGAGTATACACCAGGAATCCAGGTAAGTAAAGTTTTGCTTGTGCCTTCGGGCCTACATCACAAAACGTTAGGATTGTGTTTACTGGGATGTGTCTGTGTGTTATGCATCATGTTTTAAAAGTATACGAAAATGAATTTGAATGCATGCTGGCATGGTAAGGATTGAACATATTGAAACAGTTATGTGAATCAGTTTTACTGTTAAGGGAGCTAATCCAACCCTTAATGAGACAGTGGATATTTATACTTTGGGAGAGTTGATCCAACTCCCAATTTCACAGGGGGATCTGAACAGTGAATCAGCCTTACTGTTAAGGGAATTAATCCGCCCCTTAATGAGACAGTGGATATTTATACTTTGGAAGAGTTGATCCAACTCCCAACTTCACAGGGGGATCTGAACAGAACGATGAATATGCAACTGAGATGAGAAAGTAGAAACTGCATGTTTAGGAAGTTTTATGTTCCAGCATTTCCATTTCATCATTGCTTTACTTGCTTAGCATTAGGCTAATAGATGAGTTTTGTGATGTAGGTGAAGAAGTGATAACAGGTGTGCTTTCTGAGTCTACTGAGGACTAGACTGGTTGGAGGAGTGCATCCTTGTAACAGACTGGCAGCTGATGGGGCGGTTTAACATGTGTCTGTGGTTGTGAAGGTTTAGTGAACATTGATTTCAAATTGAGTATGTTAAACCTTCTAATGAAAGAAGTCGCTTGGGAATTTTCATAAATATTTTGAGACCCTCCTGATGTTAATATTCCGTTAGTTTTAATACTGGATTTTTACTGGATTTGAGAAATGCAACGATTTGAATTATTTCTGAATGTTTCAGTGAAGTGAGTAAACTCTTTTCTGTGATTAGTGTTGTGATTGTAAGCCATGAAGTGGATAAAATGTGATTCTGTTCTCTATCGGTAGATGAAGTCTACCGGCAGAGATTGGGTTGTTGTTTTGTTGTCTATCGGAAGATGTCTTCAGTGGAAGCCATCGGAAGATATAGGTTGGAACTTGTCGTTAAGTCGATCGGATGAAGAAATCATCCGGCTGACGTCACCGGTGAATGTAGAGTAAAGTCGATCGGATGAGGAAATCATCCGGCTGACGTCACCGGTGGATGTAGAGTAAAGTCGATCGGATGAAGAAATCATCCGGCTGACGTCACCGGTGGATGTAGGGTAAAGTCGATCGGATGAAGAAATCATCCGGCTGACGTCACCGGTAGATGAAGGATGTATTTTGTCGTTTTGTGAACGGATGATGTAGTCAAAACTTTGTCGTTTTGTGACCGGATGATGTAGCCGAAACTTTGTCTTTTTTTTATTAGGAAAAGCCTTCTATTTTCTAAGCCAGTTCCTTCCGGTTGACTTCGTTCCCGGATGATGTGTTTGACTTTCTTAAATTTTAAGTAATTTACGCTTAAACCTTTATCCCTTCCGGCTGAATAATTTTCTTAATATTTTATTCAATCATTCAAACACTGTTGCATAGTTTTGCTCAACTCTATTTTTGTTCGAAGATTTTTCCGCTGCAAGTCTTCATGTTTTATCAAACGTTGAAATTTGAATTCCGAAGAAAGTTTTAAATTCGGTCCAAGGTTTCTTAGTAATATCCGGGTTCATGAGTAACAAACCGGGTTCAGAAAACTCGGGGCCTTACACGTCTTGACCATGGTCTTCGGGGAAATGTGTGGGGATCGGTACTTTATAGTGTATATAGTTTTCTAACTATTTTGGGATGTTCGTAGGATTTGGTGTTTTGGTTGAACTTTGTTTATATAAAAGATGGTGGTTTTATAAACTTTGTGAATACTGTTTTGGGAGTTATGGTATAAATGTTTGATTTTCAGGATTTGGTTTTAGAAAATTTATTCGTTATACTGCTCGATTTTTCGTAAAGTAAACGACGTTTAGTTTTTACAAATTTTCACATTTTTGGTGACGTTTTGGAGTCGGTTTTTCCGAGATTTTCATGTGTCCCGAAGTAGGATATGTTGGAAAAAGTTTTAGATAAATTTTAGGTGATTTGGTTGAGTGTGGTTTGAAGAAAATGAAGAAAAATGGATGAAGAAGTGCTGGTGGCTGAGGAGTAGGCACGCAGGCCAGGTTAGGGGCATGCTGGCGCCAGGCGGGGCACGCGCAACAGGCGCACGATGCGCGCTGTGTGGGCGCGCACAGTGCCCAGCGCCGATCGATCGGCATATGATAATCGCACACCCGGGAGGATGCCGATCGATTGGCGCCTGGAGTCGATCGATCGGCCCTTGCGTGCGGGGTCAGGCACACACGGCGCGCTGCCTGGGCAACGCGCGCACCCAGTGCGCGAGCACGGCGCCCAAAGTGTTCCAACCCGACTTTATTTCAAAATTTTGAATTTTTAAATATGTTTTAACTCAATCTTTTCCGACATGTTTGGCACGTAATTTATGCATGTTTTCCAACCATTTTCGAGGGTTCGAAAAACCTAAAAATTGAGTCAAATTTTTATCAAAAATTATTTTAAACGTGGTAAGTGTGAGCAAAGTAGAGCACTGAGCTAGAGTGGGTTCGGGGGCGTTACATACAAATTGGTTAAAATTACAGCAGTATCGCCAAACCACTATATGAGGTCATTCCAATGAGAAGTTGGTGCCCAGATATTATGGCCCATTTTTTATTCTAGCTTGAGTTGGTCTGGTAGCATACAAGCGCCAACTACCAACCGGGTCAAAGTTACATCATATTTTTCACATCTCGAAGCTAAAAAATGTGATGGGTAATCATGCAATAGCAACAACACTAGTGGTACTTGGACAAGGGAATGAGTCGAAAAGTTTGTTTCGAGAGAAGGTGTTATCTACTCGAATCATACATAATCAGCTGAAAGTTTTGATTCAATGGGAGGGTAAAATCGAAGAGGAAGCTATGTGGGTATGGTTATCCGACATTAAGCTGCATTTTCCTTATGTTCACCTTGAAGACAAGGTCATCTCAAACAAAGGGAGTAATGTTGCGAAGGACAAGGATAAATATTTTAGGAAGATGTCTAGTAGGAAGGGTGTGTTTTCTCAAGGGTAAAGTGGAGAATGAGTCATGTTAAGCTATCAAGTTAGTTAAGATTTGGGGTGTAAGGGAGCTAGTTGTTTGTTCGCGTGAGGGGTAGTGGAGACGTCATGAGAGAATAAGAAGAAGGGGTTAGTTTGGGAGAGGTATCTGATTATTTTGTCATATGTCTTTGTGACAATGGTTGTTCTCTATTTTCTAAGTTAAGATTGTTCGAGACTTGTGGTTTTGTAGGCGTTTTTCCATCTTTAGAGGTGGTTTATAGGAGCTCTTAGTGTTTGTTTCTGATTTGTTTGTTTGATTATTTTCTTGCAAGGATTTAAGTTCCGTCAGAACTCCTTCACATAACCCTGAAAATAAATCTCATCTTATGGAGCCTCTCATTTGATCTCACTGCATTAGTCACTTTTGTCTACTTTCTCAAAATAATTTTGTACTTCGAAGTAGTTCGTTGAGTATATTATCATCCGATTTGGCTCAACTTCTTCTTCGCACAATGGATAGCTCTCCTGAGTTGTTCGAAACCCTAGCTGCCTTGTCAAAAAAAATCTTTGGCAGAGTCGAGCTCACCCCTATCACCAGCCAGAAAGTCTCGCCGATGGTCATATATGCTGAGTTGGCCTTGAATTGGATGAGGACATCGCGGTAGGTGCAAATTCTAGTGACCTCACTATCTATTAGTTTGCAAGGGAGAGGGTTGCACTTTGTCAGATCGCGAAGGAGAGAGTTGGGATATTCAGAGTAGTTTGCTCCCGTCACTGCTGTCCATATGTGTTCCTTGGCCGGTCGGCCGTGGCTTTGGTGGTCGGATAGTTGTCGTCTCTCGTCGAAGGATGTTGAAGGCAAGAGGTCACAATCTGCAGCTGCATGCGCGAATATCGTCTATCCCGGGAAAAAAGCTACATCCAATACCAGACCAATGATTTGAGCGATATGTCCCAAGTTTTTTTTTTCAAGTGTAGAAACCCTAAGACCGAAAGTAGTAGGATTTATTCTCATAATAAGATTAATATGTCGAAATGTTTTTTTTTTCAAAAATTATTCAAATCAAAGATAAATGTTTGATGGAAAAGTAAGTTGATCGGTTAATTCAATAAAAAAGAAAATTTATGTCGAACTCGATTTCGTTGGTGCAGTCCAACCGAATCCAATTCAATTGTTTATTTATTCCATTTCAATGAGTCAATTTTCAAGTTCAACCAACCCAGTTTCAAAATATAAAGTGGCTGAATAAAAATTGGTGCGGTTCTGTTCCATGTCAGTCAGTGGTCTCAGATGATCGTCGGTGATGTCTGGCCACCATGGCCTGCCAGTATGGCCGTGATCGGCCCCTGGCCAAACCCTAGGGTTAGGGTTTACCTCTTATGCCATATTAGGGTTTGGCATAAATTTTTTTTTTTTTGCTGTTTTTTCTTTTTTGCTCATCTTTTTCTCTGTCTTCGTCGAATTTGCTAAAATAAAACTTTTGAGACATTTGATTTTGTTGTCACTCGATAGTCATCGCAGTCAACATCTGTGTAATTTTGTTGAGGTTTTTTTTTTTCAATTCCATCAAACCTTCTTTTGAAACGTTGCTTCATGGCTTCAACTTATTGTTTGAGAATTTCCAATCACCGCTCGTTGTCGATGATTTGCTTTCCACTAGATTTGTCAACCATCAAATTGAGGTCAAAATTCTTGCTCTGATACCAATGTTGTGCAATAGAAGTTTTGTTTCGTAAAAGAAGCATGTAAATAAAATTATATGAGAGAAATAACACTCAAAATATGGACAATTGTATTAATTTTCAAAAGTTTAACATTTAATGTTGCTACTGAATTTAAGGAAGGAAGAAGAACAAATAAAAGGAAGAAAAAATTAGGAGGGGAGATCTGGATCTGCAGCAAGGAAACCGACGACATTTTTCCTTTAGGTTTCTTCTTATTCTCTTCTACTGTTGATGTTTTTCTTTATGAATATTATCATTTCTAGTTTTATTATTATGTTTTTAGGCTAAACTTCTTTATCTTGGTTAGGCAAGAGAGTACTCTTTACATGCTTTCATTGTGATCTATGAATGTTACGTATTTTTCATTGCACGATTACTCATGATTTTTATTGCATAATACAAATTGTGTCTATAGGCAAATTTTTTTTCACATATTTCTATTGTATCGATAGATAAATAGGAATTGAAGATGCATGAGTAATTGAATAAATTAAAATTGTTGCAAAGTAGCTAACATTAATTTATTTGGCGTTAAGAATAAATTTACATGAAAATTCGGATTAAGTTTTTATCTTTTCAAAATCAAAAAAAAAATTCTGAAATCAATTCACCTAGGCAATTCGACGGAACCCTAGAAATATTATGAACTCTTACTGTACTGTGACTAACGTTGTAGCATCAGTAATATTTGCATGTAAAGAGGAAATCAACCCTAACCAAGGCTTTTCCCATAATTACCTATTTAAATCATTTTCATTTTTAGTCTTATTTAATTTTTAGTAATTTTAGTTCATCATTCCTTATTAAAATATCATTTTAATATTTTCACTGAATTTTATAGCAATTTAAACATAGTTAAAAATATCCTCATGGGATCGATATCTTATATACTATGTAGCACCTGGCCTTTTGGCTGTAATTATTTCTCAAATCACTTTGCGGGATTAATTTAATATTAATACAATATGTGTTGTGTTGGGAACCAAACAAATGTGTAACTAAACAAAACACTAAGTTTGAAATGCATGGAAGGGCAAATTGGAGAGAAATTAAGGTTGGTGGGAGATAGCCAATGGATAGCTGACACTTGGCAGCTTGTTGAAGAAGCTAAGTCCTTCCTCCTACGTGAAATCTGCATTTCACTTCTCTGCTTCTTCCCTTCCCTCTTTGCTTTCTCTCTTCCAGGCGACTGAAACAAAGTACCAAACCTTGTTTCTCCTGCATTCTTCTGTTTCCTTCAGCAAAAGGTAAGCATCTACTCATGCTAACAAGTTTGGACAAGTTTAATGTGGGTTTTTACCGAAGTTTAGGGTTATAGTATTTAGAAAAAAAAAAACTCACTGTCTTTGGATGAAAACACGTTGGTGTGTTTTCTAAAGATTTGAAACGTGTTGCTGCTGATTCTTCTAACTTGTTAGCTAGCATTTGCAGCATTGTTTATTTCTCTACGTGCTTGTTACAAATCTGTGCATTTTCGAGACTTTCCAGCCAACTGCATCGCGGATAACAGGTAAGTTCATATCTGTAGGTTGGCCCCTAAAGCCCTACATTACGGAGGTACTAGGTTCTCTGTTCTGTCGAGTTGTTCTGGGTAGAAGAGTTAGAGTTATGTTCTGAAATGTCTAGCTTTGATTTACTTTCTGTTGTCTTATTTCTGTTGTCTGCCAGTTTAAGTTCAAGCACCGTTCATGCATACACGTTTTCTCTGAAAGACATGCAAATGTTTTCTGTACACTGTTTAAAATTAAGCAAGATAAAATCTGACTGAAATGTACTGGTTAAGTGTGGGACGGAGACTGGCCCCCAGATCTGTTTTTCTGTACTGTACCGTATAACTGTTGTGCTTGATAGTGCACCCACTGTTCGCCAGTTCCCCTATAAGCACCAATTATACCCCACTGCCACTGAAACGTAATGTACTGTACTGTCACTGAATTTCTGAAAAAACCGCATGCATAGCATATGCATCACTGCATTTTATATGTTCTTACTGAGCTTTAGGCTCATAGATGAACTCTCTGATGTAGGTACTGAACCCGAAAATGAGGACTTTGTGCCTCAATCTAATGAATAGGTGGCTGGTGGTTTGAGCTCATGGGGGTTTGGTTGCTGCAGCCAGGCATATTTCTGTCTTGAGGTTTAAGTCTTTAAAATAAAGTTCATATCTGTAAACTTTTCTGGAATTTTGCTGTTTTGTTTTTAAACTTCAGCTGTCGTTCTGTGTTTGTTTTAAAAACTTCTGTTTTTGGAAAATTCTGTAATTATATGTTAAGTTCTGTACTGTCTCTGAGATTTTGAAACAATGTATAGATTCTGTGTCAATGTTTAAAACCGCTGTATTTGACAGTTAAGTTTATATTCTAAAGTATTCTGGAATTGTTTGGGATATTTTCTGTTAATCTGTGCATGGATGATTTCTGGTTTTGGAACTATCCATGCAATTTGTTTCTTTAAATCTGTCAATTGTAAAGTATGTTTTACAATCTTGTTTAGAATCGGGTATTGAAAGTCTACAATTTTCATGCCTTATGTTTGTACTGTATTTGACAGTTGAATTATGTTCTGAAGTATTTTGAAATGGTTTAGAATATTTTCTGTTAGTCTATGCATGGATGGTCTCTTGTTTTTGAGCTATCCATGCAGTGTGTCTTCTTGAATCTTTCATTGTAAAGCATGTTTCACAACCTTGTTTTGATTCGGGTTTTGGAGATCTGAAACTTTTATTGCCTTCTGTTTTATGTCCTCTGTTCGTATGTCTTCCTATTAAAGTTGTCAAGTCCTGCCTTAAAAACTGCATCTTCCGATCACGTTCACTGCTGTTTTAAGTGTACATCCACCGATAGTCACTGTTCACATTTTGTCTTATTCGCATCTTCCGCCAAACAGTGGTTCTGCCATAGGTCTTCCTATGCCGATTACGTTTACTGTCTGTATCTTCCGGTTGACGTCATCCATCTTCCGGCTGACATCATCACCTCATCCGAATTCATCTATTGTCTGTATCTTCCGGTTGACGTCATCCATCTTCCGGCTGACATCATCACCTCATCCGCTCTCATCTGCTACCTGCATCTTCCGTCTGACCTCATCTCCTCTTCCGATGACATCACCCACAGTTTACATCATCCGAATTCCGTGTGCTGCCTGTATCTTCCGCCTGACGTCACCACCTCTTCCGCCCAGTTTTACTCAGCCTCTTCCGCTGAACACTGTTCATCTTTTGTCTTATTATATCCACCGATTGCACTGTTCACATCCACCGATTTCTTTGTTCACCTTGTTGTAGTTTACATCCACCGATTGCACTGTTTCATTTCTCCTTGCTTCCAATCTTCCTGCTCTTCCTGCTCTCTTTCTGCCATTCATTCTGTAGTCTAGTTTTTAACTATTTCATTTTCTCTGTTTTGATTCCAAATCCCGAAAATGTTTTCCTTCTCTGTTTTGATTCCAAATCCCGAAAATGTTTTCCTTCTCTGTTAAGCTTTAAGGTTTTACTCTTAAAAGTTCAGTCTGTTTTCTGTCTGCTTATAAAAAAAAATATAGTCCCCGTTTTGAAATGTCCCGGAGTGATGGCTCCTCATCCCCGACCGGATCGGGGTCGTCACATACTACTTGATTGCAATACGTGCACTTGCGTAAAGTGTAAAATCACTAACACACTGCGACCTTTCAGAGTCACCATAAAGCATCAGTTTCATTCCAAACACAATCAACAACTCTTTTGACGTGCTTCAAATTATGGACAAAATGGAAGCATAAATGAAACAAAAACTCAACAAAAATCTACTTTTTGAATTTTCAAATAAGCATAAATATCAGATCTTTGATTAACAGAATCTGATCCAAAAATTACTCAAATTGCAAAAATTATAACTTTCAATTGGCTAAACCAAATAGGTTGAAATTTTAAATAATGGTTACTCAGAGTGTGGACAAAATATCCTCCAAATTGCAGGGCCTAACTCAATGGGAATCAAAAATTATGTCCGAAATACAGAAGGTTGCCGGAATTCAGTCTGCTGCTCCAGCCGAAAATAGAACACCAACTTCGGGAAAATGTAACTCTCTCGTCTGAAAATGAAACGATGCGATTCTTGTGGAAGATTAACGCTGTGGATGTGAGGATGGTTGTATATAAATATCAGAGGTTAATTCGCTGAGATGACAAGTTATGGATGGAACACCGATGTTTGTTTGGAAATGTGATAAATAAGCACCTTCCGGGTCTGGTCTCCTCTATTGAGAAGTGCTACAACAAGGTAAATGTGAGAGTTCGTACACCCTGGTAGGGATGACTATCTTCAACTAAGATGGTAGCAAATGATACACTAATAAGAATTTCCACGGCACTCACAAGATGGAAATAATTTGACGACAATTCACTCGGACAAATGAAAAGCCGCGCGAATGCTTGAAAGCTCTTGAGTTTGGGAAGAATAATTCTTCTATATTTTCAATATCAAAACTCAGCTGCTGCAACAATGATTCTTTTTTAGTTTAAATAAACAAAACTATAATAAGCATAAAAATAGGGAAAGATAAGATCTATTCAGTCCCAATCCTCTTGTGCGCGCGCACGCAGCTGATGCCCTAATTGGTGATCTTCCAATTATGCCCTCCCACTTGTATGCAGCCATGCAGCGCTTGTTTTAACGTAAACTCCTAAGTTAAGCAAAACAAACAAACTAGGAAAAATTACATCATTTGTTTAAAGGAAAACAAATTCCTTCTTCAATATTTGTTGTGAGAGCGAGCCTCTCTGTAATTGGCCTTGTTAACCAAACAAATATTTTCCAAATTACTCGATGTAACTCATTCTGGAAACCTTGAGATGTCAGCTACATTCTTCATGAAGAACACTTGTTGTAATAAGGTTGGCAAGGCTGTCGAAAATACCGAATACCCCTCGGAGGTCAGTTTAACGGCAATTTTGTTGAAATGTCCAATAATCTTTGGACGTGTGATTGATCTTCCATGTATGCCTCACCTTGAAGAATTTAATATCCTTAAAGCATGATCCTCCATGAAAACCTACAAAACAAATGCTTAAAAATATGTTAGAAAAACTTCATCGAGTGTTTAAGAAGCGGCGGATCCGTGGCACATCATCTTTCCTTCTACTTTTTCTTCCCTTCTTTGCCCTTTCCAGATTTGCGGTTCATCAGAAGCACGATTTCTCCTTCCAACACCGGAATCTTCATGATGCCCGACAGCTCTTTGAATTTCTTACTGAACTTCTCCACTTGATCATCGTTCACCAGTAGAGTCGATCGACTTCCCAAGTAGAATGGGTGGTTGTCGGACCAAACATCCATCGTGTACTCCTTCTTGTTGTCTCACATTGACATAACCAAAGCAAATGATCCTGTATAAATACGAGGGGGATTCCCTCACTCTTTGAGTTAGTTTTTGCGATTGAGAAGGCCCAAGACCACCAACACTGGTATCAGAGGTACGATGTGAGGACTGTAGGAAACACGCTAAACGTGAAGAAAAAAAATCTATCACGCTAGACGTGGGGGCATGTGTTGTCCCACATCGACATAACCAAAGTAAAAGAGGCTGTATAAATATGAGGGGGATTCCCTCAATCATTGAGCTAGCTTTTGGAGTGAGTTCTACCCTCTCACTTTCTATCACTTCTTAGTCCCTCCCGTCGCCATCACCAGCTCCCCGTTGCAGTAAACCTTAGCTTCCTCGCGGAACTCAGGATGTATATCTTTCTTCCAACAAAAAAAACACGGCTCAGTAATTCCTAGCTCCACTCAACTAAATCAGAAACAAAAAAAAACATAAGAATTCAATCCGGATAAATAGAGGCATAAATCGAGTCTCGCAAAAGGAAAGAGATAGGGATTTTACCTTCTTCTTAGGTAGGATTGAAGTAGAATGCATGAAGTTGCTGGTTAGAGCGAGCACAATTTCGGAAAAGCAGCGTCTGAAGCAATGGAAGGTGAAAGGAGATTACGTAGATGCTTGGGGAAGAGAACTCTTCTGCAAATCGGGCCCAAATGATGGCCTTCGACCATTTCACTTGTCTTCCACGGGTTGTCATTCTATTCAACTCAGCTTCTTGCAATAGTTGTAGTTACTGAATTACACGAGGCTCATTGGATAGGCATTGCGAAAAGCTAACATGGTACGTTGGTCAGAATTGGGTGAAGTCACGACCCTGTCTTCGAATCCCTCGAAACCGAAGATGGTGATAACAATTCTACACTTAAAAAAACAACACGTGCACATAATTATATTGGCTAAATTATGATATTGTTGTATTACATTATCTGGATATCTTAAATTAAGATCTTACAGCATCTGGTCATCACTTACGAGTGAATCACTCCATTGTACATGTTTTTGTAATAATCTGATGGGAACCTAGATATGGTGAAGATGAAAATCAGAAAATATATTGATCGAAAGATAAAAACACACCCCAAAAAGCAATTCCAGAGACTCAATTCTCTCCTAATTTTCCCATCCCATTCTTCTTTTTCATTTAACTACTATCTTACTGCAGCAAATACTCGTTTAGTGAGGTGGTTGCTCAACTATACTAACCTAGTATGGAGTATAATTGAGTGTCCTTTTTATTTGCTCAATTAGAAGGTGAGGAACTCAGACTCAAGCATTGAGAAGTGGACATCATTTTCCAAGCCAAAAAGTGGATGCCCCGTGGCCTTAGCTTGCAACAATCACGACACTTGTGTTTAAAACTGGTTAATATTTTGTTCGATTTAATTTAAACAATCAAAAAATTGAAATTATCGATTCATGTATGTTGTGATATCAGAAAAAGATACAAAATAATAACTCTTTGTTTGAACTTCCCTACTCATAAGAAAAGGGACAATCACAAGAATCTCACCAATCATTGCCTCTCTCTCTCTTCCATTGACTAAACACATAGATATTTGTAACCCTTTTATTTGAAGAACATAATGTAAGCAGCTGCCATAGTAAGTCTTAATTATTGTAATGATTTGTGTACATTAGTTTGTCGTTCTTTTAGTGTTGATTATTAAACTATATACACTATGCATTTAAAGTTTTTTAGTTAGATTACAACTGTAGTTTCTTTATCATCATTACTCTCTTTTACATATATATTTGTACAATCTTGGTTAGTGAGATATACAGTAACATTTATTGCTATCGTCCTTCTCCTCTTCTTCTTCTTCTCACTGTTCATCATCTTCCCGCTTACTCTGTTCTTCGAACCAGTTCAAAATACTTTACTCAACATGGTATCAGAGCCACACATGGCATCCACCAGTTCAACTATTCCCTCCTCTCCCTCAACCCTTGTCTCTTCCTCCTCTCTCCACCCTTCCCCGCCGTAAATCAAACATTAACCACAAAATTAACATCCACAAATTACCTCGTGTGGAAGACTCAGAACCTTCATGTCGTCACAGCCAAAGGGATTGCCAACATGCTCGATGGATCCTGTCCCCCTCCACATCCGTCTCTGGATGATCTCTCCTCTCAGCCTAACCCTGAACTCGCCCTTTGGCAGCGGTACAACAATCTGCTATTGAGCTAGATTTTTTCGTCAATGTCGGAAGATTTGCTTCCCCAGTTCATTGCCTTTCCCACCGCCAGTGACATCTGGAAAGCCCTAGCGCTTCGGTTTGCTTCTTCGTCCCTCGCTCGCATTACCGATCTTCGCAATCAACTCCACTGTATCTCCAAAGATGGAGTTTCTGCTGCTGCCTATATCCACAAGATCACCTTCCTCTGCAACACTCTAGCGGCTATCGGGCAAACTATCGCTTATCAAGACCACCTCCTCTATTTCTTGGGCGGCTTGGGTAGCGAGTATAACGCTTTTGTGACCTTGATCACAAATTGCTCCGACCAACCACCGCTCGAAGAAATCTATAGCCTCCTCTAGAGTTACGATTTTTGGCTCGAAAAGCAGAACCTCGTGCTCAGCCTCTTGACACCGTCTCAGCTTCAGGCGAACGCCCCCTATCAACGTTCGCTCCGCCCACCCTGGAATCCCTGGCCCCAATTTCCGCCTCTCCCCAATTTTCCCTCGGGTTATCAGTAGAGTCCCGGGCCCCTTCTCCAGGCCCCATCTTGGAGGTCTCCTCAGCCCAACAGGCCTCGGTGTCAGATTTGCAATAAGGTGGGTCACTCGGCCCTAAAATGTTACCACCTTTCTTCTGCAGCCCAACGCACCCCAAGCCCTGTTTTTCAAGCCCACCTAACTTCATTACCTCCTAACCCGACCCAAGCCCCCTACCCATTAGCCCATCCCAAATCATCCCCTACCCATTACCCACCCGACAACCCTTTTCTCTCTGCCCATTTCCCTCCTGACCCGAACCTTCCCCCCACCAGTTTCAGTCTCCCGACTCCGCTTTTTGCCTCGTCTCTGCCCTACACCAGCCTCCTCCCCACGCTGGATTTCTCCTCACCGGCTACTCCGTGGGTTCTTGATTCCGGTGCTACTCACCATTTCTCGGCCAACTCAGACTCTCTCAACCATCTCTCCAATCTCCCTTTGCCTTTGCAAGTCACCACCGCCGAAGGTAACTCTCTCCCTATTTTTCAATATGGTTCCTCTGTTATTCCGGCCACTGGCCGTTCTCTCACCTTGCCCACTGTTTATCACACACCTCACCTCTCTCACAATCTTCTAAGTGTTTCTCAACTGTGTAAAGAAAATTCGGTATACATTGAATTTCACTCTACCTATTTTCTTGCTAAGGATCGGCTCAATCACCGCATCCTGCTCCATGGGACTCTCACTGATGGTCTTTATTGTCTCCCTCCGGCTGCCACCCTTTTGTCTCTTGCTGCTCGGATCCCAGCCTCTGCCCCTATTTTGCAAACTCTCTGGCACAATCGGTTGGGGCATCCTTCCCCTCGGGTGTTGCAGCAAATCCTTCGTGTCTCTAATTTAAATTCTCAGTCTATTTTGTCTAAACTTTGTACTCCTTGTCAAATGAGTAAAAGTCATCAATTACCGTTTCCAATTTCTCACTCTCAGTCTCAATTTCCTTTTGATATCATACATACTGATGTGTGGGGTCCGTCTCCAGTCAAATCTATTACTGGAGCACGTTACTTTCTTTCATTTGTCAATGACTGTACCCGTTACACTTGGCTTTTTCCGCTCAAATTAAAAAGCAAAGTTTATCAAACATTCGTGCATTTCCACCAATTTGTTTCTACTCAGTTCGGTGTTCCAATCAAAAGCGTTCAATCGGATTGGGGCGGCGAATTTCAGGCCCTTACTCCTCTTCTTAAGTCTCTTGGCATTCAACACCAAATTTCTTGTCCGTATACCCCAAATCAAAATGGTCGTGTGGAACGGAAAAACCGTCATGTCGTCGAAACCGGCCTCGCTCTACTTTTTCACTCCTCCGTCCCTCACCACTTCTTGACCTATGCTTTCCTCATTGCAGCTAGCTTAATCAATTTCCTCCCCACCCCCGTCCTCCACCATAAATACCCTTTTCAGTGTCTATTCAATAAACTCCCTGATTACTCTTCTCTTCGTGTCTTTGGCTGCCTCTGTTTTCCCCTTCTTCGTCCTTTTAATCAACACAAACTCCAACCTCGCTCTCTTCCATGTGTCTTCTTAGGCCCCAGCCCAAACCATAAAGGTTTCCTTTGTCTTGATCCCCACTCCCACAAAGTATACCTTTCTCGTCACGTTACCTTTGTTGAGTCTCAATTCCCTTTCTCCAACTTCCCTAAATCTGTCTCTTCACTTTCCCCTTTTTCCCTTACTATCCCTTCTATATCTCCCCCTCCCACCGATACTCATATACCTCTCCCTCCATCCCATCGTCCCCCTCTCTCCTTTTCCCCCTCCTACCATACTCCCTCCTCTTCCACCATCTCCTCCCATGCCTACCCAAATTCCCCACCTTCCACCCCATAACGCTCATCCAATGACCACCAGGGCTAAGGCTGGCATCTTTAAGCCCAAGGCCTTCCTCCTCGAACCCGTATTTGAACCCAAAACGTTCGCCCAAGCTGCACGATATCCACATTGGCTCACTGCCATGCAAGAGGAAATCTTCGCTCTCACCCACACCAACACCTGGCAGTTAGCCCCTTCCTCCCGGTGCGAAGCTTATCGGTTGCAAGTGGGTTTTCAAGACTAAACTCAACTCTGAGGGTAAGGTTGCTCAGTACAAGGCTCGTCTCGTTGCCAAAGGTTACGACCAAACTGAAGGTATTGATTATGATGAGACTTTCAGTCCGGTCGTCAAACCTACTACCATACGCACCGTGCTCTCCTTAGTCGTCTTCTCTCGTTGGGTTATCAGACAACTAGATATCAGCAATGCTTTCTTACACGGTGATTTGACGGAAAAGGTATACATGCAGTAGCCTCCCGGTTTTATTGATCCTTCTTGTCCATCCGCCGTCTGCTTTCTACAGAAGGCTCTATATGGCCTCAAACAATCACCGCGAGTGTGGTACACCAAGTTATACACTGCCTTAATTCATTGAGGGTTCTCCGCTTCTAAGTCCAACTCGTCCTTGTTTATCCACCGTACACCGTCATCCATCATTCTTATGCTTGTGTATGTCGATGATATTATTGTCACCGGTGACTCTGCTGCTATCATGGACCAGCTCTTGACATACCTACATTCTCAGTTTAGAGTCTGAGATCTCGGGCCCTTATCCTACTTCCCCGGCATCTCCGTGACTCAGAAACCTACTGGTATGACTCTTTCCTAGTCTCGTTATATATCTGAGTTACTCCACAGGGCCAATATGGATTCCTCCAAGCCGGTTCCGACTCCCATGGTGGCCAGCCCCGTCTTATCTATCCATTCTGGGAAACCCTTATGTGATGGCTTTCTTTACCGGAGCATAGTGGGAGGTCTCCAATACTGCAGTCTTCTCGCCCCAATATTGCATATGCTGTTAACAAAGTCTCCCAATTCAGGCATTCGCCTTCTGATGTTCATTGGAAAGCTGTCAAAAGGATTTTACTGTACTTAAAAGGTACTCCTTCTCTTGGCCTCTGCTTCCGGCCCTCCACCTCTTTTGCTCTGACGTGTTACACAGACGCTGATTGGGCCTCCTGCCCTGATGATCGCAAAAAGCACTAGCAGATTCTTGTGTTTTTCTCGGCGACAACCTTATTTCCTGGTCTTCCACCAAACAGAAAGTCGTCTCACGCTCCAGCACGGAATCAGAATATAGTAGTGTTGCTAATAGTGCGGCCGAAGTTCTCTGGCTACAATCACTTTTAAAAGAGCTCGGCATCATCTCTTGTAATGCCCCGAATTATATAAACCCGGATCGTTACTCATAATACTGAACCGAACTATGACTTTTAAGAAAAACTTAAAATTTCATTCAATGATCAAGATTTTGACTCTTAAAACGTTAAAACTTGCAGCGGAAAAATCATCATATAAAAACAATCTTTATTGAAAATTAAAATATTCAAGGCAGTTGGTTGAAAGAGAAAGAGAAAACTGATCACATTGTCCGGTCACTAAACGACAAAAGAAAGTCTTTTAATCACAAAACAAAATAGAGCACATCATTCGGTCACTAAACGACAAATTACTTCCTACATCTACCGATAACTAAACGACAACACTTCTACTACATCTTCCGATAGGTCTAATACACAACATCCACCGATCACTAAACGATAAAAACTTATTATACACATCTACCGATAGCTTTTACCAAGACATCATCCGATGGCTTTACTGAAGACATCTTCCGATGGCTTTTACTGAAGACATCATCCGATGGCTTTACTGAAGACATCATTCAATGACTTTTACTGAAGACATCATCCGATGGCTTTTACTGAAGACATCATCCGATGACTTTTACTGAAGATCATTCAAACTACTTAAATCCGTGTATTACTCCAAAATTTGGTAACGCCACGTTAAAAGAACTAACAGAGTATCATTATTAGAAAGTCTCAATTGTACCCAAAACATCCAAAACTACTATTGTCGCTAAAACAACAATTATTTAAAATTGATCATGGTCACTAGACCTTCTCATCTACTGACACCAGTTAAACCGCCCATTAGTTGCCAGATCAACGCATGAATGCACCCCTTCAACCTGCCTAGCTCTCAGCAAACTCAGAGAACACACTTGCTGTCACTTCTTCACCTACATCACAAAACTCATCTATTAGCCAATGCTAAGTAAGTAAAGCAGTAACGAAATGAAATGCTGAAACATAAGTCCTAAACATGCAGTTTCTACTTTCTCATCTCAGTTGCATATGCATTCGTTGCTGATCTGATACCTTATCCGATGACGTCAGCCGGACGATTTACCCATCTAACATCTACCAGTAGACAACGTCTTCCGACAGACAACAGAAACAACAACTCAGCATAGCAAAAAATTTCACTCTAAACACATAGAAACTCCAACTACCAAGGAACCTGAGCATTTTACTAAAAATCATTCAAAACTACTTAAATCCGTGTATTACTCCAAAATTTGGTAACGACCACTTTAAAAGAACTAACAGAGTATCATTATTAGGAAAAGTCTCAAATTGTACCCAAAACATCCAAAACTACTATTGTCGCTAAAACAACAAATATATTTAAATTGAATCATGGTTCACTAGACCTTCTCATCTACTGACACCAGTTAAACCGCCCCATTAGTTGCCAGATCAACGCATGAATGCACCCCTTCAACCTGCCTAGCTCTCAGCAAACTCAGAGAACACACTTGCTGTCACTTCTTCACCTACATCACAAAACTCATCTATTAGCCAAATGCTAAGTAAGTAAAGCAGTAACGAAATGAAATGCTGAAACATAAATTCCTAAACATGCAGTTTCTACTTTCTCATCTCAGTTGCATATGCATTCGTTTCTGATCTGATCCCCTGTGAAATTGGGAGTTGGATCACTTCTCCCAAAGTCATACATCCTCTCTCTCGATTAAGGGCCGGATTAGTTCCCTTAACAACTGTTCAGATCCTCCAGTGGAATGGGAAGTTGGACCACTCCTCCAAAAGTCATACATCCTCTCTCTCGATTAAGGGGCGAATTAGTTCCCTTAACAACTTATCTATTTTAGTCTGTTCATTCCTTATCATGCCATTTCATGTAAAATCATTTTTGCATACTTTCAAAAATATGATGCATGACATAAAAACATTCAAACACACATAATCCTACTGTTTTGTGATGTAGGCCCGAAGGCACAAGCAAACTTCACTTACCTGGCTCTCTTAGAAATGCTTGGTTTCAAACTACTTCAGAAGTTTTGTTCACCTAAGTCATAAACAAAATATTAATCAGATTTCTACTAAGCCTCATTCTAATCTATCCAGAAATCTAGGGAAACTAGTTTGGAAGCTTAGTTCATTGTACATTCCCGATTTACCACAAAACCAGAACTAGCTTACCCATACGACATTCACAAAACTCACACTTATACCCTCTCCAATCATCAATAGCTACCAGTACAGCAAGAAATCGAAGTAAGGCTCACCTAGTTTGGAGAAGATTCGAGTAGAAGATCACCTAGAGAGCTCTGCTGCTCGAGCTGAAGACCGAAAGAGAGAAAAGTGGGGAATGGTGGCGGCTACAGTTCATTAAACCCAAAACCTCTTTCCTTAAATACGTTATCCACTTTTAAATTTCCAATTACTTTTATGCCCTTGCCTAGTCATCCATTAACCCTACATTTATTATTGTCATGTAAAGTGTACCATTAATTAAAAGATTAAATAATTAGTTCTATAGAACCAGGTGTTACAATCTACCCTCCTTAAAAGAATTTTCTCTTCAAAATTCAGTATCTGAATAATTCCCGATGTTGGTCCATCATGTCTTGCTGGTGTTCCCAGGTTGTCTCCTCTATGTTCTGGTTGTGCCATAAAACTTTCACCAGAGGAACTTCTTTGTTGCACAACACCTTCACAGCATAGTCTAAGATCCTTACTGGTTTCTCCTCATATGCAAGGGTAGGATGAACTTCAATACTCTGCTGTTCCACAATCTGTGATGGATCTCGTACACACTTCTTCAACATAGATACATGGAACACATTATGGATTCCTTCCATAGAGGTGGATAGCTGTAACTCGTAAGCTGCCTTCTCGATCCTTTTTAAGATTGAAAAGGGTCCAATAAATCTGGGGTTCAACTTGCCTCTCTTTCCAAATCTCACAACTCCATTGAATGGTGATACTTTGAGAAACACTTCATCGCCTACATCAAACTCCAATTCTCTACGTCTTTTATCAGCATAACTTTTCTGTCGGCTCTGAGCTGTCAAAATCCGCTGGCGGATGAGGGCAACCTTCTCAACAGTTTGTTGCACAATGATGGGACCAAGCAATTGTGCTTCATCAACTTCATTCCAGTGCAAAGGTGATCTACATTTTTGCCCATACAAGGCCTCATAAGGTGTCATTCCTATTGTTGCTTGAAAACTGTTATTATAGGAAAACTCTACTAATGACAAGTATTTACTCCAAGATCCTTGAAAATCTAAAACACATGCACGGAGCATATCTTCTAAGGTTTGAATAGTTCTCTCAAATTGTCCATCTGTTTGAGGGTGAAAGGCTGTGCTAAAGTTGAGCTGTGTACCCATAGCCTTATGCAGACTCTTCCAAAACTTAGATGTAAATCTAGAATCTCGGTCTGAAACTACGGTACCTGGAACTCCATGTAACCTAACAATCTCTTGCACATACAATTCAGCAAGCTGATCCATCGAGTATGTCATCCTTATTGGCATAAAGTAGGCGGATTTGGTTAATCGATCTACTACTACCCAGATTGCATCATATCCTTTTGCTGTTATAGGCAATCCCACAACAAAGTCCATCGTTATTTGTTCCCATTTCCATTCGGGAACTGGTAAGGGTTGTAATGTTCCTGCAGGCCTCTGATGCTCAGCTTTAATCTGCTGACAACACAAACATGATCCTACATACTCTGTCATACTCTTTTTCATACTTGGCCACCAATAATGCTGTTTAAGATCCTTGTACATCTTTGTACTCCCAGGGTGAACAGAGAATCTGGAAGAATGTGCTTCAGAAAGAATCTCATCTCGAAGTTCTTTAATGGCAGGAACAAACCATCTATTTCTAAACTTAAGGATTCCATCAGCAGAATAGTTAAAATCTGATTTATCCGTAGAATCCATGCTTAACTGTACTTGTTGCACTCTACATCATTTATCTGGGCTTCCTTTATTCTTTCAAGAATGGTAGGTCTTAAGGATATTGCAGTAAGCATGGCTGACACACTATGCACTGCTTCTAGATTAAACCTTTGGAATTCAGACTCTAAGGCTAATGGTACGTCAAGAATCAGGGCTGAGGCTGAAGTTGTCACTCTACTCAAAGCATCTGCCACAACATTTGCTTTGTCGGATGGTATTTAGTCTCAAAATCATAATCCTTTACAAATTCCAACCATCGACGTTGCCTCATGTTTAATTCCTTCTGTGTGAAGATATATTTCAGACTTTTATGGTTCGAGAATATATCACAAGTTTGTCCATACAGATAGTGCCTCCAAATCTTAAGTGTGAATACTACTGCAGCTAATTCCAAGTCATGTGTAGGGTAATTCTTCTCATGTGTTTTCAACTGCCTAGAAGCATAAGCTATTACCTTTTCCTCTTGCATCAAGACACAGCCAAGTCCAGCCTTGGATGCATCACAGTAAATGCTAAATTTACCATCATCAACAGGAAGGGTCAAAATTGGAGCATTAGTCAGTTTCTGTTTCAAGGTCTGAAAACTATGCTCACAATCCTCAGTCCACACATACTTCGTATTTTTCCTAGTTAACCGAGTGAGGGGTATAGCAATCTTTGAGAATCCTTCAATAAACTTCCTGTAATATCCTGCAAGTCCAAGGAAACTCCGAATATCTATAGTATTCTTCGGTTGGGGCCACTCCTTGACTGCTTGAACCTTGACTGGATCGACAGATATTCCATCACCAGAGATCACATGACCAAGAAAGTGAACTCTGTCCAACCAAAACTCACACTTGGAAAATTTTGCATACAGTTGGTGCTGTCTCAGTACTTCTAACACTAAACTCAAATGCCTTGTATGTTCATCATTATTACGTGAATAAATTAAAATGTCGTCTATAAACACGATGACAAACTTATCCAAATACTCATGAAACACCCTATGCATAAGATCCGTGAAGGCTGCCGGTGCGTTTGTTAACCCAAAGGACATAACCAAAAACTCATAATGTCCGTATCTTGTACAAAAAGCTGTTTTAGGAATATCTTCTGATTTGACTTTCAGTTGGTAGTAACCTGACCTCAAATCAATCTTAGAGAAAACTCGTGCACCACGGAGTTAGTCAAATAGGTCATCAATCCTCGGTAATGGATACTTGTTCTTGATAGTTAACTTATTCAATTCTCTATAATCAATGCACATACGCATCGATCCATCTTTCTTTTTGACAAAAAGAACAGGTGCACCCCACGGTGAAAAGCTAGGGCGTATGAACCCTTTCTCCAACAGATCCTCTAACTGCTTCTTTAATTCTTTAAGTTCTGTTGGTGCTAATCTATATAGATTTTTAGACACAGGCTCAGCGCCGGGATAAACATCTACAACGAATTCAATTTTCCTATCTGGCGGCAAACCAGAAAGGTCATCCAAAAAAACTTCCGGAAAGTCTTGGACAATTAAGACATTCTGAGGATTTTCTTTTTCTACAAGTTGTGTGTCTAAAACGCTAGCTAAGAAACACAAATACTCTTCACATGGGGGAGGTCTAGTGTTAATAGAAGTCATCACAGACATTTCCTTACTCTTCCTTGAAGCTTGAAAAATATGTTTCAAACTACCAGGGGGTTGGAAACTAACTATTCCAGTCCTACAATCAATCGTGGCGTGGTGTTTAAACAACCAGTCCATTCCTAGGATTACATCAAATCCCGTTATATTCATAATAATAAGATCAGCAGATAGATTTACGTTCCCTACTAACACATCACTGTCAAGTATCACTTGGTTAGAGTGCATGCGTTCACCAGAGGGTAATGCAACATTAAACACATGCATGGAAGGGGTAAACTGTACATCTAATTTAACAGCAAATGCAGATGTTATAAATGAATGAGTTGCACCAAAATCTAATAAGGTAAAAGCAGACACAGAGTTGATCAATATAGTACCTGACACAACACCGGGCTGTTCCTCACCCGACTCCATCATGGAGAATATCCTCGGTTTAATCATAGCAGGGTCACTCTTAGAAGCTGGGCAGTCTCTGCTAATATGACCGACCTTATTACAATTGTAGCATCTGGTGATTCTAGGCTTCGGGCATTCTCTGATCGTGTGTCCAACCTCCTCGCAGTTGAAACACTTCCCAAAGCCCAACCTGCACTCGTCCGAGTGGTTCTTCAAACACTTAGGACACTGGGGAAATTTCCTGGCATTCTGTATTTTCCCCCCAATTCCTTGGCTAGCCACAGACCCTGTCTACTTCAAGTTCAGAAATTCCAACTTCTTTGCAGTTTGGACATTGCTGCTAAAATACTTCTCATAGAAAATGTTCTTGAATTGTGACCAAGTCATCGCCAAAACATCAGTGGTGGTCTCTATTGTTTCCCACCAGAGTTGAGCATCACAAGCCAAATGAAATGTTGCCAACGTGACCTTGTCTCCCTCTCCAATGTTGGCACACCTAAACATACTCTCAATCTTTCTAAACCACTCTTAAGCAATAATCGGATCAGACGACTGTCCATCAAACGTGGGTGGTCGTAGCCTCCCGAATCTATCTCCAGAATGTTCATTGCTAGAACTTGAGTTGGCACTTCCTTGTACCTCTCGGTTCAATAGCACACCTAACTGATCGGACTGCTGACGCACTAAGTCTGTTTGCTGACGCACCAGATCTGTTAGCTGCCTAATCACGCTAGGATCTTCCTCAGCTCTTAAGTTGGGCATCTCTCTTGGTACTCTTGGTCTTCCTGGTCGTCTAGCCATTTTCTATACTCCTGTTCAAGGTTAACTACTCTCATAAATATCTAATAACTAAAGCTAACATAAACACTTACAGTTGTTGGAGTGCTCCCATGCGACGATTGGCACTGATGAGTAATCTTTTGAACGGTTTAACTGAAAGTCTCTGATACCATACAGTAACGCCCCGAATTATATAAACTCGGTTTGTTACTCATAATACTGAACCGAACTATGACTTTTGAGAAAAATTTAAAATTTCATTCAATGATCAAGATTTTGACTCTTAAAACGTTAAAACTTGCAGCAGAAAAATCATCATATAAAAACAATCTTTATTGAAAATTAAAATATTCAAGGCAGTTAGTTGAAAGAGAAAGAGAAAACTGATCACATCGTCCGGTCACTAAACGACAAAAGAAAGTCTTTTAATCACAAAACAAAACAGAGCACATCATCCGGTCACTAAACGACAAATTACTTCCTACATCTACCGATCACTAAACGACAACACTTCTACTACATCTTCTGATAGGTCTAATACACGACATCCACCGATCACTAAACGACAAAAACTTATTATACACATCCACCGATAGCTTTTACCAAGGCATCATCCGATGGCTTTACTGAAGACATCTTCCGATGGCTTTTACTGAAGACATCATCCGATGGCTTTTACTGAAGACATCATCCGATGGCTTTACTGAAGACATCATCTGATGGCTTTTACTGAAGACATCATCCGATGGCTTTTACTGAAGACATCATCCGATGACTTTTACTGAAGACATCATCCGATGACGTCAGCCGGACGATTTACCCATCTAACATCTACCGGTAGACAACGTCTTCCGACAGACAACAGAAACAACAACTCAGCATAGCAAAAACTTTCAATCTAAACACAAAGAAACTCAAACTACCAAGGAACCTGAGCATTTTATTAAAAATCATTCAAAACTACTTAAATCCGTGTATTACTCCAAAATTTGGTAACGACCACTTTAAAAGAACTAACAGAGTATCATTATTAGGAAAAGTCTCAAATTGTACCCAAAACATCCAAAACTACTATTGTCGCTAAAACTCCCAATATATTTAAATTGAATCATGGTTCACTAGACCTTCTCATCTACTGACACTAGTTAAACTGCCCCATCAGTTGCCAGATCAACGCATGAATGCACCCCTCCAACCTACCTAGCTCTCAGCAAACTCAGAGAACACACTTGCTGTCACTTCTTCACCTACATCACAAAACTCATCTATTAGCCTAATGCTAAGTAAGTAAAGCAGTAACAAAATGAAATGCTGAAACATAAATTCCTAAACATGCAGTTTCTACTTTCTCATCTCAGTTGCATATGCATTCGTTTCTGATCTGATCCCCTGTGAAATTGGGAGTTGGATCACTTCTCCCAAAGTCATACATCCTCTCTCTCGATTAAGGGCCGGATTAGTTCCCTTAACAACTGTTCAGATCCTCCTGTGGAATGGGAAGTTGGATCACTCCTCCAAAAGTTATACATCCTCTCTCTCGATTAAGGGGCGAATTAGTTTCCTTAACAACTTATCTGTTACAGTCTGTTCATTCCTTATCATGTCATTTCATGTAAAATCATTTTTGCATACTTTCAAAAATATGATGCATGACATAAAAACATTCAAACACACATAATCCTACTGTTTTGTGATGTAGGCCCGAAGGCACAAGCAAACTTCACTTACCTGGCTATCTTGGAAATGTTTGGTTTCAAACTACTTCAGAAGTTTTGTTCACCTAAGTCATAAACAAAATATTAATCAGATTTCTACTAAGCCTCATTCTAATCTATCCAAAAATCTAGGGAAACTAGTTTGGAAGCTTAGTTCATTATACATTCTTGATTTACCACAAAACCAGAACTAGCTTACCCATACGACATTCACAAAACTCACACTTATACCCTCTCCAATCATCAATAGCTACCAGTACAGCAAGAAATCGAAGTAAGGCTCACCTAGTTTGGAGAAGATTCGAGTAGAAGAATCGCCTAGAGAGCTCTGCTGCTCGAGCTGAAGACCGAAAGAGAGAAAAGTGGGGAATGGTGGCGGCTACAGTTCATTAAACCCAAAACCTCTTTCCTTAAATACGTTATCCACTTTTAAATTTCTAATTACTTTTATGCACTTGCCTAGTCATCCATTAACCCTACATTTATTATTGTCATGTAAAGTGTACCATTAATTAAAAGATTAAATAATTAGTTCTATAGAACCAGGTGTTACATCTCTCCCATAGTACCTCTCATCCTCTGCGACAATTTAAGTGCAACTTACCTTGCCTCAAACCCTGTCTTGCACTCTAAATCTAAACATGTGGAGATCGATTTTCATTTCGTCAGGGAAAAGGTGCTTCACAAGACGCTTGCAGTTAAGTTCACTCCTTCACCAAATCAACTTGCTGACGCTCTCACTAAACCTCTTCCACCGGCACCTTTCCATGTTTTCATATCCAAGATCTTCGGCTCTCCGCCTTGATCTTGCGGGGGGGTATTAAACTATATACACTATTCATTTAAAGTTTTTTAGTTAGATTACAACTATAGTTTCTTTATCATCATTACTCGCTTTTGCATATATATTTGTTCAATTTTGGTTAGTGAGATATACGGAAACATTTATTGCTATCGTCCTTCTCCTCTTCTTCTTCTTCTCACTGTTCATCATCTTCCCGCTTACTCTGTTCTTCGAACCAGTTCAAAATACTTTACTCAACGTTGTTGGCCGGCCAGAGGTTGAACTAGGTCGTCTGATCGGGCTGCATTATACGGCGGGATTAGGATTGGAACATATATTTTGAAGGTAGAAGGAGGTTTTAGAGATGGGAAGGACAAGTGAAAAGGAGATGGATTTGGAAGAGCAGCAAAAATGATCAAATAATGCCAAGAAGTAGGAGAATGGCTGATTAATGGGCTTAAATCTCTTTTATCCCTCTGTCTTGGGTTTCTTAAACATCTTCAATTCCAAAACCTTAGTTTTAATTTCTCAAAACATGAACCAAAAAAAAAAAAAAGCAAGTGTATTGGGCTTTACGAAGCAAGTGTATTAGTGTACATCGAGTTGTATTTGGATACATAAATGATCCATTTTTGACACATTGAGAAAGATTAGCAACAACTTAAGTACCTAATTTGACTTTATTGAAGTGTCAATGCTCGAGTCACAAACACATTTAACAATGGTGTTGAGTATGTGTAATACTCTTCTCTATCATGGTTTTCTAAACAACCTCAATCCAACATTAAAACAAGAAGCAACAGCTTGATTTCAAACTCAAATGTTTGTCCACAAAGTAATTGTGTAATTGAAATTTAATTGGCTTCCTTTTCTGCCATTCAACAACTCCCCCACCCCCATGTCTCGCTGCCCTTTTCCTTCTCTCTCTCTCGCTGCAATTTCATAGGAGAATCCAAAGCTCCAATCTCCGATTCTTTAACGCTGGACAGAAGGAGAACTTCGATTTTTTGGGCTGTTTTCAGTGAGGGATCAATGGAGTTTCTTGTATTGGTCGGAGGATACAGTGGGAATAAAACGAATTTGAGGTATATGAAATCGATTCCCCTTTTCGCGAAAAACCTCTTTTAGTTGTCGTTCTGACTATGTTTGTGTTGATGAATTATTTTTGGTACGGGTTCGAGAAGGTTAAAGCAAGGATTGTTGGAGAAATCCAGTGGGCGTAAGAATTATTTGAACGAAGGTAAAAATCCAATCTTTTCTTCTCTGTCGTCGCCATGGAATTCCCGCTTGAATGCCAAAATTTTCGATTTGATTAATGCTGAGTTTCAGGCCTTGGAAGATTATCGTTCTGCAACTTTAGTCCGCCGGACTGTGTGGTGAAGTTCGCTCAAGACGAACGACGACGCTGTCTTGCAAGTTGTTCAGCGGCCAAAGTTTGGGCTGCGGTCCAGACATTAGTTGGACTGCGATCGAAACCCATATGGACCGCGGACCATGCCAATTTTGGACCCGATTTTGGGCATAAATTGACCCAATTTGAGAAATTAAGTACTCAATTAATTTTGAAATATTTTGAGAGAGTAATTGGGAATTAAATGTATCAATTGTGAACAAAGAATTTAATAAACCTGTATTTGGTTAGGTGCAAAGAATTAAATAAATTTGGGTTATTGGACTTGGAGTTCTTTGGGCTTTGGACTGATGTAGATATTTATTTTATGTTCAAATGATATAAAAGTCAATTTTCAACCAGAATTGTGGCCGATGGGGACATCATTCCCCCAAGGAGAGAAATTGTGGCATCCCGTCCTGTGAAGGCAAGAACAACATAAGATTATATTGATTGTGAAAGCGCAAATCATAATAATGGGAGTGTACTCTCATATTGGTTGGGAGAGTGAAAATTGAGTACTTTATAAGTAGAATTCTTCTTCCTACCTAATACAACACGTTTTGAGTTAATCTCAAAAAAAAAATTTGTGCGTGCTCTGGCATAGAGCTAACAATATTGTATTCAGAGCACTAGGAGACTTCACAGTAGTGATTTCCATCCCACGTACCACGAAGTAATGCTACAATTAACAACCCTTTCCATCTGCTTCTTCTTCCTCTTTGGCCTCCACCAGATTTGCACTTAGTCAAAAGCACGATTTCTCTTTTGAGCACTGGAATCTTCATGATGTCTAACAACTCTCCGAATTTCTTCCTCAACTTTTTGTAGGGAGTAAAATTGTGGTGATCTGGATGTGTAAATATGAGTACGATGGCTGCACGAACCGGAACCCGGATGGCGATACATCCGCACTGGCGAACCGAAAGGTGACGGGTCGTAAAAAGGGGGTTGTCACAATCCCACATCGCTTGGGGAAGTATGTGAAAATGAAACATATGTAAAGAGACCCTCCCAAGATAGTAAGACGCGTTTTTTAGCACAATTGACAACGGATCCCATAAGAACTCTGAAGTTAAAAGTGCTTCGGCGAGTGTAGTACCAGGTTGGGTGACCGACTAGGAAGTCCTCGCCAAACAAAGCCGTGAGGGGAGGATATTGGGCTACGGCCCAATCCCCAGAGCGGACAATATCTTGCTGGGAAAAGGGGTCGTTACAAATGGTATCAGAGCCTGTACCCAACCAGAAATGTGGCCAACAAGGACATTGGGCCCCCGAGGAGGGTGATTGTGGTGACCCGGATGTGTAAGTATGAGTACGATGGCTGTACGAACCGGAACTCGGATGACGGTATGTTTGCGCGGGCGAACCGAAAGGTGACAGGTCATAAAAAGGGGGTTGTTACAATCCTACATCGCTTGGAAAAGTATGTGGAAATGAAACATATGTAAAGAGACCCTCCCAAGATAGCTAGACGCGTTTTGGAGCACAATTGGCAACGGATCCCATAAGAACTCTGAAGTTTAAAGTGCTTTGGCCAGAGTAGTACCAGGTTGGGTGACCGACTGGGAAGTCCTCGCCAAACAAAGGCGTGATGGGAGGATATTGGGCTACGGCCCAATCCCCAGAGCGGACAATATTTTGCTGGGAAAAGGGGTCGTTACAAAAATAAAACGTGGTTTATATTGATCAGAATTGTAACACCCGACATCTTCAACCAGGTGACTTCCTAACTGAATTAACGGCCATGATTATTCAATCTTCACGGTTTAGAATTTTATGCCAAGCTTAATTAATTACATGTGGATTTAAACTAGGTTGAATGGCAAAGTTGTAATAATAGAGGATTGAGACCAGTATTTAAAGAAAAAGGAAAGGATTCAAACCTCATTTAAACCACTGTAGCCGTCATCTCCTACTCTCGGCGATTTCCCCTCCCGAGCTCTCGCTCTCTGTCAGCTGGAAATCCCTCTTTCGACGATCGGTTTCCTTGCTGCTTCTCGGCTACTTTGTGCTCGAGGTACGAGTTTGGCAATGTAGCTATCTTTTAGTCGTTAAGCTCTATTTTCTGCTATGTGTTGAAGTTCTGGGTTCTTCAATGGCCGAGTATTAGTAAGGGTATTTTAAAATCTGAAAGTGGTAATGTCATTCCGAATCGATTTTGGACATTAAACAACCACCCTGAGTTATCGCTAATCGAATCTGTCTGTTTTGGGTTTTGGATTTCAAACTACACAGAGAACTATATTAAGGATTCGGGAGTGACTATAGCTATTAGATCCTAAGATGACTTGTGATTAGAACTAATAGGATTTTGTTTTAACTACTACAATGTAAATGTTTTAGGTGAAGAAGTTTGAAGAGAAAGGAGCTCAAATTGCTAAGGAGACCAGGTAAGTGAATGTACAGGTTTCTCGGTCATTAGGACCCTACATCAAAGGATGTTAGGTAGAAACTCATACGATGATTAGTAGTTCCCTTATGTTACTGTCTAGTATTTATGTTGATGATTAATTCAATGGTGAGGTTTTATGTTGGATAGTGCTCTGTCTGTAGCTTGATGATTTAGGAATTTCCATGTACATGCATCATGACTATTTTATGCATATGAAAATGTTTTAAGAACATGTTTTCCTCATGAATAAAGTAAGAAGATAAAACTTATGCAACGTGGACTAAGTGAAGGTTGGGGGCGGTTCGGCGTATGTCAGAGTCCAAAAGAGAGACATATGAATACGACCCGCAGTAGGGACCAAGATCAAACTCACTGTCGAACCCCCTTTACCGGCACAAATCCTCTCTTAATCCACACAACTTAAATGAAGAATATGATCGATGATTATGAATGATAAATATGATCCATGACTATGAATGATGATTACGAGCAAAGATATGAACGAGAAAAAGAAAAAGAGACTTATGAGTATGTGATTTCCCGAATTTTACATTCATGCATCCATGTTAGTGTTGCATTCCTTACTAAGCATTAGGCTTATAGTTAAACCTTATGATGTAGGTGAAGAGCTAACAGGTGAGGATTTCCAGTCCAGAGATGATGTTTAAAGCTGGTTGCTAGAGGATGCTCAATGTGACAGTGCAAGGCTGGGCAAGCGATTAAGTCCCCTGGTTATGCTCATAGTATGTCAGTGAAGTTTATGATAAACAGATGTCTAAGTAGAATAGAATTTCTTATAACCATGAGATTTAGATTTGAATAATTAGACTTAAGAGTCTGATGATGATTTTAAAGATTATTGAATAGTTTGTTTTGCTTAAGCCTTCCGCTATGCGTATTTTGGATGAGTTTATGATTCTTACTCATTGAGGTTTATAGTTACTAAGTTAAGATTCGGGTGAGTTGTGGTATTTTCTATTTGATGAAGTTGTTTGATAATTATAGTGTTTTTCTGTCGTGTGATAGAAGCTGGATAAGGCCATCATCCGGCTGACGTCATCGGTAGATGTAGAGTGTTTAAGCCATTGGATGATGAAAGTGCTATTTTGTCGTCTAACGATCGGCAGATGTAGAGTGTTTAAGCCATCGGATGATGAAAGTGCTATTTTGTCGTCTAGCAATCGGTAGATGTAGTGCGTTTAAGCTATCGGATGATGAGAGTGTTATTTTGTCATCTAGTGATCGAATGATGAAAGTGCTATTTTGTCGTCTAGCGATCGGTAGATGTAGTGCGTTTAAGCTATCGGATGATGAGAGTGTTATTTTGTCGTCTAGTGACCTGTAGATGTAGTGTATTAAAGTCACCGGATGATGAAGATGTTATTTTGTCGTCTAGTGACCGGCATGTATAGTGTATTACTGATGCTGAACGAGGTTAAACGAACCACGGGTGATGCACGTGCCCATCGGATGATATCTCCTACCTAGTGAAATTTTAAAGGGTCACGTGTTAAGCTCATGCTCACCGGACGATGTCCTCTATTAGGCGGTGATAAGTGAGTCACGCGAGTTTCACATGACGAATCAGATGATGAAATCTTTCTCTACCGGAAGATGTAAACTCCTTGCTTGTCGTTTAGCGACCGGCAGGAGTAAGTAATTGAGTATAATGTATAATGTCGTCGGCAGATGTATAATGTACTCCTCTGCCGAGCGATGCCTATTGAATCGTGCATGACATCTTGAGCTAAGTTATGTTTCAAAAAAGAAATATATTACCAAAAATGAGTAGAGTGTGAGTAATAAGAATTAAATGATTGAGAAAGATATGGATTATGTGACGATTCCTCTGGGGTCGTTACAAGAATAATCTTCAATAAAAACTATATCAAACTATCTTCCTAAACAAAGTTACTTTTCTAAGTAAGTTTTTAGGAAAATTGGAGGAGTCACAAATGATTTCACTTAAAAGTCAGTCTCCTTAAATAGAGTTTATTTATATAGTACAATTATATCACTAAATAGGCGGTACAAAAAAATGATAGTAGATATAATCTGAGAAATACCAGGAATATTTACTCACATCGTTAAAATATAATGGTCAATAAGTAAAAGAAATAATAGCAAAAGTAAACACCGAGAATTATACATGGAAATCCTAATTGAAAAAAAATCATGTAACCGAGTTGAGAAATATTTCACTGTGAAAAATAGAATTTACAATATAAATTGAATATTTTAAAAAATATTTACTAAGATAAAAACCCCACTATTACATCTCACAATGTGGACAAAAACACTTTACTTATTTTTCTCTTACATTCTTTTTTTTTTCTCCCTCAAAATAATTTTCACTCTATATTTCTCTCACTCACGCGAGAATACCTCTGGTTTTTCTACTTAAAAAATCGAATGCATGTTTAGCTTTTTTTGCATCTCCCTATTTATAAGGAAAGGAAAGCAAGAAATGAAGAGGGATCCCAAAGAATAGCTGCTGAAATCACTCTTAAAAGTGATTTCACACTTCCAAATTCTTCATAAATGCTGATTTCAAGGCACAATATGATAATGATTTCAAGAATAAGCCTTTGATTCTATCTCGTCGTATATCATTTTTGAGTCTCCTAGATTTGGATTTAGATGATATTTGTGATTATATGGGTTCGTATAATTTGTACACCTCAAAGGACATCTTCTACTACGAAACACCTACTATGATGTTTTATGAGAATATGGACTATAGTCCACATCCTTTAAGCATTCATATTTTTGTTTATGGAAAGAATATTAAGGATTTTTAAAGATAATTTTTGAAAAACCTAGATGTTTTAGTGTTTTTTAAACCAAATGTCAAGTATTTAAATGTGCTAGCCAGGCTTCTTTACCACATTCTATGTATAATATTTTGCCTAGAGATAGTTATCGGCACCACATTAGTTGCACGGACTTATATGTTCTCTACAAAGTTTTCAATCGAAAACACTTCAATGTGGGTCATGTTATTCTTCATCATATACTGGATATTTCCAGCAATTCAGCCAAGTCGCTTTCATTCAACCTTTTTCTAATGAAGATTTTCGAAGTACATGGAGTGGTGATTCCTCCAAATGAGATCCTAAAAACTAAAAGTTGTGGATATCTACATTGTCTACACTGTCTCTAATCTAGCTAAGATGCACATGGTGTGTGGTGAAAATGTTGTTTTGTTATTTGAACCTATTTCTCCAGGCTTATTGATGCGCTTAGGGCTGGTATGGAAAACACCTACACGAAGCACAACCAAAACAACAAGAAATGCTCCTCAGATTTACACCATAAATGGCTGAATGAGACTCCACTTCCAGAAATCATAACTTTCACAAAACACTTTGAAATTTTAACAGTGGCTAGCCAAAAATATAAGTGAAATGCTGTCAAAAATTCAAGTCCAAATTCATTGTGATCAGAAAGTTGTACAACAAATAAAATAGAAATTCTGCTTATCGAGTAAGTAGTTTTCTAGGCAAAATATCGTTCAACTTGTAAAACATATAACTTTTGATTGGCTGAACCAAATAAGCTGAAATTTTAAGACATTCTTACTTGATATGTGGGTGGTAGACTCTGAAAATTTTAGAAGGAAATTCGCAAAAATGACCAAGTTATGGCCAGTGAAATCGATGCTGGTTCGGAGACTACACGAAGAGCATCCTCAGATTATGAGACCTCTGAAATTGTATCAAAACTCTAGCAAACGATGCAAGGTTTCCCACCCTTTTGCCGCAATTCCAACCCCCTTAAATGACTGGAGAAGAGGATGGCAATAAGAATCTCCAAGTAACCTTAAACTTGGTGACAATGAACAACACACTTGGTCGGATATTACACACCGATGGAGCAATGTTGGCAAAGAAAACCCGAGGAAAAACTTCTAGTTTTTTTAAGATCACCTTCAGAATTTTTCATTAAAATTCAACTTGACGTGGCCAAGGATGTGCTTCCATGATATCACCTTGCTTGACTCCTCCATGCAAAAATTCTACTTGATGTGGCCAAGGATGTGCTTCCATGATATCACCTTGCTTGACTCCTCCATGCCTTGAGCCTCCTTGAATTCAAGTCCTCAACAGGGAGTGCTTGAAAATGGGCCTTCTCAAGGTGGAGGCCATATGGGTGCTCTTTGGCCTATTTTGGCTTCATGGGTTTGGCTTTCCTTTGACATGGGCTCATGCTCTATCATCTTCATGGGTCACTCCTTGGCTTGTGAGTTAGGCCACAAGGTCATTTGAGCCCTAAAAATCTTTCCTACACAATGAGCAAATGAGTTAGTATAATATTAGGCTCGAACTCGGGTGATCGTCGTTCTTGGCATGTCATCTTCTCCGGGTAGTTAAGGATTTGACCTCAAATCCAATTTAGTACCCTTCTTTTTCCTCTTCCACTTCCCAAAATAGAGTGATAGGTCCTGCATGTTGAAATTGAGTGAAACTCCAAGCTCTCTTGAAAGTTTAAATTCTGAAGCCTTGTTGTTGATCTTCCCATGATCCTTGAAAAACTCATCGGACCTAGGCATGAAATTAAATTTTCCTTGCTTTATGAGGGATTGCAGAGATCTTTTCCTTTCATATAGCAACAACCGAATCCACATTGCCTTCTTCGAAATAGGGGATCCCACATATATCTTTGACAAGCATAGTTCTTCCTTGTTTTTCCATCTTTCCTTCAGTGTAGAGTTAGTAGCAAATTGATCCGAATTATAAGACACTAATTTGAAGATCTTACCTCCAAACTCGAAGAGATAAGGGTTGGTGCCTCCCTCGTGTAAAGTTCCTTGATCCACTAGCCATGGCCTCCTTGACATCAAATGGTTAGTACTCTTAGATGCATCAACAATCAATTCTTTTCAATTATACCTTGCAACAATCTCAAGTTTAGGTAAATGTTTGGATTTGCCCTTAGTGAAGTAAGCATCATATCCTAAGAGGTCATCCTTGGCTATGCTACGAGTATTGTCATGTCCATAATCCAAGTCGAAAACAATTTCATGAAAGTCTATATACCATTCAATTTTAAAACACCAAGTAATCAAGGTGTTTAGTGGCACATACCTTAGTGTCCTAGAATTGGACAACTCGGCCATGTGATGTTCCAATGCAAGTGAACTTACCTCATGAGCAAAAAATGACTTTGCTATCCATCTCCTCCTCAATGCTTGCTACCAAGGGGGTGTTTTTTGCTTTCCTCTTCTTGAAGAAGTCCTCCAAATTGCTCAAAATCAACAAAAACTTTACCAAAAGTTGGTTGGTGTAGAATTTCTACCATAAAAATGGCTCGACCGATCATCAAAGTCATATCAGTTATTGTAAAACTTTGACCGACTATTCCTCAACATCTTCACCAACAAAAATAATACCAAAAAGAGCAAATATATCAAGGGAAGCAGCAATGCACTGATACCAAATAGCGCGCTTAGGGCTGGTATGGAAAGCACCTACAAGAAGCACAACCAAAACAACAAGAAATGTTCCTCGGATTTACACCATAAATGGTCAAAGGAGACTCCACTTCCAGAAATCATAATTTCACAATTCAAGTCCAAACACTCTGGAATTTTAACAATGACTAGCCAAAAATATAAGTGAAATGCTATAAAAAATTCAAGTCCAAATTCATTATGACCAGAAAGTTGTGTAACAAACAAAACAGAAATTCTACTTCTCGGGTAAGCAGTTTTTTGGGCAAAATATCGTCCAACTTGTAAAAGTTGTAACTTTTGATTGGCTGAACCAAATAAGCTGAAATTTTAAAACATTCTTACTTGATACGTGGGTGGTGGACTCTGAAAAGTTTAGAAGGAAATTCGCAGAAATGACCAAGTTATGGCCAGTGGAATCGATGTTGGTTCAGAGACTACACAAGGAGCACCCTCGGATTATGAGACCTCCGAAATTGTATCAAACCTCTAGCAAACGATGCAAGGTTTCCCACCTTTTTGCCACAATTCCAACCCCCTTAAATGACTAGAGAAGAGGATGGCAATAAGAGTCTCCAAGTAACCTTAAATTTGGTGACAATGAACAACACACCGATGGAGCAATGTTGGCGAAGAAAACCCGAGGAAAAACTTCTAGTTTTTTTAAGATGACCTTCAGAATTTTTCATTCAAATTCAACTTGATGTGGCCGAGGATGTGCTTCCATGATATCACCTTGCTTGACTCCTCCATGCCTTAAGCCTCATTGAATTCAAGTTCTCAAGAGGGAGTGCTTGGAAATGGGTCTCCTCAAGGTGGAGACTACATGGGTGCTCTTTGGCCCATTTTGGCTCCATGAGCTTGACTTTCCTATACATGGACTCATGCTCTATCATCTTCATGGGCCACTCATTGGCTTGTGAGTTGGGCTATAAGATCATTTGAGCCCCAAGAATCTTTCCTACACAATTACCAAATGAGTTAATATAATATTGGGCTCGGGCTCGTGTGATCGTTCTCCTTGGCATATCACTTGTCATCTACAAGATGTTATCAGGCTCTTAGTGAGCCAGCTGATTTTATGATGGCCTAAGCTCAACCTCTTTAGTCACCTCCTCACTCTGTTCATTCTCAAGGTAGATCCTCAATTGAAATACGATGCATGCATAAAATAGACGTGTAAAACTAGCATTCATATAGTATAAAAACTGTTAGACAGGATATGATGGTTTTTGTATGTGATGACTCACAAAATAATTTTTTTTTTTTAAATCATGATGCAATGCAGTCCATTAAATAAACTTTATACCTCAATGATAACAACAACCTTATCGACTAGTCAAAACGTACTATCAAAAACAAACATCGGATTCGAAAACATTTGCGAGTTCTAAAGCAAAACCAACATTAAAATCTCAATTAAAACAGTAGGGAAAATAAATGGATCTTAAATTGGTACTATGGACCCAAACCAAAATAAAATGATAAACGACTCATGAACTTTGGTGAGGGCGTAAATTTCCATCGCCTAGAGCAGAAGCCATATTGTTGTCGTAGAAGCCAATAATTGAAGTCCGGAATGTTGCCGCGGATGCTTGGATTGCATCCGCGGATGCCTAGAGCGGAATCTAGACTATGACTGCGAACCCCTGACCTATGTATCTGTGGATGTCTAACTCGAACCACGGACGTCAGGAGGAGTATATTTCAATGACGAATATTGCAAAAACTTGCATTTTCTATCAATTTCTTACGACCAATTTGACTATGACTCTATCCAAACCGTAGATCGACCAAAAAATAATAAAATAACCAAAGATTTTGAGTTTCAAGTTTGAAATCCGAATCCAACAAAACTACATATTCATTGGAAAAACTAACAAAATGGAACTTAGAAATCTAAAAGGCATGAGCATGAATCGGATGGAGACTCGACGAAAATCCCTCGTGGACTCTCCCTCGCTCTCCCTCTCCCCAAAAGGAAAGAGTCCTCTTCCTTTTTGAAAAAATTAATTAAATAAATAATTACTTATTTAATTTGTAAAATATAATATAAGTGTTTTTGAATTTCTCACACGGTAACTTCCAAATCTACCAATTTCGAATTTATACGTGTCTGAACATTAAGCACTTATGACAATTCAAGTCAACACTAAATAATTTGATCTCGAGTAATGCCAAAATTTCACTCATGAATTTATCTAATTTAAAATTCATGAATATTACATGCTATACTATACTATAAGTGTAAAGCTTGACTCTCCTTTTTTGGGTCGAGAATGAACTTGTATATCAAAGCAAATAATATCTGGAGTACTATATCCGTCTTTTTTTTTTGGAATTATTTTGTGGGGAGAGTTAGACAAGGATTTAAACAAGTGTTTCATACTTTCCACCAGTAAGTGTTCCAGAAAATGATCTAGGAAACATTTCTGTCGCATTATCTTATTCTGAATGAGGAATAAATATTTCCAAAACTATTTTGGCTTTATTTTAAAGCAACTTAAAATCAATAATAATTACTTAGAGAAGAAAAAAAACCGTTTTGGAGAGGGTAACTTTTCAAAAAAATAAGTTTGCTAAAAACAAATAAAAAGTGTTTTGAGAAACTGTTTTTCAACTCAGTAAAGAAGGAAACTTTTTTAGTCACATCTACTTCATTATTTTCCAAAACAACTACATTTAAGAAATAATTACATGGAAAGTAGAAGATAAGTAAGAAACATATGAAAAATAATCATATTTTCTTCCACGGCTCTTGAAATTCCTTGCTCCATTCATTTTCTCTTCAATTTTCTTTCATTTTCCTGAAAAACCCAGATTTCCAAAATGTCAAAAACCAAAAAAATTGGAAAAAAAAAAAACGTTTTTAACACTTGTAATCTGTCATATTTCATTCAGTGCCATCAGGATCTCTTGTTGATGTGTTGGGGCTTACGCCATTTTGTGGGAAAGAATAAAGAAACGAAAAAGCTATAAAGAACACAGAAATAATGACAACGAGGAAACTGGAAAGAACGGGATTGAAGGGGCATAAGGGTGAGGTGGATGTACGTTTACAAGTCATCAAAATAATCAGGGTACTACTGCCACAGGAATCGAAAAATACAAATCAATTCATCTGTAATGTAGTTTCATCAAAAAAAAAAAAAAAAAAAGCTTTTATGTAATGCATGCGTTATTGGCACAATAATCTTGCACTTGTACACCTCATTTTGATAGGATTTAAGTAAATTTTATTTCGAAACATGAGAGGATATTATATATCTCACTCACCCAATTATTATAATTTATGTGGGCCAATTATCCTCAGCCCAATTATTGATCCGGGCCCTGCTCTACACCTTCCCTATTTTACCAATATTGCGTGCTATTTATACCAAATATTGAGTGGTTGAGTCCAATTTCAATTCCCAGTGCAACCTTTTACAAGGGCAAAGCTAAATCTGTTGGTGAAATGTGATTAATTCCTTCTTTGTGTCTGAATGAAAGTTGGTTATCAACAAGGTTTTTATTTAGAAATCTCTTTGATCAAATCTTTATGCTAACTGGTTTCAAAATTATGCAGGTCTTCCTTGTAAACGTGATGTGCTTGTATCCAGAAAAGTGTACGGACACAGAAACTGTACCTCAATGTTCTCTTGACGAAAATGCCGACGATTTGTTCAATAAAGTGGGACACGTGAAATGCACTAAGGAAGAAATAGATAATTACTATGGGTAGGTTTTCGCGGCCAGGTGCTCT
>CM039511.1:45190259-45216970 GCA_022432975.1 Begonia masoniana
TGTCTTGTGGGGCTCCCAGTGTTCTCCTCTATGTTCGGTTGTGCCATAAGACTTTTAACAGTGGAACTTCCTTGTTGCGCAACACTGGGTACTACTGCATAGTCTAAGATCATTACTGTTTCTCCCATAAGTAAGGGTAGGATGAACTTCAATGTCCTGCTGTTCCATAACTTGATTTGGGTCCCTTATGCTCTTCCTTAACATAAAAATGGAACACACTGTGTATCCCCACCCTAGAAGGCCGTTAGCTGTAACTAATAGCTGCGTTCCCAACTCTCTTCAGATAGTGATGGTCCAATAAATCTGGGTTCACTTTCCTCTCTTCCCAAAATCTCACAACTCCTTTGAACGGTGACACCTTGAGAAAAACTTCATCACCTATCCAACTCCAATTCTCTATCCTTCATCTGATAACTTTTCTGTCGACTCTGAACTGCCAAATTCTCTTTCGGGATGCACTTCTTTTTTTTTTTTTTTTTTTTTTTTTTTTTTTTTTTTTGAGATATTACAAATTTTGCCTTAAATTTGGCCAAATAAATCCCCAATTTTAAGAGAATTCAGCAGTGCCTCTTCAACAAATAACTTCGGAGGTCGTGTCATTTATTTAACAAATATTTAACGCCATTGGTCGATTTGCTCATCATGCTAATTGAGACCAGGTGTTCCAACCAAGTTCAATTAGACAATTTGTAAATTAGCCCAAAGTTCGATGGCTTAAAATATAAAATCACTCAAAAACAGAAATTGTAAAAATCCCATTTCCAAATAATTAAATAATATTTATTATATGATATATTATTTATAATCTAAGTTCAAATTTCAATAAAGGAACACGTCACCCCCACATGTAAGCCAAAGACGCACCTCTTTTCTGTCCTCAGTTGGCCATGAACTTCGCCGGTCATCGGACTTTTTGACTGTCGGCTGTCTACCTTAACTTTTTGACCATCACCCCCCATTCCTCATAATCTACATTTCAACTTACCACCCTACAATGTGCATCAACTGTGCGGACATATGTGCACGAGTTCTATGTTGGCTCGTGAATCTCCATAGGTCGAATCTAGTTGTATATCATCTCGTCGAATGGACTTTTCCTTTACGATAGTTGCAAGAAAAACATCGATTTCATTCTTTCAATGCAAACATTATGCATATGTACAATTACCTTTGTTAATATATATATAAAGAATAGTAAAAAATGACCTCTCAATTTTGCACCGTGAACAAAATGAAATCCACAAAAAAAAAAAAAAAAAAAAAAAAAAAAAAAAAATCGGTTGGAAAATATGTGAGACGAACGTTGGGTGATTCTCTCCATCTCTGTCATTTAAGCTCTATTAAAACTTAAAAATATTCATATATCTGTTTAAAAATTCTAATAAACCACCAAAAACTTCACTAATATTCATGGGAATGAACATTAATTTTTGAAAAAATGTTGAGAGGTACGCACAAGTTATCAAATTTAAGGTAACTATATGGATTTATATGCATGTAAGAATGAGAAAATAGAAAGTTAGATGATCTTTGGACATTAAGAAATGACCATAAACTTTAATTAATTTGAGCTAAGTACTCCACAATGATAACTAGCAATAGAAATTCTTAATTTTATATGTTGAGTTAGAGAGTTAGACCAACATCTCTTGCTTCAAACAAAAGCTTGTGACTTGCTTCCTACTGAAGATTATTTTAAATTAATACAACTTTCTAATCACCACTCTTTTCTCAATTATTTTTCAGTCTTTGTAGGGTCATTGACAATATTTAATAATATATTAATATTTTTTTTTAATAAAATGGCACAATTTCGCGCGCGTGTGTGTGTGTGTGAGAGAGAGAGAGAGAGAGAGAGAGAGAGAGAGAGAGAGAGAGGGTTTTGTCTAATAGGTTGTACTTATTTAGATGTCTTTTTGTAAAATGGCTTTTTTTTGTAGGGTGGAAACACGTATCTAAGTGATACCTAAATTACTATTTTTGCCTGCAAATAAACCATTTAAAATAATCCACATTCACTTTTGAAATTCTTATTTTTTAATTTAACTTCTATATTTTCAAGCATGCACTATTCAATCACATGTTTATAATACAAACTTGAATTTTAATTCCACTTTTGACAAATACGAGGAGACAGTACAATTATACATTGCTTAGAAAAGTTGGAGATGATCAATTATAGAGATAGGCCTCTCTGTCTCTCTCTATACTAATAATACACATTTTAAGATACGGCCAAAGAAAAAATTTGTGTAGGTCTCTATAGCGACCCAGTCCGCTAGTACTCTAGTGTATGTCTTGATATCTAAATCCTCATGGTATTGTTCTCAAATTTCACCATAAAACGGGTCATATTAGTTGAGAAAATAATCTTATTCATAAATTATTCACCTCAATCGCATAACGTGAGATTTGACACTCTTCACATACGAGTTGAGTGCTTTATAGTAGGTTATTTTTGCCTCCACGCCATGAGCTACGACAAAAGAGAAATTTGTGTCATTTGTATTGAATTTGTTTGAAAAAATGAATTATATAGAGAGAGAATAATTAAAACATAAAAATATTAACAAGGTTCCAAACCTATATGGAAAGTAACACTAATTATAGAGTGAAAATGATGAATATTCTTAGGAAACAAACAAAAAGCTATTTTTTTGGGAATAATAAATAATAGGGTTCACAAAAACAATGAGTAATACAAAGGAAGCCGACTTGTTCACTTAATTTACATTCCAATCTACAATAAAGCCAATCTCCAAGTTGGTATTAGGTGGCATTCTATGATTGGTTGTTGTCCTCTCTCAATCAACTCTTCTAAGCTTCAAAAAAATGTTAAACACAGAATATATTTATCCGGATTATGGTTATCTTGGTTTATTTGTTATCATTTAGTGCTCACAATTTTGTGATTTTGTATTACTAGGCCGACTATATTAATCTAGTTGTCCGATAGTGCACATTTGTTGCCAAACAAGGGCATTAATTAGCACTCAAACACTAGTGGGTTATGGTACTTCACCCTTAATTACTTTTTTAATCGGTATTTATCGTGAAAACTACTTCAACCAATATGAAATTATGTACTTTTGTCTCATAATTCACTGTGATCTTGAACTAGTTTTTCTTTCAGGAGACAGATTTTCACACCTCGTTGGGAGCTCAATGTCCTCGTTGATTACACTTGCCGGTAGTCATTGGTTTTGATATCATTTGTGATAACAAAAAAATTTGGGTTCTCTGTTTAACCGATGCATGTTTCATATTTAACTGACATATTTTGTGTTTTAGTTGTGTTTTTTGTTTTAATTTTACAGCAAATTGCTGTGCATTCTGTTTAGTAATTAGATTGTGTAAATTAAGTTTTAGCAATTGTTGTGTATTTTTTTGTTCTGTTTGGGCAAGCATGTTTCTTCTGCAGCGAAGTATGATAAATTTACAAAAAAAAACACTGGGAAGACTAGAACCGGACCAGAACCGAGACCAGAAATCTGGTCCGGTTCTAGTCGGGTCTTAGAATTTTTTTTGAGTTTATTGGTGCAAAAATTTAAAAACCGAATTTAGTGGTCCAGTCCTAATTTCTCCAAAAACCAGACCGACCCGGACCACTATCACCCCTAACGACTACATTTATTATATTTGTTTTGCAATGGTAGTAAGAAAATAATACGTTGGAAGAGAAATGATAAAAATAAATTGCTTTAAATAATAAAATAATAATAATAATTAATTGAGGCACGTGGAAGAGGCAGGAGGAGGAGAGCGCGTGGGGGAAAGCAGCATATTTGGGTAAAAGGGAAGTATCAGACTCGGAATTATAAAAGCCAAGGCGGGCAATTCTAGGTTGCTTCCCACCTTCGCATCTCATTTACTTCTTCCTACCTTTTTTTATTTATTTATTTTAATTTAATTTAATTACCATCTTATTTTATCCCGTGTTACAATTATACAAATTAACGAGTAACGCATAAATTAAAAGGTAAACGTAACATTATATCTCAACAGCTATGATGTGAAATTACGAGAGTGCCCTTGATGTCAAGGGTTGATTACTTGGTGTGGGTGGGAAAATAATAATTAAAAAGAAAAAGAAAAAAGAAAAAAGGCTGGTTTTAAAAGTGGTCAAAGGGTTTGACCAACTGAATTAAACAGAATCGGGTATTTCGGCCCAACACGTGACTCCCTCTACGCATTTCGAGAGAGGGAGCCTGGAGCCTTTCTTTCTAAAAACGTCGTCGTTTGAGAGGTGTTACGCGGCGGTCAAACTTCGTCTTGCCACGGATTGACTTGCCATATAAACAAGCGACGCAGAGAGAGATTCATAGTAGGATGCTTCCATTTTGAATAAAAAGTGTTTATTTTGGCAAGTCTTCAATGAAAATGTTATGGAAATAAGAATTAATTGTTAAAAAAATCGAAATATAGTTCAAAGGATCCTATAAAACAGCGATTCCAGTGCTTCTGTTTCCACTTCACCGGAGCTTTCTCTCTCTAGATTTGCCAAACAAGGGGGGAGGGAGTGAAAAAGGAAGAGCAAGTATTTGGGTATTTCCAGAGTAGAATCCAGTGGATTTTTTGAATCCAAATTGTTTCATTTAACTTCACTGCCCTTTCTTTCATTTGCCATCCTGTCTTCCTTTTCAAGCTTCTCTCTCTCTCTCTCTACCCTCGTTTTCCTTATAGTCTCTCTCTTTCCTCTGTTTTTGAATTGGGTTTCAAGCTTCAACAATGGCCGTCTGTGTCTTTCGTACCTTTTCATCTCTTTAAGTCGCTTGAATGAAGTTTTCCAGTCCGACGATGGAGAGAGAAGTTCTTTGCCCGATTAAGTACAGTGAGCACCGGAACTTTACGAAGAAATTCGCCGCCAAACAGTCAAACAAATCGGTGGAAGCTGTACCGAAACTCGTACGGATATCCGTGACTGACCCGGACGCTACAGATTCCTCCGGCGACGAAGAGGAGGAAGTGGTTTTTGATCGGCGGAGAGTGAAACGTTACGTTGACGAGATCAAAATCGAAGCCAGTTGCAAAATCACTGCTGCTCCAGTTTGCCGGAAAAGGCCTGCCGGGGAAACTCAATGCTTCCGGAGATCTCTGAAAGTCTCTCCTGCGAACGGCAAAAGGTTTCGCGGCGTTCGACAGCGGCCGTGGGGAAAATGGGCGGCGGAGATCAGGGACCCGGCTCGCCGCGTTCGGCTGTGGCTCGGCACCTTTGATACGGCGGAGGAGGCAGCGATGGTCTACGACAATGCGGCGATTAAGCTCCGGGGACCGGACGCTTTAACGAATTTCACAACTGCGCCACCGAACCAAACTTCCGAGACGAACGTTTCCTCCATTTCCGGTACTGGTTCTCGTTCTGGGTACGATTCCGACGGAGAGTCTCATAACTTATCTTCTCCGATTTCGGTTCTTCAATTCAGAACTCAGTCAAACGACCACCAATCGAACCCTCAACAGCAACCCGAAAAACCGCTTCATCTACCCGAAATCTGCAAAATCTCATCCGCCGACGAGACTTCTCCCGAGTCTCATGGAGATACAAGCTTCTCCGACGATTCAGGAGATTTTTTACCGTTCAACTCATCTTACTTCACCGATATATTCGATTTCCCGTTCCCCCAGTCGCCTACACTTTTCGATTCCCCGCTCCTTTTCAACGAGATATCAACTGGGTCGCCGGAAAACAGACAGAACAATTATCTCACCGAGATATTTTCCGATATAAATACAAATTTCGGGTCGCCGGAGGAAGGAGATGACTATTTCCAAGACATTTTGTTTGGGTCTGACCCATTAGTGGTCCTGTGAGTGAGCTTCTGATGCCTACACTGACAGTCTCTCTTTGGAAAGCGTGTCGCGGCCGAATAATCCGGCGATTCCTCGGCAAGATTTTGAACCGGCCGCCAAAAAAATCCGGCGATATTTGTTTCAATATATTAATTAAATTTTTAATTATTATGGATTGCGTAGGTGAGATGAGTTGAGATTTAATTTTACCATTTCATTTAAATAATTATTAGGCTTTGATTTTGGGTTTTGAGAGTTGTATAATTTCCCAAAGCTAAATGGAATTTTGTATTTTTTATATTTTTATTTTTGTCATCTCTAAATCCATTTTCATCCCGACCCCCTCGTCATTTTGTTAATAATTTCAATGTAATATTATGATACAATTTGATTATTGGCCTAGAAATGTTAGAATTTCTTTTATTTATCATTAAATTAATTGTAATATATTACGTTAATTGTACCGATTAATAAATATCACATGAGCAGATAAAAATTGAAAAGTACAAAAAAGAGGTAACATAACATTACTCGAGTTCAAAAGGGTCTCCATCTTATTGGGTGATTTAACAAAAAAAAAAATAAAAAATAAATTAAATTTATTCTTTTAATACTTATGAAAACTAAATATTTTCTTAAATTAATCAATTTATAAATTTTATTTTCTTGCATGTTAAAAAAATCTAAAAATAATAATATAAAATTAAACAAACATTATTGAAATGGGTTTTGAATAATTGTTTGTATGGGATATATCAATGAAAACAAAGCATGAAATCTTTGAGTTGCTTCACTAATACTCAAAGTAGAACCTAAAATCATGAAAAAGGAAAGAATGTCCCATGAAAATGATTTTGTCTAAAAATCACACCTTTTTTATTGTTAGTACTCATCTTATTATTAATATTATAATCTCAATTTCATTACCTCTTAAACCTACCCTTTATCCACATGCTTTGTTTGTGTCAAATGATTTCTTAAAAGTAGAATCCCTTTGTCCCTTTTGGAGATTTTTGTTCTAGGTTTTAAGATCATCTTAGAATTTTCAAATTGAATTCTTTCAAAATAATAAAAACTATGAAGCGCTTGACAATTTCTGAGTGCAGATTTGATGAGTTGGATCGTTTTCGTTCGTTAAGTTTATTTTAGGACCATATGGACGGATAGAGTTTCTCTGAGTTTTTTCCTTATATTTCAATCTTGACTAATTGAATTGCTATTTTTATTAGTAATTGTTTTTTACCTAAATCTCGGAATTTTTCCTCTTATGATTCATATTTGACTATTACAAAATCAAGCCATTAAAAACTTAGATTCTACTCCACCACACCACTTTTAAAGCTCATGTAAAACGAAAAGTTTGAACGTGATGAATACTCATTCTCACTCGGGACATGCATGCATGGAAAAGGACCTAATTTGGTGTTCGCCGGTAACTCAAAATTGACAGCGACTTTGTTGTATACACGTTTAACACTATTTTTTGTTTTGATTTTTCTAAATCTTTTGATACATCAAACCACCAACTTTAAAGCGGTAAGTTAAGTTAAAAAAGAAATTAAGAATTTCCTTTGATGTGAAACCCCACGTTTAGTTTCAAATCTCAACAAATATGGGAGGATGCCCATTTAATTTCTCAGCATAAATGTGACTTTTGATCTTTGCAATACTAGATGAGTAAGACATGTGCCACTAGAATGGAAGAGGTAGCAACCGTCAAGGAAAAAACACACCTTTTGGCAAATTCTAGGGTTAAATTGAAAATGTGATATCTTCGTCAAATGGAATCTTTTCTGCGTGAAATTTGAACATAAACATTAGTATTGTGTGATGAAGAATCCCTAAAAAATTCACAGGCAAAAGATTGGTATCGAGAATCGGTTCACTCCACTTGGCTGAGAATTAGACTTGATTTGAGAAAATAATAACTCGGTCAAAATTAAGTCGCCTTAACGTGATATTTGGACATCAAGCCATGTTTTATGTCAACAAAACATCATCTAAATTTACAAAAAGTAGCATTCTAACTCGAAGGACGAGAGTTTATACAACCTTGTATGGTAACTATACATTAAGTATCACATTAATTTTATTTTATCACTTAAATTTGTTTTTTGCGATAGCCATTGATATATAATTAAAATTTAATATATAAGTCCACTGATTACCGGTGAAATAAATCCAACACTAAATCCGCAAGTGAAATCAATGCTCAATTTCAAACCCTCCCTCTTCTGTTTGCATTCACTTTCTCTCTCTTCTATCACTGGATTGCTCTCTCTCTCTCTTGTTTCTCCTGAGTTGTAAAGAAGATGTGTGAGCGCAGTTCCAAACATTAAGAGAAAGCAGGCTTTATTTTCTGCCAAATCGTCGTAGCTCTGGGGAGATGTATATGTATAGCTTCTGCATTTCTGTACCTATGGGCTATGTCTGCAATTTGTTCCAATTATCTGTCGGTCTCTTCTGCTTTCTAATACCATGTTTTCACATTGGCTTTTAGCAGCTAATGTTGTTGTCATTTGTTCTTAGCATTACTGTAACATATCTCTCTCTCTCTCTCTCTCTCTCTCTGAGACTGGGTCATTAGCCAGCCTGTGTGTTTTCTCTCACGTTGCTGCGTGTACATCGTGGTCGTGGACTGGTTTGCATGCAAAAATGAAGGTAAAAACCCTTTTAACCCCTAAAGGATTTTTTTTTTAAACATCCATCAACTAACAATCATAACATATCCGACCTTTAACTATTATAAATCTAATAATTTAATCCCTCGTGGCGCCCCGATCACCCCTCATTCTGCATTTTTTGCCTAATACGAGAGTCGATCTAAAATGAACCGCCCTCCGTTCTGTCAGGGGCACTTTGAACGGAGGGCCGATCTAAAAACAACGACCCCTGTTATGTCGGGGGGTCATTGTGGGGGTGAAGGTCCCTCGTTCCACGTACAGTGCACGTGGAACTGGAACTAGGGGTCGTTCTCCTGAGCCGGCCCCCCGTTCTGAAGAGCCTTTTATAACAAGGGGCCGGCTCGGGAGAACGGGCCCCCATTCTCAATTATTGGATTAGAGAACTGGGGGTCGTTCTCCATAATAGGCCATATTTATTATAATGCGTAATTTATGTATTTATTATAATGTGTAATTTTAGATTTATTATAATCTGTAATTTCGTGATTTTATAACACTTGTATGATTTATTGTAATAATTACAATAAATCGTATAAGTGTTATAAAATCACAAAACTTTCTTGATTATCTTCACATTATGTGATGAACATGTGGTAAAACTTTCAAGTGAATTCAATATCGATTGATATTTTTTTAAACTTAATTTATAAAGTGAAGAATGAATTTGGGTCCCAGCCTCAGAACGGAGGGAAAAAATACCAAACAATATTCAATTTATTTGAAATTTTTCATACATGTTCACCACATCATGGGAAGGTAATTTGAAAACTTTTGTTATTTTCTAACACTTTTACAATTTCGAGTAATTTTAGTTAATTTTGTTTAAAAACCAATTTGGGGGCCATTTGAAAGGATTTGGATTTGAGATTTTTAGGTTCGGATTTAGGGATTTTTTTGGTGTTTTAGGTCTCGGATTTGTGGATAATAGTTGTAGTAAACCAACAAGGTAGGGGCGTGAAATAATCGAATTTTGTATGATGACCCGAATGGAATGTGTACGTATAAGTACGACTGCAGGAAAAACCTCGGGTTGCAGGGCAAACCTCGGGACCTAAGCCGAGTGTAGGCGGATCCCTAACTCGAGTATAGGGGAATCTCGGGTCGTAAAGAGAGGGTAGTCACAATCCCGCATCGCTTGAGGAATTATATGAAAATGAAACATATGTAAGGAAACCCTCCTAAGATAGTAAGACGCGTTTTGGAGCACAATTGGCAACGAATCCCATAGAACTCTGAAGTTAAAAGTGCTTCGGCGAGAGTAGTACCAGGTTGGGTGACCGACTGGGAAGTCCTAGTAAAACAAAGCCGTGAGGGGAGGATATTGGGCTACGGCCCAATTCCCAGAGCGGACACTATCTTACTGAGAAAATAGGTCGTTATAAATGGTATCAGAGCTTGTACCCAACCGGAAATGTGGCCAACGAGGACGTTGGGCCCCCGAGGGGGAGATTGTGATGACCCGAATGAAATGTGTACGTATGAGTACGACTGCGGGGCAAACCTCGAGACCTAAGCCTAGTGTAGGCGAATCCTGGACTCGAGTATAGGCGAATCCCGGGTCGTAAAGAGGGGGTCGCCACAATCCCGCATCGCTTGGGGAAGTATATGAAAATGAAACATATGTAAGGAAACTCTCCCAAGATAGTAAGACGCGTTTTGGAGCACAATTGGCAACGGATCCCATAAGAACTCCGAAGTTAAAAGTGTTTCGGCGAGAGTAGTACCAGGTTGGGTGACCTACTGGGAAGTCCTCGCCAAACAAAGCCGTGAGGGGAGGATATTGGGCTACGGACCAATTCCCAGAGCGGACAATATCTTACTGGGAAAAAGGGTCGTTATATTTTGAGTTAGAATTGCGGCGATCAGGAGAAAAAAAAATGATTTTTTGAAAGTGGGGGGCTAATCTCTTATACACTATTGGAGATCGACCCCCCATTAGGAAGTGAAGACCTCCGTTCTTAGCACTAATTTTGAGAACGGGGGGCCAGACTTGACAAACAGCCCACCGTTCCTATTCCACGTGCCCCCCCCCCCCCTCCACAACAACCCCCCGACAAAATGGGGGGACGTTGTTTTTATATCAGCCCCCGTTCCATGTGCAGTGCACGTGGAACGGACCCCCTCGACAGAACGAGGGGATGTTGTTTTTAGATCAGCCCCGTTCCACGTGCGGTGCACGTGGAATGGACCCCCCCGACAGAACGGGGGGTCGTTCGTTTTAGATCAGCCCCACCGTCTATGTAAAAAGTGCAGAACATGGGTTATCGGGGGGTCGCGAGAGGTTAAATTGTTGGGTTTATAATAGTTGAATTTATTAGAGTTGATAGTTTAATAGTGTTTTAAAAAATAAATTTATAGTTCATGGGTTAAAATAGTTTTTACCCAAAAATTAATGAACAAGGACAAGACCTACGCAGCCTTCACAATTTTTAGTCTTTAATTTTTAATCGGAATTTGTTTCACTCAAATGGAGTACATGTAATAGTTTGAACCTTTAATATTATATTGTCAATAATGTATTGTGGATATTTATTATAGATGATATATGAATATAAGTTAGAGAAGTTGTATTGAAGAAATGATACAAAATCCTTGAGAATGCTATGAATGAAACTGTTTTCGAGGAACAGACTTGATTGTAAGTATAATAACTTTTTCTGTTATTATTGAATTATTATGAAATTTTACAGTCTTAAACTAGACATGTAGAGGAAAAGCATGCCTTTAAAATGAAAAAATTAAGATGTATGTAGTAAAAGTTATCTACGTTGTAATCTGATGAATGCAGGTTACGTTTTAAACTGCACTGTATTGGTAAATAGTTTTAAACTACAATTTAAAATGAGAATTTGGAGAATGTTAAAAAAGAAAAAATGTTCCCAACAATTTGTAGCATGTATCCATGCAATAACTTTGGACAACCAATGAGGTGGTGACAGCTGTCACTCTAGGATTAGTGACTAATAATGTCATTAAGATGTAATTAGTGTGTAATTAAGATGAATTAATTATGATTAATTAATTTAATCTTGGTGATTAACTTAGAACTAAATCTAAATGAGTTAGCTTAAACTAAGTATGATTATAAGATAATTAAGCATGATATTTTTATAATAAACCATGCAAAGAAATGTAGAATAATATATTTTAATTGATAAATTGGACAAAATGATAATTTTGCCCTTAGATCTCTCTAGAAACTTGTTTGAAGATCAGCCATATTTCGTGCAAAACCGGAGAGGGGAGAAGAAAGAAAATAAGAAAGAAGAAAGAAAATGAGAAGAAGAAAAAGAGAGAAAGAAGAGAGAAAAAGTTGGAGTTTGGATTTGCTCCTCAAAGAAAAGTTGCTCAGATTGGGGAGATAATTCTAAAGGACTAAAAATTAGTTTTTTAAGGTGAAAATTTCGTAGGAAAGGAGGAACCTTCAACAGGTAAGTAAATCTTACATTTAGAATACCTAATTTAACTTTTATTGTATTGTTTAGGTGGAGATAGATTTAAATTGTCCTTGGTTCTGGTTAAGCTTTGAATTTTGATTGTGGATTGAAGTTATTAAATGAATGTTTTTTTGATGGAAAATGAATGGTGTTTTATGAAAAATGATGTTTTCAAATTGTATTGTGATGTTAAAAAAAAAATGTTTTGAAAACATTGTTTTAAATCAATGTGATATGCTGGTTTTCAAAATGATTTTCATAGGTGAGTTGCATAGTTTTAAATGTGCATGACATTGATTTTATAAAATGTGTTAAAACATGTATTTAAGGAAAAAATGAAGTTGGCAATCTTGGTAACAGATGAACCCAATGGTTGGACTTGCCTATTCGTATGCGATGTGTCCTTAACACATTTTATAAAATCTCAAGAGGAAGCAATGCATAGGGTCCTACAGCCCTGTCGGAGAAAACCCGAGAACGTGTAGAATTGTGTGAAGATCATACATGTTGGGTGTAACGACCCTCAAACTATTTCTAATCTCCCGTATAAAATTTTTCTTTTTAAGCCTCTAAATCAATTAAAAACATCCTCGAAAACCTTTAAAGAAAATTCATTTATCATACAAAAACAGTTTACATAAAACCACTCAACCTTCTATCATTCCTCAATTTATCAATTCATCACATCTTCACAATATCATTTCTATCTACATTTCAATTATACATTTTACATAAACTTTCCAAACATTCATACGTTCTCGTAACTCTGCCCAAATCCGACTCTAAACACGATTAAAATGAAGTACATTTTCACGAAAACAAACTGCATGGTTCCGTTTAAAAGTGTGACATATCCTCCTGTTTACAAAATCACCAAGCAGTTCATAAAATCCAAATAAAAACCTTAACAAACGTTTTATAAAACAAATCTATCAACTAAACAGAATCAAACACCCTAAAACGTACCAACTACCAATTAAACTAAAAGCATTCCCATAACGTTAAATTAATGATTTAAACAAAACATTTGAAAGATCAACGTAAAAATCTAACACCTAATCAGAACCAAACATCCTAATATGTTCGACTATACAAATTTATCTAACTAATCCATCATTCACCCAGAATATCTCAATACCCTCAAAATACATACGTAAATCCCCACGGGTCGGTTAAGCATCGACTGCGCCAGCGCACTCCCACGGGTATCCTTCTTCAACCAGCGTGATCATCTAACAGAGGAATGTCTTCCTCACCTGTTTCGGGTTCACATACACCATAAGGACGCCTATGAGAATAAATCTCAGTAAATTCTACGTAAATGATAATGCATAAACATGTATATGCAATTTTCATAAATTTCTGTGCATTCGATTCATTTATCATATCGTACCTTCATTTCATTTATTAGATAGTCGTCACATTTTTCAGTTCATACATTCATTCATTCATCATATAGTCGTCTCATTTTTCAGTTCATACATTCATTCATTCATCATATAGTCGTCTCATTTTTCAGTTCATACATTCCTTCATTTATCATATCATGCGTTCATTTCATTTATCATATCATGCGTTCATTTCATTTATCATGTCATACTTTCATTTTTCATATCATGCATTCATTATATATCATTATCATATAGTCATCTCATGTAAGTCGTCTCATGTAAGTCATCATAGTCATCTCATATTAGTCGTCTCATTTAAGTCGTCATAGTCATCTCGTATTAGTCGTCATAGTCATCTCATATTAGTCGTCTCAATTCATGTCATCACATTTCCTTTACTTTCGTTCATTTCTTTCACTTTACTTTCGTTCGTTTCTTTTCGTGAACTCATGCTTAAATTCATTTTTCATGACTTTTATAAAACAGTGATGCATGACAGTAAAAGCATAACATAAACATACAAAGTGCATACCATCAAACAATACAAGCATAACCTATAAAAGGCCTAATCCTAAACTACCCAACCAAAGCGAATAAACATACATAACTCCAAATATCCTCGACAACGAAACACGACATATGGTGTAGGCCTATCGGCCACAGCAAGTCACGAGAACTTACCTCGTATCCGTCGCAACTCTAGTTCTGTCCACGAGCGTTGTTCACCTATGCAATTTTCATCAATTTGTCGTTAATACGAGCTTAAACGATTTAATGTTCAAAACTAACAAAATTCTTAACTAAGGAATTTCCTAAAGCTTTAACTCAACTAAAACCTAACCAAACGGACCACCAATTTGGGTTCGGTAAAAACCGACCCGAAACTTTGAACGTGCGTAACTTTCGCGTCGGTTATCGGAATCGAACGATTCCAGCGGCCACGCGCTCCTCTAATAACCTATTTTAATCTGCCAAAAGGAATTTTAAAACAATCGACCGTAGCTAGGTCAATTGCAGCAAAACCCGAATCTGCCCTAAACCGGGAATTTCACCATTTTCGGTTTTTCATCAATTCTCCCCAATTTCTTCACCAATCAACCACAATTAGCCTCAATTAGCATAAACCAATCGAAAACCCGAGGCTTCACAACAAAAACCGAAGTGCCCTAAATCGGAGCCCTCTGATTTTCGCTCAAATTGAGCTCCACACTGTCAATCAACCATAACCGGTGCAAGGGTCGGCAAACCCACGCCGGAAGGGACCAAAATTGGCCGGCGATCGGAGCCAAAACCGGCTCGTCACACACAGCCCCAAACCGAACCGAAAAGAGTAAAAGCCGAGCCTTACCTTCGGTTCGTGCGCGGAGGCGGGCCGGAAACCGTCTGTCGCCGCCGTCTGGCCGGAGAAGGTCGGAGCTCGCCGGTGAACACGGCGCCGCGTCGCCGTTCTTCTCCCTCTTCCCTGCCCTGTCTCCGTTCGCGGGGAGCTCGAACACAAAACAACATTTCTGTTGTTTTGTGTTTTATTAAAATAAACATAATAATAATAATAATACTCTATTTTATTGAACATCACTACCTCTCGTGTTTTCAACTATTTCGAATTTCTTATTTCGCCAATAAATCCAACTTATTATCTGGGTTCTATTAAAACTGTCCGTTCGCAAATCGGACCTTGTTTACTATTTTTACCAAAACGTCATTTACGTTACGAAAAGCGTATTTACTCGGAATACAGCGTGATTATTCCGAAAATTCCCAAAATTTCCTTAAAATTCTAATTACTCGTTAGGATCGTAATGACGTTTCCTTTTCGTAAAACGGACCTGATTTGACATATTTACAAAAATGTCATCCAATAATATAATAATAATAATAATATTCTTAAAAATCCGTACGAGCCGGATATTACATTGGGTTTAGAGTGTGTTATATTTTAAACATAAACATTTGGTTGTTAAAAGATGCATTGAAGTTTTCTTGAAAAGATGGTTTTAATCATGCAAAATTTATTCTATTTGCATTGGATTTATTTGATGAAAATGATTTCAAACAATGGTTGAGTGATTTCAAAACATTGATTTCGAGCTTGCATAATTTTATAGCATTAGCATGGCTTTCAAAAGAACATAATTTATATGATTTTCAAAGAATCGTTGTAGTAGAAGTTGGAGATTGGTCTTATATGGTGGTGTTAATAGAGTTTGGATTAGTTGTTTTATGTGTTAGATTTATTTACTGGGCTAAAAGCTCATTATGTGGATAATTCATATTTTTTAGATATCGAGAACGTTCACCGGATGGGAAAACAAAAGACAATATAAAACTTGCGAAGAAGCATAAGTGAACCATCAAGGTAGATGGTGTTTTTGTTTGGGTGGGATGTTTGGTTTTTCTTTGTAAAAAGCTTTTTGAAAGGTCACATGTACTGACCTACTTTTGTAGTACCTTCCGTGTAAGTACTCTGATATTCAAGTAAATTTTCAATGTATAAAATGTATGTTGTTTTATATTTTAAATGTTTTTATGAAATAAAAATAAAAATGATTTTAAACGGAACATTCTAATTTAGGATACCAAATTGAAGAAGTATGTTTCATTAACTCATAACGATTTATGCATGTGAGAGATGAGTGCCAATGAGAGTATCCCTTCGACGTTCGACCCCTTCCTACTTTGAGAATTCTCTAAACCGTCGGGATTCGATTGGTGGAATTGGGTCTTGACAGTACAATTCTCCATGACTTTTGTTTTTCATTTTTAAAAATATATCGAGAACAATGCTCCAACCAAAATTGTAAATTCAGTTTGTGTTCTGTTCAGTTCAGTTCACACCCTTATTTGAATCGTAGGATGTTCTTAATATAAAAGAATCTATTTTCTACAATTCAGCTTACAATATTTGAAAGAACTGTTAATATCGTACTAAACCAGCTTAAACTAAATTCAAACCTAAAAGTAACTCATGATGGATCCAATTCTAACCCCAATCTGTCAAACTCGACTGTAAATTTATATAAATTTTGTTTGGTTTTTAATAGTTTTTCTAATTGACTCTTTCAAAAACTTAAGAATAGTTAGCCCATGTTTCTGTCCGGTTGAACCCTAAAATCGAGTCGTATGAAACAATGCCAACTCCTTTCAATGTGTATTATATTGGTATACATTCTTCAATTTTTTACCAAAATTATCTTTAATTTTTCAAAAATAAATCAATTATTTATATGCAAAATATAGAACTCTTATGTACCTAGGCTATGTTGATTGGATTGGGACCCACTCCCTAATTGTATTGCCCAACAAAGATGTAGTAAAAGTGGACCCACAACAAAACACGGCATGGACAGATAGACATGTGCTTTCTCTTTGCTTCAGCAGACCGTAATTTAGTGGCTCCCTACCCAAAGAATGTGAATCAGGTGGGTAACACGTGAGTACTGTATGGGGGCTACTGCACCCAATCAAGATTGTCTCTTTGGACTCCACGTGGCAATCATGATACCGAGGACAAAGCCTAATCATTGTACATCTGGCATTCTTACAAACTTTGAATACTAGGTTACTAACGAAAGATTTTAAGCATAATAAGTTTAAATTTGAGTCCAATCTAATTAAGTTGGTGAGTTTAGATTTTATTTTATAGGGTAAATTCCAAAAATCCCCCTAAAATATGGGTATTTATCGAAAAAACCCTTAAACAAAAAGCCCTCGCAGTCAAAACCTAGAAATATCGAAAATTGTCAAAAAAACCCCGATAGAGAGCCGCATGCCCGCCCCGAATTGTAATTCGGGGGCCAATAGCCCCCAGATAGCTCCCGAATCCAAAATTACACGGAATTTGGGGGACCAATTTAAAATCGCGGCCTCCCGAATTTAAAAATACATTGAATTTGGAGGGCCGCATAAAAATTTAGGAGTCGCATACTGTAGGCGGCCCCCACAGTTTGGAATTATTCTTCATTATTTTAAAATAATTTTAAAAAATACCAAATTATATTCAATTCACTTAAAATTTTTACCATATATTCATCACATCATAAATAGATAATGTAAAAAGTTTCATGATTTTTTTAAAAATTGTTATGATTTAATATAATTGTTTATAAAATAATGTCATTAAAATTACAATATATCGTACAAGTATTATAAAATCACGAAACGTTTTTCATTATCTTGTAAAAATTTCAAATAAATTAAATATAATTTGGTATTTTTAAAAAAATTAAATACTCAATTCTTCTTTAGACGTTAATTTGATGCTTTAAACGATAGATTTTGGGCCCAAAAAAGGATGTCATGAAGTTGTACCCAAGTATAGTGTGAGATCTCTGTGCGAGATTCGATTTAATATCTTGTCAGACTCAATTGGATACTCGTAGTAAAAGTTATGACCATTTGAAGTTGAAGAGGTCATTAATTTTCATAAAAATTCACTAATTTGCATAAAATGTTTAAAAAATCACGAAATTTTTTATATTACCTTTCTATAATGTACTGTACATATGGTAAAAATTTCAATTAAATTGAATGTGATTTGGTATTTTGTTTATTAATTTATATAAAAAAAATGAAAAAACAAACACGGAGGGCTGCAATTTTAAATTGGCCTCCCGGATTCAGTGTAATTTCGGATTCGGAGGGCTATCGGCCCCCCGAATTACAATTCGGAGGGCATGCAGCTCTTCGCCGGAGTTTTTTTTTTTTTTTTTTTTTATAGTTTTCGATAGTTCGAGGTTTTGGCTGCGAGGACTTTTTGTTTGAATATTTTTTCGATAAATACCCATATTTCAGGGGTATTTTAGAATTTACCCTATTTTGAAAGACTTCCCTTCTCTAATCTTTTATCAAATGGGCTTAGCATCTTATCGTCGTAGAATTAGAATATAATACTAAGTTTATTCTACTTTAACTATGGACGTGTCAATATATATATACACTTAAATTGTTATATTGTAATTTTTTTACATAAATCTTAGCGTCGAGTTTCTCGATAACTTTCTCGTTTCTTTTTTTTGCGACATTATAACACAGACCATTAAACCTAAAACTTCCACACCCACAATAACCCATTTCATTAGCATTGTAAATCGCAAGCATAAGTTTACTTAAGCAACAAGCAGTGAGATGATCATTATTCACGAGCTTCTGAAAACTAGCCATCAATAACTTGTTAAGATTACCATTTCCATTTACATTAAGGTTGAACAGTCAAATAGTGGATGCCAGTTTTGAATGAAATGAAAAAGATCAAAACATGAAACTCTTCGACACTACCTTCTAATTTTCGAATTTGAGCCTAACCCTTTCCTGAAAACACGTCGACGTTGCTGAACTGACCACTGGACGAGGATCCATTATGCCGAAGATTTCTTCTTCCATTCATGTTTATGTATATGCCATCTCCTCTTTCTCGTGGAAGCTCCTTTTGTGGAACTTTCTGTAGATGCAGAAACACAACCATGCTAACTGCAACCATGGCAGCATTTCCTAGTATTCCACCTACGTGATCTAATTTGAGGGGTTTCTTTGCAAAGTTGAAACTTGAAAATGGAAGTTTGGCCTCTCCTTTTTGCTGGGCACTAATTTTTCTCTATTTACACTTTCAGGATGCCCGTACTTGTTTTCAGTAGAAATAGAATGAGCTCCAACGTCCCCGACAAAAGCTAGAGCTTCTTCAATGACTCCGTACTTCGTCCCATGGTGTTCGGCCAATCTAGTTGCGAGAACCAGTCTGCTTTGCTCTAAATGTGCAATTGCTAAATCTCTGTCAGCCTGCTGCTGCGACTGCACCGCCTACAAGGCAGAACAAATTAACATCAACGGCTACTATAGCATTACCAATAAGCAAACAACATTTTTCTTATCAACCCCATCTCCTGAAGCAGTTCATTGCTAAAAGCTAAACTTTTTTTTTTTTTTTAGAACAAAATGACTTTCAAACTTTATAAGTAGTATGGAATTCGGAGTCAAAATTGGGTTGAACATCTCTGATTGTTTATAAATATTTAAGGTAAAGTTTTATTGACTAGACTAGAAAAACTCATCATGTCACATCTCCCGATTCCTTTTTAACTTTTGTTGTATTTTGTTAATTTTGCATTAGAAACTAAGTCGTTGAATTAAGAAAAATGTTTTATTTCATAACCGTGCATAATAAACTATTTAAACCTCAATATCTAATTAAATCAAGAAATAATATATTACTAAGTACATCCTAATTAGGCCGGCACCTACTCAATTGTAAATTATGTACATTTTTTTTAAGTGTAAATATCAATTTGTCCCCTAAAATATGATGATATTTTCAAATGACATCTTGAACTTTAAATTTCGTAAATTAATGCGTTAACAACTGACACTCCGTTAGACATTTCTTTAAAAGATTGGGTGCACATGGCACGAAGAAACAGTGAATAACCTTCTTCTTAGCACACTTACTCGCAGAAAAACACAGTTATGATTCTATCAAAAAACACAGTATTATGATTTGCGTATTGATCATTCCGATCAATTCCTTTGAAACGTAGACAAATAATGGCAGCCTGATACCAAGTTCTGTCGTGTCGATTCAGTTTTCTCCGTATGCTTCAGACCCATAAACTAGTTCTACATTTGGAGGAGCTAACATTGCCTGCGCAACGCAGGGGTAGAGAATCTTAGATGAACAGAACTGAAAAAATTGCAGATTTAAGAGAGATTAGCAGTGGCAGGAAAAGTCACCTGAATGATTATGGCGTGATCACCTCTAGAATGATCAGTTTTAGCAAAAACCCAATTAACATGCCAATGAGATCCATCTGACATCCAAGTAGCTTTAGTTGTTGGAAATGAAATAATTAGTGGGAACAATAATAATGTCACTGCTATAAAATGTGGAGAGTACTGATCAGGATAATTCCCAGAAAAGATTGTTCATGACAGTCTTCTTATATAGAATTACCTTTCTAAGTATGTTCCGAGGAAAGGCTGGAGGGGTCACAGATGGTTCCACTTAAAATCCAGTCACCTATACAGAACTCACTTACACAGTACAATCACACCACTAAATAAGCAGTATGGAAAATAATAGCAGATGTGATCTAAAAAATACCATGAATATTTTTCCACGTCGTTAAAATATAACGGCCAAGATGCAAGAGAAATAATAATAGAAATAAACACCGAGAATTATACGTGGAAACTCAAATCAGGGAAAAATTACGGGGACCGAGTCCAGAAAGATCTCACTATGAAAAATAAGATTTACAATATTTTTCTAGATATCGAATATTCTAAAAAATATTTACTAAGAGAAATCATTTCTCTTAAAATTCTCACTGTATTCAAAAGTACATCACCTATTTTCCCTCACCCTCTTTCTTTTCTCTCCCACAAATTCTCTCTATTTGCTCTCTCTCAACTCACATAAGAAACTTTCTTCTTGGCTGGATCTTCGGATGATTCGGATCGTCTGCTTGAAGCCTCTATTTATGGAGGACTTGAAGGAAACACCTTCCTCAAAATGAGGAAGGTAGACGCTTTCAAAGGAAGACTTCTTCCTTTGCAGCGACTTCTTATGGGTCTCTCATCATTAAGGAAGAACTCCACAAATCTCCTCATCCCGACTTATAATGAGGTATCTTCAATCCTGCTAAGTCTTTACAGAATTTGTGTTTATTCTTCTGCAAAGTCTTTGTCATCATGTTTTAGCCATTATTATCCGTGTGAATTTTTTCAAGATATACTTGCTTGGTGTCCAACACATCTCGTATCCAATGATAATTGATATCTATATGTTTCGACTTCGAATGAAAGCTTGGGTTCTTGCTCAAATGAATAGCACCTTGACTATTGCAAAACAAGATATACTTATCTTGTTGATGATTCAATTCTGTTAGAAATTTTTGCATCCACAAAATTTATTTACAGGCTTCTATAGCCGCAATAAACTCAGCTTCTGTTGTAGACAATGCAACATATTTTTGCCGCTTAGATTGCCATGAAATTGCTTTCTCTCCAAATGTAACCAAATACCCTGATGTTAATCTTATGGAGTCAATGTCTCTAGCTATGTCTGCATCAGTATAGCCTACTAACAAAGACTCTTTACTTCCAAAACACAAACTAAATTCAGAAGTACCTCTAAGATACTTAAGAATCTATTTTACTGCATTACAATGCTCTCTGCCTGGATTTGAAAGAAATTGGTTGACTACTCCAACAAAATGTGAAATATCAGGTCTTGTACAAACTATGATATACATCAAACTGCCAACTACTGAGGCATATGGAATTCTCTGTATTTCTGCTTTTCCTTCTTTAGTGGAAGAACTTTGTTCAGAAGTAAATTTGAAATATTTAGCAAGTGGAGTACTGACCGGCTTCGCCTTATCCATATAGAATCGGCTAAGAATTTTCTTGATATATTTCTCATGTGATAGCCATAATTTTCTATTCTTCTTATCACGAGTGATACTTATCCCAACTATCTATTTCGCCGATCCTAAATCTTTCATGACAAAAGACTTGTTAAGCTTATTCTTTAACTTAAAATTTTTTCTCTATCTAAACCCACAATCAACATGTCGTCAACATAAAGTAGAAGGATTATAAATGTACTATCCATGAACTTTTCACGAACATACAATGGTCTGAGGAAGTTTTCATATATCCTTGATTTCCCATAAAGAAATTAAATTTTTTGTACTATTGTCTTGGGGATTGCTTTATTCCATTCAGATTTTTCTTTAATCTACATACCAGATTTTCCTTTCCCTTGACAACAAACCCTTCTGGATATTCCATGTAAATCTCTTCTTCAAATTCACCATGCAAGAAGACTGTCTTTACATTGAGTTGCTTGATCTCCAAATTGAGACTTGAGGCTAATCCAAGTACCATTCGTATGGATGACATTTTCACGACAGGTGAAATTTTTTTCTCAAAGTCAACCCCTTCTTCTGACCAAAGGCTTTCACAACCAGTCGTGCCATATACTTTGGCTGCGAATTTTCTTCTTTGAATCTGTATACCCATTTGTTCTCTAGTGCTTTTTTCCCTATTGGAAGCTCAACTAACTCATAAGTATGGTTCTCATGCAATGATCTCATCTCATCTTGCATTGCATTCAACCAGTTTTTCTTTTGTTGATGCTCTATAGCTTCCTTATAGCACTCAGGTTTATCGCCATCAATGATCATTACATACTCGTTTATAGCGTACTTTCTCGATGGTCGACAATCTCTTGTTGATCTTCTTAACTCTGGTTATGCAACTAGTTTAGGAGAAGTCTCTGTTTCTCCATGGTCAACATCAACAGTTGCTTGATGTTTAGATTTGTCAGCTTCTCCCCTGTCAAAAGTTGATTTCACCTTATCAACTTTTACTAGATGCTAAACAATGATCTCCATATCTTTCTTTTTGTCTTCAATGATTTGATCTTCAAAGAAGATAATATCTCGACTTTTGACAATCTTCTCGTCAATCAGATCTCAAAGTCTATATCCGAATGCATCACTTCCGTATCTGAGGAATATACATTCTTTATTTTTGCTATCTAGATTAGACCTGTCATCTTTAGGAATATAGATGAATGTTCTACATCCAAACACTTTTGGATATTTATAAGAGACGTCATTTCCTGTCCATAGTCTGTTTGGCAATTCTCCCCTAAGAGGTGCTGATGGAGACAAGTCGATGACATTTATTGCCGTATTCATTGTTTCTCCCAAAAATATTTTGGGAAGTCTTGAATGTGATAACATGCACCTTATCTTCTCCACGATAGTTCTGTTCATTCTTTTCGCAACGCCATTTTGTTAAAAAGTCTTTGGAACAGATCTTTCGTGTCCGATCCTGTGCATTTTGCAATATTCGTCAAATAATCTCATATATTCACCATAATTGTCTGTGTGAATATATTTTGACTTCTTTCCAGTTTCTCGCTCTGTGAGAGCATGAAACTGTTTGAAAACGTTAAACACCTCATCTTTGGTCTTGAGTGCATAAGCCCAAACTTTCCTTGAGTGATCATCAATAAATGTGAACATATATTGACCACCACCTAATGTTTTCGTTGACATGAGACCACATATATCTGAATAAATAACCTCTAACATGTCTGGTTTCCTTGATTTAGAAATTCTAAAAAGAAACTCTGCGTTGTTTTCCTGCCAAACAATGAACACAACTTGACAGATGTTCATTTATGAGATGTGGTAAACAATCTCTTTTTCCAAGCAATTGAACTCCTTTTTTGCTCATGTGACCAAGTTGTTTGTGTCATAACTCAATGGATGAGTCATCTTGTGCAGCATTTACTGATTCTTCCTTTTTAGTCACTTGAGTCACATACAAACTATATTATTTGATTCCTTTTACTATGATTAGCAAGCCTTTGTTGAGCTTCCATTTTCTGCCAGCAAATTTGCTCTTGTAACTAGCCTCATCAAAAACACCGACTAATATTAGATTTAGTTTAATATCTGGAACATGTCTGACATCTTTAAGCACCAACTCACATTCTGTATTGGTTTGGATACAGATGTTTCATTTTTCAATTATTTTGGAAACGTGATTGTTCTCATTTTAACAATGCCAAAATCACCGCTGGTATAACATGAAAAATACTCTACTTTTGAAGTAACATGATAAGATGCTCCAGAGTCACACACCCAACTCAATTTAGTCATTATGAGGTTGACAACATCTTCGCATATAATGATATCTTCACCCTCAGAGGCAAATGCAGTCTTGCTCTTTGTTTCTCTTTTAGCACCTTCAGTGCTTTGTTTTTTCTTCAACTTCTAGCAATCCTTTTTCATGTGGCCCATTTGGCCACAATGATATCACTTAACGCTCTTTTTACTTTTTAACTTTGATCTTCCTAATGTGTTGGCTCTAGAGGCTACACGTTCCTTTGATTTCCCCTCATTACTGATAAAGTGTAACGACCCTCATTTCTTTTTATTGGAAATAATCGATTGAAAGGCGTAGCACAAGACTTGTTACGTGTTAAAAGTCCGTTAAAACCCAAGTTGAAACATTAAATCAAAAGAAAAAACATATTTTATTATATTATTTCTTTTTTATAGTTGGCATTGTTTGAACAGTGCCAGGCATTGTTGGAACAGTGTTTGAACAGTGTCAGACACTGTTTGCTCATCAGCAGGGGCGAATGATCGCCCCTCTCTCGGGTGATCTATTTGCATCCGGGGCGATGCAATTCGCCCCTCGGGGCGATTGGTTGCTCCTCCTGGGGCAATCCATCGCCCCTCCCTCTGGTTTATCTTTTTCCTCTCTGTTTCTTCTCTTCTTCCCTGAATACATTCAATTTTCATACTAAAACCAAACAATCCAAGTTTCATTCCAAAATATATTCGAAACGTCAACTTTAAAACCAAAACCAAATCTGTCAATTTTCCAACCAAACATCAATTCATAAAAATCGAAAACCAATCTTTACATCTTTCAATAAAAATATCATCCCCATTTAAAATCTATCAATTTTTTTTCAACTACCATACCATTATCATGCCCGAAACATTTCATACACCAAATCCGACCAATCAAAACAATTAAGACCTATCAAATTTCTTGACACGTAATTTAAAACAAAAAAGGTGTATAAACTAACTTAAAACATTTACATGTCACCCACAGTCAAAATCGCCAAACAACCCCCAAGTCCACCGCTAGAAATCCATCCATCAACCGTTTCCGTGACGGGTTCGTGAAACTCACTGTTTAGCTCGTCACCTACATCACGAAATTTAAACTATGAATCTAATACTCAATAAGCATGCTTAAATGATTTTAAAAATATTTTTATGCGTTCCTAACATGTTTGGTTTCTAGACATATTCATTCGTTGCATTGTCGTACATGATTGGAAGATTCTAATTAACCACAAAGCTACGGTCTAATGACGATGGAGGGACGACCAACTCCTCCAAAGCATACATGATAATCCTTGTGCCGATGAAAGGTGGATTAGTTTCTCCAAAGCATACAATGGATAACTAAAACCTAACAAATGTTGTGATCTAAGTGCCGATGGAGGGCGATCAATACCTCCAAAGCATATATTCTCATAATCGATGAAGGGCGAATTACTTCCTTCGAAGCATACATGATTGTTCGTTTCGTTCGTTCGTACGTACATGACATTTCATGAAAATCGTATGCATAAATTATTTTTGTGCATTTACTAAAACATGATGCATGACATGAGATTCAAGCATAAAACATACACATAAAACCTAGCATTTCGTGATGTAGGCCTTAACGGCAAGATATATGCATAGCATACTTACCTCGGGTCCTTAGTAATTAAACTAATTCCGTTAACTTTCTTTGACTTGAGACCCTATAGCATAAAAGCTCTAAAAATCAATACCCATAACCTAACATTCCAAACACAACATCAACAAAAAACAACCCAACAAACCAATCCAAATACAACCAGATTTTTGCCTAAAAATTGAGCAAACTTCAAAAATCCTTAAATTTCTCTACAAATATTGAAACGACTTGATTCCAAAGGCTATGCCTTTCTTAAAATGTCTAATTTAACATGCTATAACAGTTTTTAATTTGAAAAATCATAGACTAGGTTAAAAACACCAAAACGAGTTGTCAAACCACCAACATTACACTTCAATTTCAACAAACTTTCATTCTTAATCACCATCAACAACTAATTCATCAATAAGAGTCATAAATGTCCAAATATAGAACACAAACCTTAATTTTTGTGCATTCAATAGCACCCCCATAAATCATCACCCAAACTCCTCAAAATCAACAACTAACTGCTCATAACTGCACAATATATCATAAATCATCCAAAACATACATAACCCAATTCAAAATTACCTAAAACTTACCTTAAAATGGAGAGGAGGATCACCATCAACAACCAATTCATCAATAAGAGTCATAGATGTCCAAATATAGAACACAAACCTTAATTTTCATGCATTCAATATCATCACCCAAACTCCTCATAATCAACAACTAACCGCTCATAACTGCCCAATATATCATCAATCATCCAAAACATATACAACCCAATTCAAAATTACCTAAAACTTACCTTAGAATGGAGAGGAGGGAATGAGTTTCTTCAAAAAACCAACTAGAGGGAGAGAGGGAGGAAGACCATGCGTGAGGGAGGGGCTTGACATGATTTCACTTCGGCGTGGAGAAAATGCAAGAGAGAGGAAGGGAGAGCTTCTTTCTCTTGCAGATGAGCTATAACAGAAGAAGGGGAAGCTCAAATAGAAGTGGCTTCCTCAGGAAGCTACGGTGAGTTGTCACCATGGGATTGGCCTACCCCAACCACCTTCAACCCTTTTCCAATTTGCCCTCTCATTAAAATCCAACTAATAATTATCCCGTTTTGATTTGTCTTATTAATCCAATTCATT
>CM039511.1:45217070-45424559 GCA_022432975.1 Begonia masoniana
ACTTGGTATTAGAACCTAAGTTATCCATTTTACAGTACCGGTTTTTCAATTGAAATGTGAGAACGAAGTGTTGAGGACCCAATAATAAGCATAAGGACGGTAATTTGGACTTAGTAATGGTTCCATGACGTAGAAGAACCATCACTTCAATCGATTTGTCCAAAAGGAAACTGATCGTAAAAAGCAAATGAGAATTCAATGTTAAATGCTTGTTGTTAGAACCTAAGTTATCCATTTTACATTCAAGGTTTTAATTGAAGGATGAGAACGAAGTGTATGGAGGACCCAATAAGTTTCATGGACGAGTACTTTAGGAAGTAAGGAATGCGTGGATTGAAGTATAAGAACCTTCTCGTCAAAATCGATTGTCAAGAACGGAACGTATAGAAATGAGGTTGACTTTTACATGACTTGTTGTTAGAAGCTAAGCTATCCCATTTCATTTCAAGGTTTGAACTTGAACTGATGCTAGAGGAAGTGTATTGAGGACAATACGCATAATGGACGCGTAATTGGAACTTAGTAATGCGTTGGATGAAGTATAAGAAACTTCACTCAATCGATTTGTGCCAAAAGAACTGAACGTACAAGCAAATGAGATGCTTTTGACTTATAGTATGGATTTCCGAATTGTTTCATTCATGGCATCCATGTTGTGTTGCATTCGCATTCCTTGTCTAAACATTAGGCTTATAGTTAAACCTTATATGTAGGTGAAGAGCTAACAGGTGAGGATTTCCAGTCCAGAGATGATGTTTAAAGCTGGTTTGCTAGAGGATGCTCAAGTGGACAGTGCAAGGCTGGGCAAGCGATTAAGTCCCCTGGTTATGCTCATAGTATGTCAGTGAAGTTTATGATAAACAGATGTCTAAGTAGAATAGAATTTCTTATAACCATGAGATTTAGATTTGAATAATTAGACTTAAGAGTCTGATGATGATTTTAAAGATTATTGAATAGTTTGTTTTGCTTAAGCCTTCCGCTATGCGTATTTTGGATGAGTTTATGATTCTTACTCATTGAGGTTATAGTTACTAAGTTAAGATTCGGGTGAGTTGTGGTATTTTCTATTTGATGAAGTTGTTTGATAATTATAGTGTTTTTCTGTCGTGTGATAGAAGCTGGATAAGGCCATCATCCGGCTGACGTCATCGGTAGATGTAGAGTGGTTTAAGCCATTGGATGATGAAAGTGCTATTTTGTCGTCTAACGATCGGCAGATGTAGAGTGTTTAAGCCATCGGATGATGAAAGTGCTATTTGTCGTCTAGCAATCGGTAGATGTAGTGCGTTTAAGCTATCGGATGATGAGAGTGTTATTTTGTCATCTAGTGATCGAATGATGAAAGTGCTATTTTGTCGTCTAGCGATCGGTAGATGTAGTGCGTTTAAGCTATCGGATGATGAGAGTGTTATTTTGTCGTCTAGTGACCTGTAGATGTAGTGTATTAAAGTCACCGGATGATGAAGATGTTATTTGTCGTCTAGTGACCGGCATGTATAGTGTATTACTGATGCTGAACGAGGTTAAACGAACCACGGGTGATGCACGTGCGCATTGGATGATATCTCCTACCTAGTGAAATTTTAAAGGGTCACGTGTTAAGCTCATGCTCACCGGACGATGTCCTCTATTAGGCGGTGATAAGTGAGTCACGCGAGTTTCACATGACGAATCAGATGATGAAATCTTTCTCTACCGGAAGATGTAAACTCCTTGCTTGTCGTTTAGCGACCGGCAGGAGTAAGTAATTGAGTATAATGTATAATGTCGTCGGCAGATGTATAATGTACTCCTCTGCCGAGCGATGCCTATTGAATTGTGCATGACATTTTGAGCTAAGTTATGTTTCAAAAAAGAAATATATTACCAAAATGAGTAGAGTGTGAGTAATAAGAATTAAATGATTGAGAAAGATATGGATTATGTGACGATTCCTCTGGGGTCGTTACAAGAATAATCTTCAATAAAAACTATATCAAACTATCTTCCTAAACAAAGTTACTTTTCTAAGTAAGTTTTAGGAAAATTGGAGGAGTCACAATGATTTCACTTAAAAGTCAGTCTCCTTAAATAGAGTTTATTTATATAGTACAATTATATCACTAAATAGGCGGTACAAAAAAATGATAGTAGATATAATCTGAGAAATACCAGGAATATTTACTCACATCGTTAAATATAATGGTCAATAAGTAAAAGAAATAATAGCAAAAGTAAACACCGAGAATTATACATGGAAATCCTAATTGAAAAAAAATCATGTAACCGAGTTGAGAAATATTTCACTGTGAAAAATAGAATTTACAATATAAATTGATATTTTAAAAAATATTTACTAAGATAAAAACCCCACTATTACATCTCACAATGTGGACAAAAACACTTTACTTATTTTTCTCTTACATTCTTTTTTTTTTCTCCCTCAAAATAATTTTCACTCTATATTTCTCTCACTCACGCGAGAATACCTCTGGTTTTTCTACTTAAAAAATCGAATGCATGTTTAGCTTTTTTTGCATCTCCTATTTATAAGGAAAGGAAAGCAAGAAATGAGAGGGATCCCAAAGAATAGCTGCTGAAATCACTCTTAAAAGTGATTTCACACTTCCAAATTCTTCATAAATGCTGATTTCAAGGCACAATATGATAATGATTTCAAGAATAAGCCTTTGATTCTATCTCGTCGTATATCATTTTTGAGTCTCCTAGATTTGGATTTAGATGATATTTGTGATTATATGGGTTCGTATAATTTGTACACCTCAAAGGACATCTTCTACTACGAAACACCTACTATGATGTTTTATGAGAATATGGACTATAGTCCACATCCTTTAAGCATTCATATTTTTGTTTATGGAAAGAATATTAAGGATTTTTTAAAGATAATTTTTGAAAAACCTAGATGTTTTAGTGTTTTTTAAACCAAATGTCAAGTATTTAAATGTGCTAGCCAGGCTTCTTTACCACATTCTATGTATAATATTTTGCCTAGAGATAGTTATCGGCACCACATTAGTTGCACGGACTTATATGTTCTCTACAAAGTTTTCAATCGAAAACACTTCAATGTGGGTCATGTTATTCTTCATCATATACTGGATATTTCCAGCAATTCAGCCAAGTCGCTTTCATTCAACCTTTTTCTAATGAAGATTTTCGAAGTACATGGAGTGGTGATTCCTCCAAATGAGATCCTAAAAACTAAAAGTTGTGGATATCTACATTGTCTACACTGTCTCTAATCTAGCTAAGATGCACATTGGTGTGTGGTGAAAATGTGTTTTGTTATTTGAACCTATTTCTCCAGGCTTATTGATGCGCTTAGGGCTGGTATGGAAAACACCTACACGAAGCACAACCAAAACAACAAGAAATGCTCCTCAGATTTACACCATAAATGGCTGAATGAGACTCCACTTCCAGAAATCATAACTTTCACAAAACACTTGAAATTTTAACAGTGGCTAGCCAAAAATATAAGTGAAATGCTGTCAAAAATTCAAGTCCAAATTCATTGTGATCAGAAAGTTGTACAACAAATAAAATAGAAATTCTGCTTATCGAGTAAGTAGTTTTCTAGGCAAATATCGTTCAACTTGTAAAACATATAACTTTTGATTGGCTGAACCAAATAAGCTGAAATTTTAAGACATTCTTACTTGATATGTGGGTGGTAGACTCTGAAAATTTTAGAAGGAAATTCGCAAAAATGACCAAGTTATGGCCAGTGAAATCGATGCTGGTTCGGAGACTACACGAAGAGCATCCTCAGATTATGAGACCTCTGAAATTGTATCAAAACTCTAGCAAACGATGCAAGGTTTCCCACCCTTTTGCCGCAATTCCAACCCCCTTAAATGACTGGAGAAGAGGATGGCAATAAGAATCTCCAAGTAACCTTAAACTTGGTGACAATGAACAACCCACTTGGTCGGATATTACACACCGATGGAGCAATGTTGGCAAAGAAACCCGAGGAAAAACTTCTAGTTTTTTTAAGATCACCTTCAGAATTTTTCATTAAAATTCAACTTGACGTGGCCAAGGATGTGCTTCCATGATATCACCTTGCTTGACTCCTCCATGCAAAATTCTACTTGATGTGGCCAAGGATGTGCTTCCATGATATCACCTTGCTGACTCCTCCATGCCTTGAGCCTCCTTGAATTCAAGTCCTCAACAGGGAGTGCTTGAAAATGGGCCTTCTCAAGGTGGAGGCCATATGGGTGCTCTTTGGCCTATTTTGGCTTCATGGGTTTGGCTTTCCTTTGACATGGGCTCATGCTCTATCATCTTCATGGGTCACTCCTTGGCTTGTGAGTTAGGCCACAAGGTCATTTGAGCCCTAAAAATCTTTCCTACACAATGAGCAAATGAGTTAGTATAATATTAGGCTCGAACTCGGGTGATCGTCGTTCTTGGCATGTCATCTTCTCCGGGTAGTTAAGGATTTGACCTCAAATCCAATTTAGTACCCTTCTTTTTCCTCTTCACTTCCCAAAATAGAGTGATAGGTCCTGCATGTTGAAATTGAGTGAAACTCCAAGCTCTCTTGAAAGTTTAAATTCTGAAGCCTTGTTGTTGATCTTCCCATGATCCTTGAAAAACTCATCGGACCTAGGCATGAAATTAAATTTTCCTTGCTTTATGAGGGATTGCAGAGATCTTTTCCTTTCATATAGCAACAACCGAATCCACATTGCCTTCTTCGAAATAGGGGATCCCACATATATCTTTGACAAGCATAGTTCTTCCTTGTTTTTCCATCTTTCCTTCAGTGTAGAGTTAGTAGCAAATTGATCCGAATTATAAGACACTAATTGAAGATCTTACCTCCAAACTCGAAGAGATAAGGGTTGGTGCCTCCCTCGTGTAAAGTTCCTTGATCCACTAGCCATGGCCTCCTTGACATCAAATGGTTAGTACTCTTAGATGCATCAACAATCAATTCTTTTCAATTATACCTTGCAACAATCTCAAGTTTAGGTAAATGTTTGGATTTGCCCTTAGTGAAGTAAGCATCATATCCTAAGAGGTCATCCTTGGCTATGCTACGAGTATTGTCATGTCCATAATCCAAGTCGAAAACAATTTCATGAAAGTCTATATACCATTCAATTTTAAAACACCAAGTAATCAAGGTGTTTAGTGGCACATACCTTAGTGTCCTAGAATTGGACAACTCGGCCATGTGATGTTCCAATGCAAGTGAACTTACCTCATGAGCAAAAAATGACTTTGCTATCCATCTCCTCCTCAATGCTTGCTACCAAGGGGGTGTTTTTTGCTTTCCTCTTCTTGAAGAAGTCCTCCAAATTGCTCAAAATCAACAAAAACTTTACCAAAAGTTGGTTGGTGTAGAATTTCTACCATAAAAATGGCTCGACCGATCATCAAAGTCATATCAGTTATTGTAAAACTTTGACCGACTATTCCTCAACATCTTCACCAACAAAAATAATACCAAAAAGAGCAAATATATCAAGGGAAGCAGCAATGCACTGATACCAAATAGCGCGCTTAGGGCTGGTATGGAAAGCACCTACAAGAAGCACAACCAAAACAACAAGAAATGTTCCTCGGATTTACACCATAAATGGTCAAAGGAGACTCCACTTCCAGAAATCATAATTTCACAATTCAAGTCCAAACACTCTGGAATTTTAACAATGACTAGCCAAAAATATAAGTGAAATGCTATAAAAAATTCAAGTCCAAATTCATTATGACCAGAAAGTTGTGTAACAAACAAAACAGAAATTCTACTTCTCGGGTAAGCAGTTTTTTGGGCAAAATATCGTCCAACTTGTAAAAGTTGTAACTTTTGATTGGCTGAACCAAATAAGCTGAAATTTTAAAACATTCTTACTTGATACGTGGGTGGTGGACTCTGAAAAGTTTAGAAGGAAATTCGCAGAAATGACCAAGTTATGGCCAGTGGAATCGATGTTGGTTCAGAGACTACACAAGGAGCACCCTCGGATTATGAGACCTCCGAAATTGTATCAAACCTCTAGCAAACGATGCAAGGTTTCCCACCTTTTTGCCACAATTCCAACCCCCTTAAATGACTAGAGAAGAGGATGGCAATAAGAGTCTCCAAGTAACCTTAAATTTGGTGACAATGAACAACACACCGATGGAGCAATGTTGGCGAAGAAAACCCGAGGAAAAACTTCTAGTTTTTTTAAGATGACCTTCAGAATTTTTCATTCAAATTCAACTTGATGTGGCCGAGGATGTGCTTCCATGATATCACCTTGCTTGACTCCTCCATGCCTTAAGCCTCATTGAATTCAAGTTCTCAAGAGGGAGTGCTTGGAAATGGGTCTCCTCAAGGTGGAGACTACATGGGTGCTCTTTGGCCCATTTTGGCTCCATGAGCTTGACTTTCCTATACATGGACTCATGCTCTATCATCTTCATGGGCCACTCATTGGCTTGTGAGTTGGGCTATAAGATCATTTGAGCCCCAAGAATCTTTCCTACACAATTACCAAATGAGTTAATATAATATTGGGCTCGGGCTCGTGTGATCGTTCTCCTTGGCATATCACTTGTCATCTACAAGATGTTATCAGGCTCTTAGTGAGCCAGCTGATTTTATGATGGCCTAAGCTCAACCTCTTTAGTCACCTCCTCACTCTGTTCATTCTCAAGGTAGATCCTCAATTGAAATACGATGCATGCATAAAATAGACGTGTAAAACTAGCATTCATATAGTATAAAAACTGTTAGACAGGATATGATGGTTTTTGTATGTGATGACTCACAAAATAATTTTTTTTTTTTAAATCATGATGCAATGCAGTCCATTAAATAAACTTTATACCTCAATGATAACAACAACCTTATCGACTAGTCAAAACGTACTATCAAAAACAAACATCGGATTCGAAAACATTTGCGAGTTCTAAAGCAAAACCAACATTAAAATCTCAATTAAAACAGTAGGGAAAATAAATGGATCTTAAATTGGTACTATGGACCCAAACCAAAATAAAATGATAAACGACTCATGAACTTTGGTGAGGGCGTAAATTTCCATCGCCTAGAGCAGAAGCCATATTGTTGTCGTAGAAGCCAATAATTGAAGTCCGGAATGTTGCCGCGGATGCTTGGATTGCATCCGCGGATGCCTAGAGCGGAAATCTAGACTATGACTGCGAACCCCTGACCTATGTATCTGTGGATGTCTAACTCGAACCACGGACGTCAGGAGGAGTATATTTCAATGACGAATATTGCAAAAACTTGCATTTTCTATCAATTTCTTACGACCAATTTGACTATGACTCTATCCAAACCGTAGATCGACCAAAAAATAATAAAAATAACCAAAGATTTTGAGTTTCAAGTTTGAAATCCGAATCCAACAAAACTACAATATTCATTGGAAAAACTAACAAAATGGAACTTAGAAATCTAAAAGGCATGAGCATGAATCGGATGGAGACTCGACGAAAATCCCTCGTGGACTCTCCCTCGCTCTCCCTCTCCCCAAAAGGAAAGAGTCCTCTTCCTTTTTGAAAAAATTAATTAAATAAAATAATTTACTTATTTAATTTGTAAAATATAATATAAGTGTTTTTGAATTTCTCACACGGTAACTTCCAAATCTACCAATTTCGAATTTATACGTGTCTGAACATTAAGCACTTATGACAATTCAAGTCAACACTAAATAATTTGATCTCGAGTAATGCCAAAATTTCACTCATGAATTTATCTAATTTAAAATTCATGAATATTACATGCTATACTATACTATAAGTGTAAAGCTTGACTCTCCTTTTTTGGGTCGAGAATGAACTTGTATATCAAAGCAAATAATATCTGGAGTACTATATCCGTCTTTTTTTTTTGGAATTATTTTGTGGGGAGAGTTAGACAAGGATTTAAACAAGTGTTTCATACTTTCCACCAGTAAGTGTTCCAGAAAATGATCTAGGAAACATTTCTGTCGCATTATCTTATTCTGAATGAGGAATAAATATTTCCAAAACTATTTTTGGCTTTATTTTAAAGCAACTTAAAATCAATAATAATTACTTAGAGAAGAAAAAAACCGTTTTGGAGAGGGTAACTTTTCAAAAAAATAAGTTTGCTAAAAACAAATAAAAAGTGTTTTGAGAAACTGTTTTTCAACTCAGTAAAGAAGGAAACTTTTTTAGTCACATCTACTTCATTATTTTCCAAAACAACTACATTTAAGAAATAATTACATGGAAAGTAGAAGATAAGTAAGAAACATATGAAAAATAATCATATTTTCTTCCACGGCTCTTGAAATTCCTTGCTCCATTCATTTTCTCTTCAATTTTCTTTCATTTTCCTGAAAAACCCAGATTTCCAAAATGTCAAAAACCAAAAAAATTGGAAAAAAAAAAAAACAAAAGAATCAAAGAATGAAGAACTGAGGAGACAGAAAGAGACAATACCAAAGGAATTCTTGCAGTGTAGAACAGCCTCATGTATTGAACATTCAGAATCACAGGACATTCTCCAATCATCAGCTGAATAAGCTACACTAATTCTTGGAGATGATGAAAACGCCAGTTTCTTCATGGATTGCGATTGCCTATCAAATTTTTCGAACCTAGAACTCGATTTCTGTCCAAATCTTCTGCAAAATGGCCTGAAAAAACTTAAATATTTATGAATCGTCAAGTTTGGTAATCCCCATTTTCTCCTCTTTCTCAATTCAGAAAACCCAGAAATGTGTTTTGAATCGAGAATCGGATTCGTCTGAGTAAGATTTGAAGCCTCCAATGGCTTCCTCGGGATTATGTAGCCATTGGAGATGAGCTGGTCTGCATGAACAGTGGAGAGAGAAGGAGAGAGAGGAAACTGGAAGTTGAATTCTTGAGAAAACTTGGTGGAGAATCTTTTGGAAGGTGGCATCTTTGGATCCATTTCGATGAATGAAGCTTCTTCAAAAGCTTCAAACGATGCTCTAATGGAGTTTCCTGAGATCTCTACTGATGGTTTTATGTTCACTACAAGCCATCTGTATGAAAAGCTTTCTACTGAAAGATGTTGAGAAGTTTCCATGGCGTTTCACTCAGACAAAGCAAGCAAGTAATTTGAACACAATCTAACTAAAATTATTTATATATAGTTTAACACAACTACTCTTTCTCTGTCTAGATTTCTGTCTTTCCGTCTCTCTCTAACAAAAGGGTCCTACAGACAAGTCTTGTGTTGTGTAGAATTGCATCAAGATCCTAGATCAGACATTTTTTTAAATCATTATGCTCCCCTCAATGGTTTCAAAAGGAAGACAATCTATTCTTTCAAAAAGTTGTGTTTGAGGTTCATGCACTAAATCTGTCTTTTCCCAAAACTGCTTTCTAAAAGTGAATATATTTTCTAGGAAAACTACAAACATCCTGAAAAACCATGTACTATGTTGTATGTAACTACGTTAATCTCTAAATGCTTAGTATTCGGTGTTGGGAAGCAAGAATTTGAACCTTTTAAAGATAGTTGATAAAAGTGCAATTACAACTAGAATTCATCTCGGGTGGCTAGAATGGAAAGAACCTGTAAGTGAACTTAACCTGTAAGTGATAGACAATTATTTTATCGAAAAACATCGAAAGAGTTGTACTAAATCGACTAGTAAGGTCAGTTATATCGAGGCGTATGGGACGAAAAGAAAATAACATAGCACCAATTTATGTAAAGGAAGGAAATAAGAGGAGAAAAAATCATCACAAATTGTGTTGGCAAAGCAAGTTGGACCAATTTCGTCCACTAAAATGACTTGTTCTTTTGTTGTCTTTTTGGTGTTTTATTTTGGCCTCATTATAAAATGCAATGAATTTTTAAGAGACAAAAGGGTCCAGGGAATGTGGGTGAAAAAGAAGGGCAATTGACTATTGTTTTTGGGAACATATCCTACATTAAAGACATTAAAGACAGTGCCTTCAACCCGATTGGTGGCCTTCATGTTGGTACAATTAACAACATCAAATTTCCAATTTTGTTATGCCTTTTCACCTCTTAATTTTTCCAACTTCATAAGCTTAATTTACAAACTATTTAACGAGTTAGACTACACTCACTTGAATATTATTTGGACTGGATCGAAAAACTCTGGATGTGATAAACAAGTCTTACAATAAAGTTACAGCTTTTTTTTCCTAAATGTATGATAGAAGCATAGAGATCAAGCCGTTCTAAGTGTGGGGAGCATAGCCGTTCTCAATGCTCCAAGTAAAAAATTATCTGTTTTGGGCCGAATCTCAAACAATTTTGTTCTTTTAGTTAGCCCAAAACACGTTGTACTAGGTAAGAAGTAAAATTCTACTTATAAACTATGTATTTTTTATTCTCCCAAGTGATGTGAGATCGTTCACCCCTATTGATATTGACTGGACCCCTCACATTAGGCCGTTTTAGGCTTTACATGGCAGACTATCATAATCTCCCCCCTTCGAAGCCTAACGTTTTCGTCAGTCACACTTCTAGTTGGACAATAGCTCAAATACTATTTGTAGCGTCCCTTGGTACTCCCAATAAAAATTGTACATTTTGGGCCAAATTTCGCACGTTTTTGTTCTTAGAGTTATAAAAAAACATGTTATACTAAGTAAGAAGTAAAACTCTACTTCTAAACTATGTATTTTTCACTCTCCCAGACAATGTGAGATTGTGCACTCCTACTGATATTGTAACACCCCTAATACTGTACCCATATTTCCGTACTATATTTTTTTTTTTTTTTTTGTCCTTATACTTTAAATGAACTCTAACTAAAACCTAATCCGAAATCGAAACCAAAATCGAAATCGGAATTGAAATCAAATTTTAAAACTATTTAAAACAATTAAAACTATTAATAAAAAACTATATTTAATATAAAATTATAATTAAAATAAAGGGGAGGGCATAATCGGCAGTTTGCCATTAAGAACAGAGGGCAGCGATCGATCTCTGGCTGCCCAGAGATCGATCGCTGGCAGCACATTGCTGCACAGCGATCAGTCGCTGGCCTGACCAGAGATCGATCGCTGGCAGCACATTGCTGCACAGCGATCAGTCGCTGGCCTGACCAGAGATCGATCGCTGGCAGCATTTGCTGCCCAGCGATCGGTCGCTGGCCTGTCCAGCGACTGATCGCTGGCAGCATTTGCTGCCCAGCGATCCTGCCCAGAGATCGAGCGCTGACAGCCCTTCAACTGCCAGCGATCGATTTCCTTCTTCGATTGCCCTTAGCTTTTCCTTTTCCTTCGCAATTGCTCTCTGGAATCCAAATTCCAGAGAGCAGAACACTTACAGAATTAAAAACAATGCTCTCTGGAAATCTGATTCCGGAGAGCAACTTCTCATTTTAACACTCAGTAAATACATTCTCAATTCCACTAACTCGCACCGGACTTTACGAAGTCCAACTGCGTGGATAGCTCTAAAAACCGAGCTTATCCGTAACGATACAAACACCATTAAAAATATTTCCAAAACGGTTAAATCAATAGTCTAAACAAAACGTTTTCTATATACAATTTAAACCAAGCAGTTCCAGAATTTCTATACTATACATCTATACATGTCAAACAGCCCAAAAACCCTCAAAATCTATACATACTGTCCTCACGGGTCGTGTAAGCCTCGACTGCGCCAGCACACCACCGCAGCCATCATCCGTCAACTGAGCTATGCCTCAGGTGGAGGAACGTCGTCCTCACCTGGTATCTCGTAGTCTATGTCACCTACACCATACATAAACACACTATGAGATAAATCTCAGTAAGCCCTAGTAAATGCGATGCATGCTGTGCTATGAGTTCGATAAATCATGCTTTACTTTTATCTTTCTATGCAATGCTCTGTAGGTGTCACCGAGATCCTATACCCTCTAACCAGAGAGAGCTCATCCAGCGGGCGGACTACTCTTTCCAGCTAGAGGAGGGGGGTACACGCTTACAATCCGTACAGCCGTGCCTGAGCCCCACCTCGCGTGACCTGTAACTGTACGCCCGAAGGCCTGTAAGCCTTTCGGCCGGTGTACTGTAAGCCTTTCGGCCGTGAACTGTAAGCCTCTCGGCCGTGAACTGTAAGCCTCTCGGCCGTGAACTGTAAGCCTTTCGGCCGTGCACTGTAAGCCTTTCGGCCGATGCTATGCTTTACGTTATCTTTAAAACTCTGTGCGGAAATTCGTTTTCATGCTTTTCTTTAAAACCAAGTGATGCGTGAACAGTTCAATATCATACAATAAACAAGCAACACATAGACCATCGGGACTTTAAAAACGTAAACTATAAACTCCTAAGACCTAGCTACCCAAACCGAGCAAAACTAACTAAAGGCATCTCCAAACGCCTCGAGACGACACGATGTACGGTGTAGGCCGATTTGGCCAAAGAAAATCACGAGAACTTACCTCGCGTCCAAAGCAGCTTAAACCCGTCCACGAGCACTGTTTACCTAAGCAATTTACAAGGATTTACGTTAAACGAGTTTATTCAAAAATCTCGAAATTTCGTAAATTCTAACATTTTTCCTAAATCGATTAGATTCGTCCAAATACGTCCAACACGTTCAATATTTACTTAATCATTGACAACCTATCGATTACGAGCCCTAGATCTCGTTTTTAATCGAAATTAAATCAAAACCCTAATTATCTAAAACGTTACGAAACTAACGATTTAACGTTCTAAAACTACAGAGACTTACTGGGAACGTCGATTGGAGAAAGAAACGTGAAGGAAACGAAGCGAACGGGACGCGAATCGGAGGTCGGATCGCCGGATTCGTCGCACGGCCGTGAGGTTTCTCCCTTTTTTTTCTTCTCTGGAGCTTTTGATTTTCTGATGAAAATCGTGAAGAGGTTTTTGGTTTAATAGAAAATAATTAAATTAAAATACTAAATGACACTTTTGCCCTTCTTTAGTTTTTATATTGATTTCGTCTTTCGGTTCGTTAATCGTCCAACCATTCGACTTCTCCAAACTTCCATACTTCACCCATAGGTCTAACTTATTATTTGAGGTTTAACGAAAGTATCCGTTCGCGATTTGGACATCGTTTACTATTTTTACTAAAACGTCATTTACATTACGATAAAGGTAATTACTCGGAATATAGCATTTAATCTCCGAAAATTCCCAGAATTTCCTTAAAATTCCTATTAATCGTTAGGATCGTAATGACGCTTTCCATTTGCGAAACTGATTTGATTTGACATATTTACTAAAATGCTATTAAATAATAAAATAGTAATATAATATAATATATTCAAAAATCCGTACAAGCCGGATATTACATTCTACCCTCCTTATTCAGAATTTTGTCCACAAAATTAAATCATGCAAACAAATCAGGATACTTAGTCATCATATCCTGCTGTCGCTCCCACGTAGCCTCCTCTACCTCGTGGTTTCGCCATAGGACTTTGATTAGTGGAATCTCTTTGTTGCGCAAGACTTTGGTAGAATACTCCAAAATACGTACCGGCCTCTCCTCGTAGCTCAAGGTAGGCTGCACCTCGATCTCTGTAGCCTCCACCATATGCGACGGATCGCGCAAACATCTCCGAAGCATGGATACATGAAACACGTCGTGGATACCCTCCATAGAAGCCGGAAGCTGTAATCTGTACGCCAACTTTCCGATCCTCTTCAGAATAGGAAAGGGTCCCACATACCGAGGGTTCAGCTTACCCCTCCTTCCAAATCTCGCGACGCCTTTGAATGGAGAAACCTTCAAATAAACTTCGTCGCCTTCCTCGAACTCTAGCTCTCGCCGTCTCGTGTCAGCATAACTCTTCTGCCTGCTCAGAGCTACCATAATACGCTGTCGAATAATGGCAATCTTCTCTGTCGTCTGCTGTAGAATCTCGGGACCAACGATGCTGGCCTCGCCAACCTCGCTCCAATATAGTGGAGATCTACACATCCGACCATATAAGGCTTCATACGGAGCCATGCCAATAGTAGCCTGGTAGCTGTTATTATACGAGAACTCGATCAGCGGTAAATATCGGCTCCAAGAGCCCTGAAACTCCAGCACACACGCTCTGAGCATATCCTCCAGAATCTGATTAGTCCTCTCCGTCTGACCATCGGTCTGAGGATGAAACGATGTGCTGAAATCTAGCCGAGTCCCCATAGCTCTGTGTAAACTCTTCCAGAACTTTGACGTGAATCTAGGATCCCTGTCGGAGACAATAGAAACTGGAACTCCGTGCAATCTGACAATCTCCTGCACATAGAGTTCAGCAAGCTGATCCATAGACGATGTCATCTTCACGGGCAGAAAGTGAGCCGACTTTGTCAATCAGTCCACAATAACCCAAATGCCGTCGTGGCCTCTCGTAGTCCTCGGGAGCCCCACAATGAAATCCATAGAGATCTGCTCCCATTTCCACTCCGGAATCGGCAGTGGCTGTAGTGTTCCAGCTGGTCTCTGGTGCTCCGCCTTAACCTGTTGACAAACTAAACAGGTCTCGACGTACTGGGCGACCTCTCTCTTCATACCTGGCCACCAAAAGTGCTGCCGTAAATCCCGGTACATCTTGGTACTTCCCGGGTGCACAGAATAAGCTGAAGAATGTGCCTCAGCCAATATCTCCTTCCTCAGACTCTCGTCGCTAGGCACGTACCACCTGTGCCCGAACTTCAGAATACCATCCGCTGATAAATGGAAATCCGACGAGTCATCTAACATCATACTGGATCGAAGCTCCATACACTCCGAATCGCTCCGCTGAGCCTCTCGTATACGATCCAGAATAGTCGGCCTGAGAGAAATGTTGGCGAGCATACTGGATAACTCAGCCACTATCTCCACGTCGAACCTCTCAATCTCAGATCGCAGCGTAACTGACATCGCTGCTAATGAAGGCTGACTCGCAGAAGGCACTCTACTCAAGGCATCAGCAACCTTGTTCGCCTTCCCCGGATGGTACTTGATGTCAAAATCATAGTCTTTAACAAACTCGAGCCATCGTCTCTGTCTCATGTTCAGCTCTTTCTGCGTAAATAGGTACTTCAGGCTCTTGTGGTCGGAGAATACGTCGCACTGCTGCCCATACAAATAGTGTCTCCATATCTTCAGTGCGAAGACCACAGCCGCTAACTCGAGGTCATGCGTAGGGTAGTTCTGCTCATACGGCTTCAGCTGCCGAGAAGCGTAAGAAATGACTCTCCCCTCTTGCATCAGAACACAACCGAGTCCCACTCCAGACGCATCGCAATAAACACTGAATCTGACACCTTCAACAGGCAGTGCCAGCACTGGAGCGGTGGTCAACCTCTGCTTTAACTCCGCAAAGCTGTCATCACAAGCAGACGACCATACAAATCTCTCATGCTTTCGAGTCAATCGTGATAAGGGAAGTGCGATCTTCGAGAACCCCTGAATAAACTTCCGGTAATAACCGGCCAATCCAAGAAATCCACGTACCTCACGTACATTCTTCGGCTGCGGCCAATCACTGACCGCCTGGACTTTGCTCGGATCCACAGAAACTCCGTCCTGTGATATAATATGGCCAAGGAAACTCACTCTGTCAAGCCAGAACTCGCACTTGGAAAACTTCGGATAGAGCTGGCGCTGACTCAATATCTGTAAAACGATCCTCAAATGCTCCTCGTGGTCTTCCTTCGTCTTAGAATAGATGAGGATGTCGTCAATAAATACCACTACGAACTTGTCCAAGTACTCCTTAAAGACACGGTTCATCAAATCCATGAACGCTGCAGGAGCATTAGTGAGCCCAAATGACATAACGAGGAACTCATAATGCTCATACCTCGTCCTGAACGCGGTCTTTGGCACGTCATCCCTTCGGACCTTCAGCTGATAGTAACCCGAGCGCAGGTCGATCCTGGAGAATACCCGGGCACCCTGTAGCTGATCAAACAAGTCGTCGATCCTGGGCAGTGGATACTTGTTCTTCACTGTCAACTTGTTCAACTCCCTGTAATCAATACACATCCTGAGGGTCCCGTCCTTCTTTTTAACAAACAGAACAGGCGCACCCCAGGGCGAAACGCTGGGTCGGATGAAACCCTTCTCTAATAGCCCGTCAAGCTGAGTCCTCAACTCTCTTAACTCAGCCGGCGCTAATCTGTACGGATTCTTGAACGTCGGTGCGGCGTTCGGATAGACATCAATCGTGAACTCAATCTCCCGGTCGGGCGGTAATCCGGGAAGATCGTCAAGAAATATACCAGAGAAATCTCTGACAATAGGAATGTCGCTCGGCTGTAATCCGCTGAGCAACTGTACATCAAATACTGAGGCCATAAAAATAGAGCACGCACCTTTGAACTGCTCGTTGACCTGCATAGAATAAGAGATAGGCGATCCAGTCAATCGGTTCATCGCCTGATAAGAAAACTCCGCTCTGTCCGGGGGTCGGAAGGTCACAATCCGGAGCGACAATCGATGGTGGCGAAGTGCTGTGCTAGCCAGTCCATCCCCAAAATAAGATCGTACCGCTCTATGCGCATAACAATCAGGCAAGCATAGAGGATATTACTCCCCACCGAGACTACATTGCCCTGGAGAATACGATCTGACTGCATATGCTCTCCCGAAGGCAGCATCACACTAAACTCGACCCCAGCTAACTCTGACTCTAGTCCCAGTCTAGCCATACATGCAGTCGACACGAAGGAGTGCGTAGCTCCGGTATCCATCAGTGTAAATACAGTAGCACCCATAAGTAAAATAGTACCTGCAATCACGGCAGGCTGAGCCTCGTCATCAACGTCACCCGGCTCAATAAAGGCAAAAACTCTGGGCACAACTCTCCTCTGATCAGTGGCTGGCAGTCCTCCACTCCGTCTCGGGCAATCCCTAACAAAATGGCCCGGCTCCCCACACCAATAACATACATTCGTGCCCATCCTGCACTGGCCAGTGTGCTCCCTCTGCATTTAGGACAACTGGTGCCTGGGAAGTAACCTGTAACTGCTTCCCCTTTCCCCGGTCAATACCTCCCTCCAGAGGCCTTTTAATACCCCTCTGCTGCTGTGGCTGCGGCTGCGCTCTCGGTTGCCAGCCCTTACCCCTGACCTGAGGGTAGATCTCACGGAAGAAGCCCTTGGATGGCTCCCTCGATCTGACAGTATCCACATCAACTGCCTCAATGTCTAGCGCCCTGGCCACGATGTCATCATAGGATACATTCCGTACCCCCGATATAGTAAGGCGCATACGGAACTCTCGACTAAGCCCCTGTAAAAACCTCCGTACCTTGTCCTCGTTGATGCCAACCTGACGCGGTGCGAACCGAGATAACGCCTCAAACCTCCTGACGTACTCGGGAATAGAAGCAGTCTATCTCAACTGCATAAACTCCATCATCTTCGCCTCGCGAACGGTATGACTGAAATACTTGTCGTAGAATAACTCTCTGAATCTGTCCCAGCTCATAAGAGTCACATCGGTGGCTGACTTCACTGAATCCCACCAAAATCTGGCATCCAAGGCTAGGTGGTAGGTCACCAACGCTACCTTCTGTCCGTCCTCGATGCTCGCGTAGCCCAACATATCCTCCATAGTACGAATCCACTCCTCAGTCGAAGAGGGATCCGTAGACTGCCGTTGAATACGGGGGGCTGGAGCTTCTGGAATCTCTCCATCCCGTGATTAACGGAATGGCTGGCTCTCGGCCTCTAGTGCCCTCTCTGTCAATCATAATGCCCAGCTGCTCGGATTGTCTAGCCATCTGCTCAGCCTGTCTCTCCATATGCTGAGACTGCTGGGCGATAAAATCCTTAAGCGTGCTAATCGTATCATCACGGTCGTCTCGATCGTTTCGTGGACGCACCATAGCTATATAACTCCTATATAAAAATTAAAACAAATAGGCTAAGAAACTAGAAATCAAATAAAGCTATAAACATACTTACAGTTGATGAAGGATGTCCGCGTAGTGGCTGTGCAGTCGAGCAGTCTACAGAACGATTTTTAAAACCCGGGGCTTTGATACCATAACTGTAACACCCCTAATACTGTACCCATATTTCCGTACTATATTTTTTTTTTTTTTTTGTCCTTATACTTTAATGAACTCTAACTAAACCTAATCCGAAATCGAAACCAAAATCGAAATCGGAATTGAAATCAAATTTTAAAACTATTTAAAACAATTAAACTATTAATAAAAAACTATATTTAATATAAAATTATAATTAAAATAAAGGGGAGGGCATAATCGGCAGTTTGCCATTAAGAACAGAGGGCAGCGATCGATCTCTGGCTGCCAGAGATCGATCGCTGGCAGCACATTGCTGCACAGCGATCAGTCGCTGGCCTGACCAGAGATCGATCGCTGGCAGCACATTGCTGCACAGCGATCAGTCGCTGGCCTGACCAGAGATCGATCGCTGGCAGCATTTGCTGCCCAGCGATCGGTCACTGGCCTGTCCAGCGACTGATCGCTGGCAGCATTTGCTGCCCAGCGATCCTGCCCAGAGATCGAGCGCTGACAGCCCTTCAACTGCCAGCGATCGATTTCCTTCTTCGATTGCCCTTAGCTTTTCCTTTTCCTTCGCATTGCTCTCTGGAATCCAAATTCCAGAGAGCAGAACACTTACAGAATTAAAAACAATGCTCTCTGGAAATCTGATTCCGGAGAGCAACTTCTCATTTTAACACTCAGTAAATACATTCTCAATTCCACTAACTCGCACCGGACTTTACGAAGTCCAACTGCGTGGATAGCTCTAAAAAACGAGCTTATCCGTAACGATACAAACACCATTAAAACATTTCCAAAACGGTTAAATCAATAGTCTAAACAAAACGTTTCTATATACAATTTAAACCAAGCAGTTCCAGAATTTCTATACTATACATCTATACATGTCAAACAGCCCAAAAACCCTCAAATCTATACATACTGTCCCCACGGGTCGTGTAAGCCTCGACTGCGCCAGCACACCACCGCAGCCATCATCCGTCAACTGAGCTATGCCTCAGGTGGAGGAACGTCGTCCTCACCTGGTATCTCTAGTCTATGTCACCTACACCATACATAAACACACTATGAGATAAATCTCAGTAAGCCCTAGTAAATGCGATGCATGCTGTGCTATGAGTTCGATAAATCATGCTTTACTTTTATCTTTCTATGCAATGCTCTGTAGGTGTCACCGAGATCCTATACCCCTCTAACCAGAGAGAGCTCATCCAGCGGGCGGACTACTCTTTCCAGCTAGAGGAGGGGGGTACACGCTTACAATCCGTACAGCCGTGCCTGAGCCCCACCTCGCGTGACCTGTAACTGTACGCCCGAAGGCCTGTAAGCCTTTCGGCCGGTGTACTGTAAGCCTTTCGGCCGTGAACTGTAAGCCTTTCGGCCGTGAACTGTAAGCCTCTCGGCCGTGAACTGTAAGCCTTTCGGCCGTGCACTGTAAGCCTTTCGGCCGATGCTATGCTTTACGTTATCTTTAAAACTCTGTGCGGAAATTCGTTTTCATGCTTTTCTTTAAAACCAAGTGATGCGTGAACAGTTCAATATCATACAATAAACAAGCAACACATAGACCATCGGGACTTTAAAAACGTAAACTATAAACTCCTAAGACCTAGCTACCCAAACCGAGCAAAACTAACTAAAGGCATCTCCAAAACGCCTCGAGACGACACGATGTACGGTGTAGGCCGATTTGGCCAAAGAAAATCACGAGAACTTACCTCGCGTCCAAAGCAGCTTAAACCCGTCCACGAGCACTGTTTACCTAAGCAATTTACAAGGATTTACGTTAAACGAGTTTATTCAAAAATCTCGAAATTTCGTAAATTCTAACATTTTTCCTAAATCGATTAGATTCGTCCAAATACGTCCAACACGTTCAATATTTACTTAATCATTGACAACCTATCGATTACGAGCCCTAGATCTCGTTTTTAATCGAAATTAAATCAAAACCCTAATTATCTAAAACGTTACGAAACTAACGATTTAACGTTCTAAAACTACAGAGACTTACTGGGAACGTCGATTGGAGAAAGAAACGTGAAGGAAACGAAGCGAACGGGACGCGAATCGGAGGTCGGATCGCCGGATTCGTCGCACGGCCGTGAGGTTTCTCCCTTTTTTTTCTTCTCTGGAGCTTTTGATTTTCTGATGAAAATCGTGAAGAGGTTTTTGGTTTAATAGAAAATAATTAAATTAAAATACTAAATGACACTTTTGCCCTTCTTTAGTTTTTATATTGATTTCGTCTTTCGGTTCGTTAATCGTCCAACCATTCGACTTCTCCAAACTTCCATACTTCACCCATAGGTCTAACTTATTATTTGAGGTTTAACGAAAGTATCCGTTCGCGATTTGGACATCGTTTACTATTTTTACTAAAACGTCATTTACATTACGATAAAGGTAATTACTCGGAATATAGCATTTAATCTCCGAAAATTCCCAGAATTTCCTTAAAATTCCTATTAATCGTTAGGATCGTAATGACGCTTTCCATTTGCGAAACTGATTTGATTTGACATATTTACTAAAATGCTATTAAATAATAAAATAGTAATATAATATAATATATTCAAAAATCCGTACAAGCCGGATATTACAGATATGAGTTTGAACTTTACATTGGGTCGTTTTAGCCTTCACATGGCGGGCTGTCATAGTATGTACCATATTTTTTTTAAATTTATAGTAACAATAAAGTTTCTTGTGTACTTCGCATTTTAACATAGTATTTTTTTTTCTGTTTTGCTTATGATTGTTTTACATGTTCTTGTTTCTACGTAAATTCGGTATTAGGTTTTCGTACATTTTTTTTGGATTTGCATTCCATTATATAAAGCCTTGAGCGAGTAACTACTTTTATTATAGTAATAATGCATCATCAACGTGGACATATCGTTTATTACTAGTTCTAACATTTATTTATAAAGGATTAAAAAGAGAAAGAAATTTTAGGGTTTTGATTTTATTTGTAAATTTTTTAGAAGCCAATCGTTATATCACTAAACAGAACATATTAAATAGACTATTGTCACACAATATTCTTATTTATTACAAGTTTTAAAATCATAGGTGAGGCAAACAAAGATGATCAGACAGAATCATTTTCGACACAATAGCAAATGAAATAAATATCCATTTGACAGTAAAAGGTGTAATCATCATGTCCAACCATGGACCTACCTTGAAATAAATTGGACAAAGAATCAGACTCTTATCAAGATTTTGGAAGGACTAGAGCTTACAAAATTACAAAGTTTTTATTTTTTATTTTTGTAACAATTAATTAAAAATTACATAGCTTTCAATGAACGGCAGAGATCAAATTACTATTTTTTTTTTGTTTTTATTTGTTTTTTCTTTAAAGTTTAAGCTAAGCCTCACTCACAAATTTGGTCTAATTCGACCCAAACTTTTGGATCATTTGATATTGAAAACCCAATCAAATTTGGTCAACTAGATCAATTTGTTTCATTAAATGTTTGTGTACTATATAGTTGACTTGATTTATCTAAGTCTAATTTTTCTCATTGGTGTTGCTTTTGTTTTTCAAGAATCTAATTGGAATGTGATGATGGTATAAGGTCATTTAGAAGAATAAGAACAATTATTATCGGTTGAATATTTAAGAATTTAGTTTATTGTTATTGAATTCGTATATATTTTGTCGAGATTGGGATGCGTGACGATTATATAGTTTATGTCACAATTATTATGGTATAAGGTTATTGAATTCGTATATATTTAGTTTATTTTTCAAATATATGTCGTAATAAGTCTATTTGTTGGATCTTGAAGAGCTTGAATTTTGGTGGATTTGAAGGCTCGAAAACACTAGAAATTCAAGGTGGGAAAGAGAAGGTTGTGTGCTTCCCATTGCTCTTACCATGGCTGTTCTTGTTTGTTTATCGTGCTTATTATTGTACTACAACATCCATAGAAGAAGAGCTCTGAAAAGATCCATAGACAGCTCTGTAGTATTAGTTGTAATTTTTAGCACTTGATTGGAATAGGCAATAAAATCCAATAAGGCCTAATTTCAATGATTTATTTGTGCATAGATGAAGAAACTAGGGTATTACTTCATGGAGAGAAACTGAAGTTAACACTATTGGATCGATGCAACACATAAACTTAATATTTTTTTTATTTAAAAATAAAGTTATAAATAATTTGAAAATTGCATTTACAACAATCTACCATTAAAAATGATATCAAAAAATAGAGAAATCGTTAAATTTCTTACTAGGTTTTGCTGGTTTCAAACCTGGTCGGGCAAATCTATCTAAGAAAGAAGACCATCGAAACTACTGTAGTAGTTTATCACTATCCGAAACTACGTGTAGTAGTCTGTACAGAAAAAGTTCTGATCGCAGAACTAGAGGTTTGAGAACTCATGATCTCAACAGGGACTGGGAAGGTTTGAACCGCTGCGACCAAAAGTTTTCTAATCAAACATACCATTTCTTCATTATAGAACCAACTTTCGAAAATAATAAACATTTTCTCAAAACTATGATTTGATCTTCGAACTTCTACACGAAGGAATTTTATTTCCAGCCATGGAACCAATTCTATTTTCAGTTGAACGAGTTGTTTTCCAATTATAATTCTTGTTTAACAGAGAAGAAATGTTTAGATTAGTAGTGTGATTAATCCATGAGATTTTGTTTGTTGAAATTATTAAATTAAATAGTTTTTGTATTCAATATTATTTCATATTCATTTAGTATGGTTTTTATTTGAGCAATCCCGACAATTATTTAAATATCGAATGATCCATAAATATTTTGGTTGATTAATGAGTACCTAAAGTTTGTAGAATCATGTTATAATATTTATTGTGATCAATTATATGAATGTGATAGATTTCATTGCACAATAATTTTTATTATTTGTATAATTTATTAGAATAAAATATTAAATTATTTCTTAATGTACCATAGGAATTAATAAAAAGAACATGATTAAATAGTTTTATTATAAAGTTATACAAATCATATCAGTCTCGTATTTTGGATGATAAGTATGTCTATTTATTTTTTCAAGCTATACATATTGGTAATTTTTCCGATTTTAAATGTGATATTCTTTGTAGAAACTATAAAGCTTGAAGGGACAATATTCTCCTCAAAATGAAGTTGATGAATATTGATTATACTATTAGAAAAGATGAGTCAATTATTACTGCTACTAGCACTAAATACAAACTCGTTCTTAGTGAACGTTAAAACCGATCTAATTGTCTCAGTATCATGTACATTATGACCAAATCTTTGCTCATATTCAAGATTCAATTGGTGAGTATACTAACTAGTTTTAAGTCATTGCTAAGGTCTATTGATCAACAACATAAGGCTTCAGAAAGTCACTTGTCAGTATCTTGATAATAAATTTTTCATCATTAAAGCTTACTTCAGCAAGGGTTGGCATAAATATATAATGCAAATGATGAACATTTTAGCTTAACTCGAGAAATTTGATGTTGATATATCTATGTGACAACCTGTCATATTAAAACAAAGATGACCCAAGTGTGATGACTCAGTCCATGCTAGTGGGAGTGTACAATCTCAATTAGTTTGAGAGAGTGGAAAATACATAGTTTATAAGTAAATTTTTTCTCTTTGCCTAGTACAACATGTTTTGAGCTAACCTCAAAAACAAATTTTGTACGGCTTCAGACACAAAGCAGACAATTTATATTTGGAGCACTAGTGGACGTTACAATCTGACTCTTTCCTTCTACATTATATTTTGGATACTCTTCCACAACAATACTGACTCTTCAAAATATCTTTGTACACATTAGGCTATATGGTTTATTAATGAGTTATTGACCTTGGAAATAGGTTAAAGTGCATATGTGGCAACCCAAGAAAAGAAGTAGGGGTGAGCCAAAATAAATAGAAAGGTAAAATAATGGTTCAAAATGGTGGAATTTAAAAGAAATCCAAATGTTATTCTATAACACGAATGGATACATAAAAAAATTTCACCAAGTATATGATTGATTCTATTTGTTACATATGGTAGATTGATTTAGGTTCTACAATCAAATATTCAAATATATTGCATGGTATGAGAAGCCAGTGAGAAATGAACAATGCATCTATAAAGTCAGTAAAATGCATTCACATGTAGAGTTTGTAGGCACATACAACTTGATTTTGAGCAGTGATTTTCTATTAAAGTAAGAAAAGAAATTTTATATTCATAGATTTTCTAGGGATTTAGTTTATCTATCCAAAGTTGTACCTTTGGAATATCCCTTTAACTTTTCAAATGTAAACTTTGTTTTATTTTGCACGATTGAACTCGTTGGGAGTGATATAGTGTCTGATAGTATTTTCTTTCTTGATTTACAAATTAGTATTACTCATAATGTTATGTATGTATATACTGGCACTACAAGATGTGTTATAAATGAGGATGCCTCAAATTTATGGCACTAGAGATTGAGACATATATCCATAGAAAGAATTAAAAAATTAATAAATGATAAAGTATTTAGTGTTTTGAATTTACTGAATTTGACACTTGTATGGATTACAATAAAGGTAAGTATATCAACAATAATAAAAAAAGTCCAAAGATGAGTATTGACAAATAGAGATCATGTATTCAAATATTTGTTATCCTGTAACGCCCCCGAACCCACCCCGGCTCGGTGAGCTACATTGCACAACAATCCCGCATTTAAAACGTAATTAAAAATAATTTTCGATAAAATTTTGACTCGATTTTTGGATTTTTCGAACCCTCGAAAACTGGTTAGAAAACATACCTAAAATACGTGTAAAACGTGTCAGGAAAGATCGAGTTAAAACATATTTGAAAACCAAAAATTTTTAAAAATTTCTAAGTTGGCTCGGTTGGGCGCTGCGCGTGCACATCTTGCACGCAGCAGCGAGCCACGCACGCCACTTCGCGTGCGCGTGAAGTGCCGATCAATCGACGACCTCTCGGGTCACCGAGCGCGCTACAGTGGCGCCTGCCGATCGATTGGTGCTGGGCGCCGATCGATCGGCGCTGGGTGCTGCGCGCACCCAGCGCTTCCCCCTGCGCGCATCTCCCAGCCCAGCGTGCGCACTCCTCCGGCCACCAGCGCTCTCTTCCACTTTTTCTCAATTTTTCTTCAAACCATTCACATCCAAATCACTTAAAATTTACCCCAAACATTCCCGACATCCTCGACTCCGTGACACGTAAAAATCTCGGAAAATCGACTCTAAAATCTCAGCGAAAACGTAGAAACAATTGAAAACCAACGCCGTATATTATACGAAAAATTGAGAAACGTAACAGCTAAAAATTTATAAAACCAAACCTGAAAATTCAACACCTTATATAATACCTTCAAACCACTAACATTTACGCCAAATAAGATCCCACAAAATGCCAAAAGACAAACCTAAATACCCAATTACACATTTCCCCGAAGACCCTGGTCGAGGTGCCCCGACAAGTTGCCCGCACCGACGTGCCCCGTGCGCCACCGACGGCCGACTAATCCTGGGCTCCCTCGTCTAGCTCACCTGAATATATATCGTCACCTACACCATAGAATACAAAAAGTAAGCCTAATGCTTAGCAAGTAGGGAATAACGAATGCAACAAAACACAATACAACCAATCCTATCACATGTAGTTTCTAACACTCAGTTGTGCTCGTTCACGTTCGTTGCCTTAGTCTTTTCATAAGCTGTGTGGATCGAGTAGGCTCACATCCTATAACCGTCTAGGACGGCCACACTCAGAACCACCAGAGCAAAACCAGATAGCAATCATCCCATGACCGTCTAGGATGACTATACAAAATCTCCCTCCACGTCGATCGTAGAATCCTATAACCATCAAGGAGTTCATACTCACGACCATTACGTATTTTAGCCAGGCATCTTTCATAGAGGTCCCCTCAGAGTGCTACACTCCAGCACTAATTCCCGACAAGGCAACTCTAATCAAGACTAAATTTACAATTCTTTTTATCTGATTATATTTCACGCTCGCAATTCAAAACAATGCAAGAAAACTCGTATTTTGCGTAATTTAAAACCATGATGCATGTTAAAAGAATATGCAACACAACACAATGCGAAACAAACAACCATTAACCCTACCGTTCTATGGTGTAGGCCCGAAGGCAAAACGATTGCAAACCACTACTTACCTGATTGCTCGACACTTGATTGATCACTTCGTCCGGTTAAATTATTCACTCGTCAATCTATTCAATAGAGAAAACTCACTTAGTATCAACCTAAGAAATTCTAAGGAAATTTTCTAACCAAAACTAACAACAATTTGAAGCACTTAGAGTTTAAATCCTAAAACCCGATTTTCTCCACAATTTATAGCGTCCAACTTCAAACGGCCATAACTTATTCGTTTTCAACGGATTTGGACGTTCCACCCCATTCCGTAAACCTCTACACGTCTACTATCCATTGAACCACATAAATGCAACAGCCAAACACAAAAGCCAATTCGAAATTGCAAGAACAGAACCGGCAACCTTTGATTTAAAAACCGGTTTTTCCATCACTCACTTCCAATCTTAAATCTATTCCTAAAAACAACATAAACTAACATCCTTAAGGGTTAAACCATCAAATTTGGAAACGAAACTAGCCAAGGTATGAAATTTTCGGAATTCACCTTTAGGGTTTTCCAAGCCCTAACAAAATCTTACCAAAATTCAACAAAAATACTCTAAACTAACCCTAAAATGCATCAAAAAGAAAACTCATCTAAACTTACATCAAATCCTTGAAGAAAGTGAAGGAGAAATGGAGAAGAAACACTAAAAATTTTTCCCACCACTTTCTTTATTTTATAAATTAACCCTCACCTAATGTTTTTTGCATTTCCTCTCTCACGTGGACATCTCTTTCTCCACTCCTTTCACTCATCTTTTCCTTAATACACTTCCCTTAATTTGACTTCAAACCCAACCACCACTTTCTAACTCAACTACTTAGTATAACTCTAACATTAGGGTAAACTCCCATATCATAACTTAAACTAGGGAAATTTCCCGGGTGTTACAATCCACCCTCCTTACAAAAATTTTGTCCTCAAAATTTACGTACCTGAAGAGCACAAGATAGCGCTCCATCATATCCTGCTGTCGCTCCCACGTCGCTTCCTCAACGTTGTGGTTACGCCACAGCACCTTCACTAGTAGAATATCCTTGTTGCGCAACTTCTACACTGCATAGTCCAAAATCTCCACTGGTTTTTTCTCGTATGATAGCGTAGGATGTACCTTAATGTCCTGCTGCACCACGACGTGTGATGGATCCCTTAGGCACTTTCTTAACATAGAAACATGAAAGACGTTATGCACTCCTTCCATCAAAGCTGGCAGCTCTAACTGGTATGTTGTCTTCCCAACTCTCTTCGTGATTGGAAACGGACCAACATACCTCAGATTCAACTTGCCCCGCTTCCCGAACCTCATCACACCCTTAAACAGTGAGATTTTCAATAAAACCTCATCTCCTACTTCAAATTCCAACTCGCGCCTCCTACCATCGACATAGCTCTTCTGCCAACTCTGAGCTGTTAAAATGCGCTGCCAAATAAATTTAATCTTATCTGTTGTCTGCTGTACAATCTCGGGTCCAATCAGGCTGACTTCTCCAACTTCGTTCCAATAAAGTGGTGATCAGCATTTCCTCCCATAGAGAGCCTCGTATGGAGCCATACCAATCGTGTCATGATAACTGTTGTTATACGAGAACTCCACCAAAGGTAAATACTTGCTCCAATACCCTTGAAACTCCAGCACACAAGCATGAAGCATATCCGCAAGAATCTGAATAGTTCACTCCGATTGTCCGTCCGTTTGAGGATGAAACGCAGTACTGAAGTTTAACCGAGTCCCCATTGCCTTATGCAGACTCTTCCAAAACTTCGATGTGAACGTCGGGTCCCTGTCTGATACTATAGACGTCGGCACACCATGCAGCCGCAAAATCTCCTGAATATAGAGTTCAGCAAACTGATCCATACTGTAAGTCATCTTCACCAACAGAAAATAGGCTGATTTAGTTAAGCGGTCTACGATCACCCAGATGCCATCAAATCATCTTGTCGTCCGGGGCAATCCGACTACAAAATCTATCAAAATCTGGTCCCACTTTCACTCTGGAATCGGCAATGGCTGTAATTTTCCAGTAGGTCTCTGATGTTCTGCTTTCACTTGCTGACATACTAAGCATGTTTCTACATACTCAGCTACAGATTTCTTCATGCTAGGCCACCAATAATGTTACTTGAGGTCTCTGTACATCTTCGTACTACCAGGGTGAACAAAAAAACTCGAAGAATGAGCTTCAACAAAAATCTCTTTCCGAAGCTGCTCATTGTTCAGAACATACCACCTATTGCAAAACTTCAGAATACCATCTTCCGAGTAGCTGAGCTCAGTCCTGTCATCAGACAACATACTCAGCTTGAACTTACTGCACTCTAAATCGTCCTGTTGAGCTTCTCAAATCTTTTCCAAAATCGTTGGCGTCAAGGATAAAGCTGATAATATTGCAATCACGTCTGACACTAACTCCAAATCAAACCTCTGAAATTCAGTCCTCAACGCCACTGACATTTCAGCCTTCATCACAGACACTGAGGTCGACACACAGCTCAATGCATCCGCTACTACATTGGCCTTCCCGAGGTGGTACTTGATCTCCAGATCATAGTCCTTCACGAACTCCAACCACCGCCGCTGCCGCATATTCAACTCCTTTTCAGTGAAGATATACTTCAGACTTTTATGATCTGAATATACCTCACACTACTAACCATATAAATAATGCCTCCAGATCTTCAAAGAAAAGACCACCGCTGCTAACTCCAGGTCATGGGTCAGATAGTTTTTCTCATAAGGCTTCAGCTGCCTAGAAGCATAGGCTATCACCTTATCCTTCTGCATCAGCACACAACCCAAACCAATCTGAGAGGCATCGCAATAAATGCTGAACTTCTCCTCGGCCTACTGGCAATGTCAACACTGGATCTGTCGTCAATTTCTGTTTCAGCATCTGAAAACTCAGCTCACAATCTTCTGACCATTCATACTTTACATCTTTTCTAGTTAGCCGAGTCAAGGATGCTGCTATCTTCGAAAAGCCTTCAATAAACTTCCTGTAATAGCCAGCCAACCCCAGAAAACTTCGAATCTCACTAACATTCTTCAGCTGAGGCCATTCATTAATTGACTGAATCTTGGCTGGATCCACAGATATCCCTCCGCTGGAAATTACATGACCGAGAAAGTGCACCTTATTCAGCCAAAACTCACACTTAGAAAACTTCGCATACAGCTGATGCTGCTTCAAAGTCTCCAGAACAATCCTCAGATGCTTCTTATGCACTTCTTCATCACGGGAATAAACCAGAATATCATCGATAAACACAATCACGAATTTATCGAGATACTCCCGAAACACCCGATTCATTAAATCCATGAACGCAACTAGAGTGTTCGTCAAGCTGAACGACATAACCAAAAACTCATAATGTCCATATCGTGCCCGAAAAGCTATTTTCGAGATATCTTGCGATCTGACCTTCAACTGATAATACCCCGATCTCAAATCAATCTTAGAAAATATTCGGGCTCCTTGAAGCTGATCAAAAAAATCATCAATCCTTGGCAACGGATACTTATTCTTAATGGTCAGCTTGTTCCACTCTCGGTAGTCAATGCACATCCGGAGTGACCTGTCTTTCTTCTTAACAAACAACACAGGCGTTCCCCACGGCGAGAAACTGGGGCGTATAAACCCCTTATCCACCAATTCCTCTAGTTGCTTCTTCAATTCTTTCAATTCAAAAGGAGCCAACCTGTAAGAGTTCTTCGACACCGGTTCAGCTCCAAGATAGGTGTCAATTACGAATTCAATTTTTCGGTCCGGTGGTAGACCAGACAAATCATCCAAGAACACCTTGGAAAAATCACGAACAACAGATATATCATGAGGTTTAACTTCTACCACAGAATGGAAATCTACTATGGTTGCAAGAAAGCAAACGAACTCACCCATAATAGATCCCCTAGCATCCATCGACGCCATTATTGAAAGCTTCTATACATTCCTCAAAGATTGCAATGAAAGCTTCTTCACTGTCCGGAGAATGGAAATTAACTATTCCCACTCGGCAATCAATTGTAGCATGGTGTCGGAATAACCAGTCCATACCGAGTATCACATCATACCCGGTTATCCCCATCACAATCAAATCAGCAGGCAATGTCTTTCTTCCAACCGATATCAAACTATTTAGCACCATCTGATCTGAATATAGGCACTCACCGGAAGGTAATTTCACATCATAAAAACATCCAGCCGGATTCACTTCCATATTTACTTTCACCACAAAAGCTATTGCTACGAATGAATGCGATGCACCTGAGTCTATCAAAGTAAATGCTGGCAATGAATTAACAAACACAGTACCTAAGATCACTGTCGAACGGTCTTCGCCATCAGGCTCGATCATAGCGAAGATTCTGGGCATAACTTTGACTGGACCTTTCTTTGCTGTGGGGCAATCGGTAGCTACATGACCAGGCTGGTTGCATTTAAAGCATCGGGCGACTTTCAACTTTGGACAATCACGGGGAAGATGACCGGCTTCGAAACAGTTGTAACATTTACCATCATATTGCCCACACTCTCCGGGATGGGACTTCAAGCACTTTGGACACTGCGAAAACTTTTTCTTATGTTGTTGCTGCGGCTTCTTGCCTCCTCGCTGATCATTTAAAGTGCCTCCCGGCCGCTTGATGCCCTGCTGCTGAGAAGAAGATCCGCCTCGGCTAATCTGGGCTATAATTTCTTTAAACATCCTCTTCGGGGCTTCGGCAGGTTTAATAAATTTTCCAGCAACCTCCTCCACCTCTAATGCTTTAGCCACCACTCTTGTAAACGATATTCCATCAATCCCAAAGGTTTTCACCAACATATATATTTCCGGTTTCAGGCCCTGCACAAACTGTAGTACCTTATCTTCCTCCCCGCTCATCATGTGGCTAGCAAACCGAGAAAGTGATTCGAACTGTCTGATATACTCCCCGACTGAACCTGTTTGCTTCAACTGTAGGAATTCCAACCTCTTGGTTGCCTGAATTGTCCGGTTGTAATACTTGTCGTAGTATAAATCCTTAAATTCTTTCCATGTTAAACCCCGAGGACCGGTGGTAGCCTCAACCATCTCCCACCAACCCTGTGCATCATTAATCAAGTGAAAAGTGGCACACTTTACTTTGTTTTCCTCCTCCACGTCAGCATACTTGAACATGTTTTCGATTGTGTAAATCCACCTCACAGCTACTGTCGGATCTGTCAAACTGCCTTCAAACGTTGGAGGTTTTAATCTTCTAAATCTTTCCCTGCTAGAACCCGCTCCTGTGCTGGACCCCGCTCCAAGGTTTCCTCGTATACCTTGGTTCATGAAAACTCCCAGCATTTGAGATTGTATATTAAGTAAATCCCGAAGTTGCCTATTAGGATCCTCAGGTTGCTCTCTCGGCTATTCCCCCTGGGCTGTCTAGGAGGTCTCGGCATTTTTCTATTCCTGTTAGACAATAATTGAGGTTGGCCCTCCATTCTAGAAAATGGCCCCCCATTTTCCAGTCCAATAATTGAGAACGAGGGTCCGTTCTCCCGAGCCGGCCCCCCGTTATAAAAGGCTCTTGAGAACAGGGGGTCGGCTTGGGAGAACGGGCCCCCATTCCAATTCCAAGTGCACCGCATGTGGAATGGAGGGCCTCTAACCCCCATAACAACGCCCTGACAGAATGTAGGGCTATTGTTTTTAGATCGACCTCGCGTTCCACGTGCGATGCACGAACTCCCACCCCCCCAACATAACAGGGGGCCGTTTGTTTTAGATCGGCCCCCTGTTCTAGGAAACAAATGCAAAACAGGGGTGATCGGGGGGCCGCTATGAGTTAAATTATTAGGTTTATGATAGTTGAAGGTTAGACTTGTTAGTTTAAGGGTGTTTTAAAAAAAAATTCATAGTTTAGGGGTTAAAATAATTTTTACCCAACAAAAAAAAAGAAAGAAGAGGTACCTCAGCCACTAAGCTCATGAACCCTGATGGCTTTGACCATTTTTGGCTACAAGTACTCAAGCTTCTAAGCAATAGGTCCAACTACGAACCATTTAGGTTGAAAATGGGGAAGATGATGTAGAAAGAAACCTTTCTTCCTTTTTTTTCTTACTTTCAGTGGTACTCCTTGTCCTATCTTTTCCTCAAATATTATCTCTTACTTTCACAGTTTTGTTGATTTCTCAAGAATGAGATTGTTCTTCTAAAGTTTGGTGAGCATTGAATTGTGGGTTGTGATTAGAATTGAGAAAATTTCGGGTTGTAATAATGGTGAGCATTTTATGAAGGACGGTCAATGCAAAGTCTTTGGATTCGGACGAGCGATACTAATGATTTGATTGCTCTTCTCTATCAATTGAAGGTAATATCAAAACAAGATTAAAATTCAACTTTTGTTTAGATATTATGGGTTACTATCTAATCACATTTTAAATGGAAAAAGATAGAAAATACATCTCTTGATTCGTTGTGTCCCGCGTTAGAAGTTCAAATGCTGGGTACTTGGTGGCCGGTCTTCTAGGTCTGAATTTTGACCATTTTGAGTTGCCATAAAGGTGGAGGTGCCAGAAGATATGTAGTTGCTAGGAAGACAAACTCCATGGTGGAAGCAACAATGAACCTGAGAGAAATTCAGAAATACAAGGAAGAGAATGAAATGGAGGCCATCAAAGAAAGTGTCAGAGGAGCATAGTTGTAACGACCCCTTTTCCCAGCAAGATATTGTCCGCTCTGGGGATTGGGTCGCAGCCCAATATCCTCCCCTCACGACTTTGTTTGGCGAGAACTTCCCAGAAGGTCACCCAACCTGGAATTGCTCTCGCCGAAGCACTTTTAACTTCGGAGTTCTTATGGGATCCGTTGTCAATTGTGCTCCAAAACGCGTCTTGCTATGTTGGGAGGGATCTCTTACATATGTTTCATTTCCATGTAACTTCCCCAAGCGATGTGGGTTTGTAACGGCCCCACTTTCAACGACCAAACTCTCCGGCCCAACTCTCTGGGATCCGCGGAGAATTCGTTGAACCCTCCGGCCCAACCCTCTGGGATCCGTGGAGTTTTAACCCATACTCCGGCCCCAACCGGGCACATACGTCCTCTGAGGATCCGCGGAGCATGGGTGGTTCCACCACATACGTTGAAAGTCGGGTCGTCACAATCACCCCCCCTCGGGGGCCCAACGTCCTCGTTGGCCACATTTCCTGTTGGGTACAGGCTCTGATACCATTTGTAACGACCCATTTTTCCAGCAAGATATTGTCCGCTCTGGGGATTTGGCCGCAGCCCAATATCCTCCCCTCACGGCTTTGTTTGGCGAGAACTTCCCGGAAAGGTCACCCAACCTGGAATTGCTCTCGCCGAAGCACTTTTAACTTCGGAGTTCTTATGGAATCCGTTGTCAATTGTGCTTCAAAACGCGTCTTGCTATGTTGGGAGGGATCTCTTACATATGTTTCATTTCCATGTACTTCCCCAAGCGATGTGGGTTTGTAACGGCCCCACTTTCAACGACCGAACTCTCCGGCCCAACTAACTGGGATCCGCAGAGAATTCGTTGAACCCTCCGGCCCAACCCTCTAGGATCCTCGGAGTTTTAACCCATACTCCGGCCCCAACAGGGCACATACGTCTTCTGAGGATCCGCGGAGCATGGGTGGTTCCACCACATACGTTGAAAGTCGGGTCGTCACAATAGTGATCTCCAGCTTGTATCTGAATTGACTCGAAGGTCATGAAAAGATCGAATCGAAGGTCAATAAAAAGATTGGCACGAAGATTGTATGGGTAGGCGATGATGACTATAGAGAGTTTTATAGAAACGAAAAGACAAATAAGATCAAAGAAGGAAAAATGTGAGATTGAGAGTAGGAGGGTTGCCATAGAAATCATACTTGGTTAGCTTTATTCTTAGCAACCCCACATCGTATTATTATCGTAAAATTATTAAATCCTCCAAAAAATACTAAAATATTCTACAATCTCGTATGGGCAGCTCTCTCTCTCTCTTGCATGAACCCCAAAATGGAGGATACCAAAATTTCAAAAATGCAAAAATGTATACCAGAGTTTGAAAAATATATCCTCTATTTTTAGGTTCATGCAAGAGAGACCAGTTACAAGTGTACCAACGTTTGAAAAATATATATAATAGGGTTACAATTTTATTTGATTGGTTTATATACTTCGCGTTTGTTTTTTATGGTCATAAGCCCTGGCCTAAACCCCACACAAGAGCAACACTTTGTTGGCTGCTGACCAATTTTAGGTTTTTTGGCTACTTTCCTTCGTCTCCCCTTCATCATCCTCTTGCCCCATTGAATCTAAAGTTTTACATCTTCGTCTCATTTTCCATACAGAGTTGAGCCCATTACAGAAGAAACGTCAAGCTTGATGTCCTTCATAAACGCTATTATTTTTCAGTGCTCCTCAAACTCCCGCCTGTTTTTTTTTTTTTTTTTTTTTTGTGCTTGCTCTATCTCTCCGGAATGTTGTGATAAAAAGTGAGAGGGTAGAACTCACTCCAAAAGCTAACTCAAATAGAGAGAGAATCTCACTCATATTTATATAAGACTGTTTGCTTTGGTTCTGTCGATTTTGGACAACACCCGCTCACACATCTAGCGTGATGGGTTTTTCTTTCCTTCACGTCTAGCGTGTTTAATCGGTCCTCACATCGTACAGATTTAGCTCTGATACCATGATAGAAAGTGAGAGAGTATAACTCACTCTAAAAGCTAACTTAAGGACTGAGGGAATCCCCTTCATATTTATATAAGACCGTTTACTTTGATTCTGTCGATGTGGGACAACATGCCACGCGATTTTTCTTTACTGGTTTTTTGGGTTAATTGAAGTTGCAGGGAAGTTCGCAATTCAGTGTTTGAGTTCTTGGTGTAGTGTTTCCCTTGGTTCTAATATTTATTTTGTTTTCTACTCTTTCTTTTAGTGGCATCTTAAAGATTTTGCCTCCATTGTCATCTATTTCGAGTCTAATCTTTGCTTGTTTATGCTGTGAAAATTGTAATGCTAAGCCTGCAGAATTGCAGATTTGCAGATTTCTCGTAGTTTTATATAGTGTAGTTTTTTGTTTTTGTCTTCGGATTGGAACTGAATCTATAAAACTTATGTACCTAGGACTAGAAAGTGTCAATTAGTCGTGTATTGCATTCTTTGGTTCGAATGAAAGTGTTGAATTGTTTACAAAGCGTAACTCATTGTGACTTATAGGTCCTCTAGAGACAAAGGTAGGAATTTAGAAAGTATTTACATAGATTAGTGTGGGTTTTGGGTTTTGGGTTTTGCTTTTCTATTGGTCAGACAAAACACTTCACTCAAAAAATATACATGGCTTCCTCAACCCTTGCTGTGTTGGGCTCGCCCCATATTTGGGTTGAGACTATAAAAGGATTTGTGGCTAAAGAAACCCTAGAGTGATAACCAAAAGAAATATTATAGAAGAAGAAGCAAAATGGATTCTCGGATTTTTCAAGAGCAGTTGGAAGAGAATTTTGTTTTCTAGAAATTCAACTGTTGGATCGTCTTGAAATTTTGACATGGGTTCGCGACATACAGAAGAACATTATGAACGTTGGAGATCGTATTTTGTGGTTTTTAATACTGTCGGGTGGGTAAAAATGGAACTGCAGTTTTGTACCATATATTTATTCTCTCTTACTTTTTGTTGTCTTCCAAGATTATCGTTTGGTCTTGATGAATTGTTGTATGCCTCTAGTTTGATGATCTAGAAAGAACTTTAGTTGTATCCATTATTTGTGACATAGTGGAAGGTTTGATTAAGCGGTCTACGAGTCATGTAGTTTTTTTACTCTCTATTTTGAGGGTTTTCCACGCTAAAATTGGTGTTACAAATCTCATCGTTATTTTTGGGTGATTGATTATCGCTTATTGCAATTGGTTAATTCGCTATGCCTATTTGATTACACAAAGAGAGAAAAATGTATTTTATTTTATTGTGCATTCTCGGTGTCGATAGTTGATAATAGTATTTTTCTCAACAAATGGTATCAGAGCATCAGGTTGCTTCGGTGGTTATTCTTGTGCTTATCAAATGGAGGAGTCTAGTAACAGTAGCAATACTATGATTAAGCTCACAGCTACAAATTATTTAATTTGGAAGTCGCAAATGGAATACCTATTATGTTGTCTGGATTATGAGGACACACTTTTAGAAGATGAGGGCAAACAAAATGAGATGTCTGAAAAAGATTGGGCCAAGTAGAACATGAAAGTCGTTGGCAAAATTCGACAATGGGTTGATAATAGTGTCTATCAACATGTTGCCAATGAGACAAACTCCAACAAGGTTTGGGAGACTCTAAGGGAGTTGTATGAAAAGAAAAATTCTCAGAATAAAGCTTTTCTTTTTTAGGAAATTGATGTATCTCCGATACACAAATTGAACTCCAGTTTCTGATCACTTGAATGTTTTTCAGAGAATTCTGAATCAGTTGGCAGCACTTGACATGAAATTAGATGATGAAATGCATGCTTTGTGTTTGATTAGTTCATTGTCTAACAGTTGAGAAACTCTTGTTGTTTCTCTTAGCAATTCTACTTCATAAAGTGTTCTCACTATGGAGATGGTGAAAGAAAGTATGTTAAATGAAGAAAACAAAAGAAATGAGAAAGGGCTAACTACACAGAGTCAGGTGTTAGTTTCAGAGAGACGAGGTAAAAATCAGAAGAGCCTTCACAACAATGATAGATCATGAGGGAAGTCTTAGAAAAAGAATGACTTCATATGTTTCCACTCTAACAAGCTAGGGCACAAGAAATCTCAGTGCAGAAAATTGTTAAGAGAACAAAAACAGAATTAGAAAGGTGAAGAAAAGATAGATGATTCTAATATAACAGCAGCTGCAGATGGAGATATGACTATTATCTGCGATGATAGCAATGTTAACCTCACATATCAGGATCCTCGTTGGGTAGTTGATTCTATGTTTCATTCCACGTTACTGCTCGACATGATGTGTTTTCTACATACAATGATGGTGAGTTTGGTAATGTAAATATGGTGAACAATGCAGAGTGCAGGATCGTAGGCATGGGTGATGTCTACATGAATACTGATGTCAGATGTCGATTGCGTCTGAAGAATGTGAGGCGTGTTCCTGATATTCACCTACATTTGATCTCCACTAGTGTACTTGATGACGAGGGATACCATAATCACTTTGGTGAAGGAAAATGAAAGCTCACTAAGGGGTCATTGGTGGTCGCCAAAAGAAAGAAACTAAGTTCTCTTTATTTGATGCAAGCTACATCTTACAGGGGAGAAGTGAATAGAGTTGATGACTCGTATACTCAACTATGAAATATGCACCTTGGACACATGAGCAAGAATGATATGCAGAAGCTTCATCAAAAACAGATAATTCCTAGTTTGAAGACTACAAAGCTAGACATATGCATTCATTGTTTGGCTGGTAAACAACACAAGGTTTCTCTTAAAACTTTGCCTCTGTCTACAAGACTTAATGTGTTAGATTTGGTTCATACTGATATATGTTTCATGGACACTATGAGTCTTGGTGGTGCTCGTTATTATATTACCTTTATTGATGATCATTTAAGGAAGGTGTGGACTTATACTTCGAAAACTAAAGGCCAGACTTTAGGTTTCTTTAAAATTTTCTAGGCGTCAATTGAGAGAGAAACTGGCAAGAAGTTGAAATCTTTTACGCTCAGATAATGGTGGCACATATAGAGGGCTATTCGAGGAGTACTGTGGAACTCATGAGATCAAGTTTGAGAAAACAGAGTAAAAAACACCCCAGCATAATAGAGTTGCAAAGAGGATGAACTGCACGATTAATGACAAGATTCGTTGTATGCTCTCTCATGAAAAGCTGTCGAAGTATTTTTGGGGGGAGCCAATGAGATTGACAGTTGACTTGGTAAATCTTTCGTCTTCAGTTCCTTTGAATCATGATATACCTCGAATGTGTGGTCAGGGAAGGATATTTGTAACATCCGGAATTTTTGAATTATGACTTTTGTGTGATATATTAATGGACAAAAAAAAGAGAGAAGGAAAAGAAAAATCAAACTAAAGTTCAACCAAACAAACCATTTAGTTAGAAACCAATGGAGGGGCAAACTAGAAAGTGAAAATGGGTGGTTGGGAGCATCCAATAAGATGGTGACAAATGGCAAAGCTTGTGGAAGAAGCTGTTTTCCTTGCTTCTTCTCTCCCTTACGTGAAATCACCTTCATTTTCATACTTCCTCCTGCTTTCTTTCATCGCCGAGAAGAAACCCTCCCCTCCTTCCCACGAAATTTCTCTCCTCCCTTAAGTTGGCCGCATTTCAGCCATCTTAGAAGCTCCTAAAGTGACAAAGCTCAAGCGAGGTACTTGGATTGCAAAAAACAAGAGGTAAGTCTTCGTGACTTACTGTGGCCGATAGGCCTATGCCATAAGTCGAGTTCGTCGTTGAGGATTTTGGAGTTATTTATGTTTTTATGCATTGGTTGGGTAGTTTAGGATTAGAGTTTTTATAGGTTATGTTTGCTATGTTTTGATGGTACTCATGCTTCATGTTTACATTATGTCTCTTCTGTGCATGCATCACGCTTTGTCAAAATAGCATGAAAAATAAATTTCTACACGTGTTTAAGAAAAGAAATGAATGTACGTAATCTGTCTGGTCACGACGGGGTGGGGTTCAGACATGGCTGTTTACGGATGGAAGCATGTTTTCCCCTGGTAGATGGAAAGGGCTGTCTAACCACCAGACGTGTCCTCTCTATCTGGTGAGAGTTAGACCTCGATGACATTCTGTTCTGTAATGAAACAACATTCTGCTCTGTAATGAAATGAATGAAATGTCTGCATGATTTACGAACCTCATATGCACAACATGCATTTGCATTTACGAAGCTTACTGAGTCTTTAGCTCATAGTTGTCTGTATGGTATAGGTGAATTTGAAACAGGTGAGGATGACATTCCTCCACCCGAAGTATGAGCAAGTTGATGGAGGATGGCCCGTGGAAGTGTGCTGTGCAGTCAGAGCTAAATTGACCCGTGGGAGTAATAGGAGATTTTGGGTTTATGTCGGGCTGAAGGGTGAAAGTACATGAATTGTATAGAAACTCATTCTAGGATGTTGGATGTCTGGATAGTGTAAATACTGACGTTGATGAAATGGTAATGGATTTCGATGTTTTAATATTTCTGGAAGTTCTGGGTGAATTGTGTGTAGGTGCAGGGGAAAGAATAAGAAGGCATCTTTCTGGATAAAAAAATCCAGAGAGCTAGCCGATCGATCGCCAGGAAGGGGCGATCGATCAGGTAATGCATAGTTTAGAGTCTGAATTCTTATAAATTCGGTTAAGTGTTTCTGTAAGAAAGTCATCGTCCACAGTCTGTGGACGATAAAGTCCAGTTAAGTATTCTGGCAGAGAAAGTTATAGTCCAAAGTCAACGTCCAAAGTTGGTGGACGATAAAGTTCAGTTAAGTATTCTGTCTTTTATTTCCATCGTCCACGCTACCCTTAAAAGCAGTTGTCCACGACTGTTCTTTAAAATAGTCATCCACAATGCCTTAAAAGCTGTTGTCCACGGCTGTTCTTTAAAACAGTCGTCCACAATGCCTTAAAAGCAGTTGTCCACGGTTGTTCTTTAAAACAGTCATCCACAATCCCTTAAAAGCAGTTGTCCACACTGTCTTCTGTCTCCATCGTCCACACTGCCTTCTGTCTCCATCGTCCCAACTGTCTTCTGTCTCCATCGTCCACGTTGTCTTCTGTTTCTGTCATCCATTCCTGTCTGTTATAACGTCGACCCCCACTGTACCATTCGTCCAAACCCGATAGAGAGAATCAGCTACCCCTACTGTTTAAATTGAAGAAACCCGAAAGGAAAAATACTATTCCTTCAATGAAACCTGATAGGAAGAGTCGACTTCACTATTCATTTAAGGAAACCCGAGAGGAATTATTGACTTCCGCTTAACGAATTTAACTGTCTTTAAATGAGTAAGATGAAAAGAATAAAAAAAATTTAAATTTTACGTCATTTTTAAGAATAGTGTCATGAGAAATTAGGGTCGCTACAATATTTCCTATGGGCACTTGAAAGTTTTTTACTGCATAGCATTTGTGCATATCCTTATAGATGAAAGATCTAAACTTTACAGTAAAACGGGACAATGCATTTTCATTGGGTATAGTCATGAGGAGTCTGGGTACAGATTTTGGGATCTTGTCAATAAGAAGGTTATCAGAAAAAGAGATGCAGTTTTTTAGAAGATCAAACCATTGTAGACTTTGATAAGATAGAGAAGCTAGAGTTTAGTGGTGAAGAGCAAGTTGACTCAGGTTTGGTTTGTCAATCTACAGTGCCTATTAATGATATAGAGATTCACAGACAGATGATCATCTTCCAGTTGAGGAGAACCTAGAAGAGCCACCGATTGAGCCATAGTTGAGAAGATCCACCAGAGACAGAGAACCTTCTAGAAGATATTCTACTAGTGAGTATATGTTGCTCACTGAAGGGGGGAACCTTAGACCTATCAGAAGGTTTTATCGCATGAGAAGAAAAATGAGTGATTGTATGCAATGTAAGATGAAACTACCGAAGGCAAATAGAGCTTTGAAAAACAAATGGGTTTTCATATTGAAGTTAGAAAAAAATAGCTTACAACCAATATATAAGGCAAGGTTGGTTGTGAAAGATTTCAGTCATGCAAAATCTATTGACTTTGATGAAATTTTCTTGCCTGTAATGAAGATGAGTTCAATTCGAGTTGTTTTGGGACTTTCCACTAGTTTTGACTTGGAGGTAGAACAACTTGATGTGATGATAGCTTTTCTCCATGAAAATTTAGAGGAGGAGATCTATATGGAGCAGCCCGAAGGCTTTAAAGCTAAAGGGAAATGAATGGGTGCAGTAAGACTAATTCCGACCATTATGTTTTTATAAAGAAATTATCTTATAGTGATCTTGTGATTTTCTTGCTATGCGTCAATGACATGTTGATTGTTGGACATAATGCTGCTAAGATAGAGAAGCTGAATAAAGAACTTAGTAAATCATTTTTCATGAAGGATTTAGGTCCGGCTAAACAGATTCTTGGCATGAAGATTATTCGTAACATAAAGAAAAACATATTGTGTTTATCTCAGGCGAGGTACTTAGAGAAAGTTCTTGAGATTTAACATGAGAAGTGCGAAGCCTGTTGTGTCTTCACTTGCAAGTCATTTTAAGCTAAGTGCCAAGCAATGTCCTACAAGTGAGAATGAGAAATAAGAGATGAAGAAAGTGTCTTATGTATCCACAGTTGGTAGCTGAATGTATGTCATGGTGTGTACAAGACCAAATATTATTCATGTAGTCAATGTTGTTAGTCATTTTCTTTCTAATTATGGAAAAGAGCATTAGGCAGTAGTAAAATGGATTCTGAGGCATATCAGATGTACTTTCAAGGTGTGTTTGTGCTTTGGAAATAATAAATCTGTATTGGATGGTTTCACAAATGTAGATATGGTTGGTGACATGGACTTAAGGAAGTCTACATCAGGATATCTGGTTACCTTTGCAGAGGGAGTTGTTTCGAGACAATCTAAACTCTAGAATTGTGTTGTTTTGTCAACAATAGAGACTAAGTATGTTGCAATTACAGAAGCTTGTAAAGATGTCTTGCGGATGAAAAAGTTTCTACAAGAATTAGGTTATGAACAAGATAAAATTGTTTTGTACTGTGACAACTAGAGTGCAATTTATCTTAGCAAGAATTCCACTTTTCACTCGCTTACGAAGCATGTTAATGTGAGATATCATTGGATTTGTGAAGTGCTAGAAGCGAAGATGCTACAACTTGAGAATATCCATACCAACGAGAATGGATCAGACATGATGACGAAAACTTTGCCTAAAGGGAAGCTTGAAACTTGTAGACAGAAAGCGGGCGTGCTAGTGCCCGATATATGAGTCGAGGGGTAGATTTGTTGGGCTCGCCCCATATTTTGGGCTGAGACTATAAAAGAGTTTGTGGCTAAAAAAATCCTAGAGTGATAGCAAAAAGAAATAGGAGAGAAGAACAATCAAAACAGATTCTCGAATTTGTCAAGAGCAGCTGGAAGACAATTTCTTCATTTAGAGATTCAACTATTGGATGGTCTTGAAATTTTGACAATGGGTTCGGAACATACAGAGGGACATTATGAACGATGGAGATCGTATTTTGTGTTTTCTAAGATAGTCGGGTAGGGTAGCAATGAGACTGCAGTTTTGTACCATATATTTATCATTTCTTACTCTTTGTTGTCTTTCAAGATTATTGTTTGATGTTGATAAATTGTTGTATACTTCTAGTTTGATTATTTAAAGAAAATTTTGATTGTACTCATTATTTGTGATATAGTGGAAGGCTTGATTAAGCAGCCTACGAGTCCTGTGATTTTTTTACTCTCTATTTTGAGAGTTTTCGACGTTAAAATTAGGTGTTGCAAATCTCGTCATTTTTGGGTGATTGATTATCGTTTATTGCTATTTGATTACATAAAGAGCCCTCAAGTGATAGTTGATATTGGTTTTTTTTCTTAACATGTTACGACAGGCATCTCTGCCGCCGTAAAATTAGACTACCCTAAAATTAGATCATCTTCTTCACCCGAAAAGTCACTGGCTTTTAACCATTCACAAAAATCCTCTCTCTGGAAGCTCAAAGCTTTTTACCAGCTCTCTTCCCCATCTTTCGCTGTCGCAAAGGCCAGTCAGACAAAGTTCAATAGTTATGCACTTATGAGATCAACGAGCGTGATTGAGGCAGTCATGTTTATCTCAGATTGAACAATAACTCTGCTAATTCTCTTGGTGATTTTGTTGCTTTCAGTAACAGAGCAAGTTCTCCCTCTTAATTGATGTGTTTGAAAATTAAAAAGAATTTCTGCGCTTTTTTGGTTTTTTCATAAATGAATTTTACATACTATGGTCTCTCATATCAAAGCCATGGAGAATTCTCTCAATAACGTAAAAAGAAAGAATCATAATATAATGTAATAAATTAAGAAACTAATAAAATAAAAAATGTAATGTGATCATGGTTTGTTTTATACGTTACTAATTATATAAATATAAAAAATTCTTTATTCAATATTATATACTTAGTCAAAAGACAATCTTGCCAATGTTCAAAACGTGAGACGTAAATTAATGCATCACCATGTCGTATCTAACTTTTATTTTAATTAATTTTTCTACTTATTAATTAATAATCGAGCTAATAATAATAATAATTACTATAATTAGTAGCGCAAGTCTCAATTTTAAATAAACCGGTTTGCCTAGCAGAGGCGTGGTTGAAGACTTAGCAGTTGCCCTGGATGCTACGGAAGATGCTTTTTGACCAACATCAAGTGATTGAACTCACTCGAGCAAAGCCTTCTTCTCCAAAGAGACTCACTTAGAGGGGAGAAGTGGAAAGTCTTCCACTCTCTTTGATTGGTATAGTTAGATTTTCTTTTTGGCTAAGCCCTGTCTAGTCGTCGTCCCTGGCAGAACTAAGTTGGAAGAAATTTACCTTCATTTTTCTTATACATAAACCAACAACATCTCAAAGAAAGGTGATACACCAGCAACTAAAGCCATAAGTGCTGCCATGCTATATGCTTTCTTATTTAACAATAAGAATAGCCGGGTTACTCTGATAATCAATTGAGATTGATTGCAATTGAAGTTTTTTTCTTTTATATATATATATATCATGGAAAAAGTATATATTTCGATAAACCCAACAGGGTTTAAGCTCAGTTGGGATTCCCAGTTCTGTTCTTGACAAACCCTACGCACAAACTTCCATGCTCGGAAGACTTCTCTCCCACACCGTTGCACCAATTTACACTAGATTTTCTAATCCTTGGTCATCTTATCTGCTGTTCAACGTGAACCGCACGTGATTCGAGACCGGAGAGACACTGTCCCGGATCACCTATCATGTTCCCTGCCTCTCCCTTTTCAAAGTTCTCGGGAACAGGGGGTCACCGCCACGGATGGGCCCCCTCGTTCCCTGTCTCTTCCTTTTCAAGGTTCTCGAGAATGAGAGGTCACCCCCCCTCCTTTTCGTTGTTGGCCCTAACTTGTTGGTAAGATTGAGAACGGAGGGTTGCCTCCCCGAAACAGCCCCCCGATCTCAATTATTTTGCTTGAGAACGGGGGCCGATGTAGGACATGGAGATCCCCTGTTCAACGTGCACCGCAATGAAATTCAACGGGAGTCAATTGGCCTCCCGTTGTTGGCCCTAACTTTTTGATAAGATTGAGAATGGGAGGTTGCCGCCTCAAAATGGCCACTCGATCTCAATTATTTTGCTTGAGAACGAGGGGCCATTCTCAGGAACGGGGGGCCGATCTCCAACACTATATAAGGAAACACCTTTCATTCTCACCCTCTGCTTGAAAAAAAAAAACCCTCAAACATCTAATCTTTCTTGCTCTGGTGAATTTTCTCTATATTAGTGACATCGATGGATTCTGATTCGACTAAATCGATTGATTTAGACGAGACAACAACTTGTGATGCTAATATGGATTGGTATTCGTACTCCACGCCCTATGGTGATCTTCGGGTATTTGATCACCTTGAAGGTAATGAAAAAATAAATGTGCAATCGACGTCGAAAACTCTAAACGATAATCTTTGAACATCGGTCGACTCGGAGGATGATAAAGTGGAAAGTATTCCGGTAAGAGAAGAAATTTCGATGGAATTTTATCTAGGAAAAAAATATAGTTCTTTAAAGACAATTAGAGAAGAAATAGTAGAATATGCTTTGAATAATGATTATGGGATTAAATTCATTAAAAGTGAATCTCGGTTACTGAAGACAGTGTGTGAAGACAGATGTGATTGGCGACTGCATGGTTCGAAGATGCAAAATGAGCGTACGTTTTAAATAAAAAATTTCAACGATTATCACAACTGTTCAAGAAAAATTGAAAATCGATACGCTACTGCAAAATGGGTGGCAAATCATTATTTGGATAGATTCAAAAGTCAACCTACGTGAAAAATTTCATCCATTATCGAGACAGTGAGGAAGGATATAAATATCAGCATTACACCAAGTCTTGTCGAAAACTTAATGAATGGAAGTGCAACGAACAATACAAGCTATTGTGGTCGTACGCAGAAGAAATTCGTAGATCAAATTTGGATAGCATATTAGGCCTACAGACTTGGTGGGTTCTGCTGATAATGATCATGTGTATTTAAAAGAATGTATATTTGTATAGCTGCTTGCAATGCAGGTTTGCTGCAGTGTGGTAGACCTATTATATGTTTGGATGATTGTCATCTAAAGGACTCCCGTCCTGGCCAATTACTGATAGCCGTTAGAATTGATAACAATGATGGAATATATCACGTTGTTGTTATCAATGTTGAATCAAAGTGTGTGGACTCATGGACGTGGTTTTTCAAAATATTAATAGAAGACCTAAATATTGAATCGCAATATGAATGGACATTTGTTTCGGATTTATAAAAGGTATAATGCATTTTCAATTATTGGGGCGTTGTGGTAGTTATATTGTTTTATGTTAATTTTGTTGTTCTTTCAAATATCAGGGGTTGTTGTCTGTTATGCAGCAAGATTTACCGTTAATCAAATACCGCTACTGCCTCCGATATATGTACGCAAATTTCAAAAACTAATTTCGGGACAAATTATACAGAGATGCAATGTGGAATGCGGTTAGGGCAACTACAACTTTTCATTTCGAAAGATAAATGAGGAACTTACATCAGATTAACTCAGATGCCCACGCATATCTTTGAGGCACAAACCCTAGATATTGGGCTAGTCATGCATTTTCTTTTATTTTCAAGTGTGAACTGGGATTAAACAATTTATGTGAGTCATTTAATGCAGTTCTATTACCTGTCATGGACAAACCGATTCTGACTATGTTTGAGATAATCTGAAAATGTTTAATGACTAGGATATTCAAAAAATGTGAGAAGTTTGCCTCGTCAACAGATGTTTTGTCTCTCCAGATAAGAAAAAAACTTGTAAAGTTAGAACGTGCAGCTCGAAATTGGAGTGTTATATTTTCGGGAGCTGCACGATTTGAGGTCAGCAACGGCAACAAACAATATGTTGTCGACATGAATACATGTGTGTGCAACTATTACAAGTGGATGCTTACTGGAATCTCATGTATCCATTTCATCCCTGCATTCATTTTATGAGACTAGCACTGGAAAATTACTTTCATCAATACTATCATCGGGAAACTTATCTGCAGATGTACTCAAACTTCATTCATCCCCTTAGCAGCCAACACATGTGGCCGCCCATACAAAATATGAACTCAATCCTTCTGCCCAAAAGAAAACTCCAACCTGGTAGGCCGAATAAGAAAAGAGTGCAAGATGTCGATGAACCGCCAAATTAGACAATTATTAGGAATAACTCAACGATGTCATGTGGTATATGTCGGCCTCAGGGGCATAATAGTCACATTTATCCTAATAGGGGATCCACTTTAGGCTCTACTTTCGTTTTTGCTTTGCAAGACATATTAATGGCTTTCCACACATTTGAAGAGACGCGGGTACATTTCAACACATTTCGCTCATAAGCACGCTTTCATTATTGTCTACTATAATTTTTATTATGTGCAAGAATCTTCTACACACGGTAGAGGTAGAAATGTATGGTTATTCGGGTTGTAATTTATGTATTTATTATACTGTGTAATGTGTGTATTATTATAATGTGTAATTTAGTGAGATAAAGTTGTAAAAATTGGTAGAGTATCATTTGTTTTATGACTCACCTCATAACTAGTTTCAAACAATTCATGCATATTCAAATCACAATTTTATAACCAATAGCTAGTTCTAGATAATAAAGTATCACTCAAGTACAGTCATAAAGTAAAGTACAATCATACATCACATAACATAAAACTAAATGATAAGCATAAACTAAAATACAATCATAATACTCATAGCATAAATTAAAATACAAACATAAAGTAAAGTACATAAAATAAAATACAAAACATAAACTTAACTACGGTAGGACGTCGTCGTCGTCTCGCTCCCCCCAATCCATGAGAAATTTCTTTAGCTCTCTGTGGGACTCAGCTAGCTCTCTCTGTGTCACGGTGAGATCCTTGACTCTGCCTACGATGAAATTCAGTCTCTGCTCCATCATGTCCCACCTACTAGCCGTCTGGGGGGACAATGGCCGTGCGAGGGCGTCCTCCATGGAACATCTGCAGAGGTGAGGTCATTTGATCTCCCTTGAATACCCAGTCCTGTTGACTTCAACTAGACTCATCCGAATCAAATGAAGACTATCAAATACATCGCCGGATCTCTATGCTCTCATATACTCTCCAGTCGATAACTGAATCCAAGTTGGCTCGACGATCTTCTATATCAATGTGTCGTGTGGCATATTATTGTTGCATGTCCGACCGATCTTATGCATGTGACCTAAAATCATGAAGTCAGGGTCGAACATCTCCTCATTGTACAACTTCTTCATCACATAGAGATCCATACAGTTCACGAGATCTCTATGTCCATCCCAAGGTAGAATGGTGCGGGTTATCAGATTGTGAATAACCCGAGATCTGATGTTCAAATCCTTGAATTTTGGCTTCATGAACCCAGCAATTTGGGAATTGCGATGAATTTCCCTAAAGAACTCTAGTCCCTCGGTCGATCTGAAAAAATTGCAATCTTTGGAAGCATGGTAGTATCTCTCCACTTCATTCCCTCCTCCGAAAAACTAAAGCAATTCATTAATTGACTCTGAAGGTATAACAATCTCTGTACCAAAGATGTACGTCTTCAAATATCCTACCCTCTCGGTAGAGGTCAAGTTCGCATAAAACAAGCGAACACTTCGGTCGCAGCTATCGCCCCCTTAATCCATACACCTCGTGTAGGGCGATTCTGTCAAACATCTCTTTGATTTGCAACGACTCCCACCCTATAAAATTGACTGTCTTCGAATGAATAACCGAGCGGTTTGACATATTCCGCTCCAACTACTCTTGGCACATCTGATTTCAAAGTTCAATCGAAACATACCTAGTTGGCGGTCGTCGTGCTTGAGATGTAGCACCTTGTGACGATTGTGACGACGGTGCCCAGTTTGTCGAAACCCTTTGAGATGGTCATCTTTGTGAAAACGATGAAATTTGGTAGAGCACGTTCGGTCAGGCTACTTTGTGACAGACCTTCTTGTGACGTACCTTCTTGTGACGGGGCAGTCTTTCGTTTAATCACCAATTTGGGAGTCATCTAAGGAAAATTTGGGGATTTAGGTTTAATTTGGGATTTGGACGATTTAGGATTCAGATTTGTTTTTGCTGATGAAAGTTTAGAATCGGTTCAGTGATGTCACACAAGGATCCTTGTGTGACACTGATTTTAAAGTAACGATGAACGATATAAAAAGTGCGGAAATAAATGACACAAGAGGTTGGTAACGCAGTTCGGCAACCAGCCTACGTCTGCGGGGCCACGCCCAGATATAAAAACTTTTCCTTGAGTTAACAAAGTTACAAGAAAAACTCGGACTTATACAAATAAAGAATCTCTCTTATCTTTGTCGCCGCCTCTAGCTAACTTCCTCAACGAAACAGTTTTTGCGAGATTCCCTCGACTTTAGAACGACCTCTCCCGAGATCTAGATAACAACAAGATCCCCTCGTTGTTGGTTCCTCCCAAAACCCGTGTTATGGTAAGATCCCCTCACCCACGATCAAGAACGACAAGCTCCCCTTGTCTAAGAAACAGAACTCCTCCAGAGTTCGGATGCTGACTCCTCCCGAGACAGAGCTCCAATGAAGAACAAAGAATATTGCCTCCTGTGACACCTCCTGGAACACCAGATCGAAGTCTTCAGATGCAACACACAGCACACTCAATAAAACAATGAAATCCACAGATTAGGTCGAGTGTGCAAAACAATCACAAACCCATACGCAGAAACGTAGGGCGTGAAAGAAAACCGACGGCTCGGAAAAAGGAAGAAAACCTTCTCACGCGTAAAACAAAACTTCGTCGTCTGCTGAAGAACAATCACCGATGACTCACAATATGCGTGAATGAAAGGATTAACAATTGCAGAACACACGCAAACGTCGGTGAAGAATAATATCGCCCGGAACAGAAAAATAAAGACTTGTAGCTCTCAAGAATAATGTCTTCAGCAGCATTCAATTGTGCAGGAATAATGCATAATATACTGTGCATCAAACATTCTTTCCAAACAGATCGAACAGAATAAAGAAAACTGTATCCCATGAAATTCGGATCTGTGACACCCTGTGCGACATTTATGGAAAGTCCATGCAAACAGATCTGAAACACATCCCAAAATATTAGGAACGAATCCTAACAACGTTGTGATCTCGTATCTGGCTTAACATCACCTCAATATTCAGATCGACTTCCAAAATATTATTTTCATCTTAAAATAAACTTTCCAAATACTTAGGAATAAATCTTTCAGTAACTTCCACAGAAACTAAAGCTCAAATATCATCGGTAACTCTCATATCTTCGATTTAATTCAGTTACCAAATTAAATTAACCGCCGCAAGGAATAAGGAAACCAAATCTTAACAAATTCGGTTGTGTGACACCACGTGTGACACTTTAGGAAAGTTTCTATAACTACTCGGATATTCGGCCAAAAATTCAAGAAAGCATCCCATTAATCATGGGAACTCAGAGCCCAGCAAATCATGTCAAATCTACAACAAATTGGCTTTCCAAATAATACTTTTCCAAAAAAACAAGTGTATATACCTTTTCAAAAACTTTCCAAATAATCATGTTTCCTTATTTTTCTCCTCCACAGAATCTTAATGATTACTCATATAATGCCATCCAATAATCTGAATAAGCTATTTCTTAATCACCAAGAAATCAATCATCAATTTAAAAATCCATGGAATAAAATATTATTTTTATAATATATTGCCAAAAAATCAAATGCCAATACATATGCAAATCTTTGCATTTACAGCTGATATTTGAAGAAAACGATGAGAGAGTGTGAAATGGTCAGATTTTTGGGTTGGAATCGCAGGGGAGCCAAGAGAAAATCGAGTTTTTTGGCAACGGGAGGTGAGAATGGGGGTCGGTTCCTATATAGAGTTGAGGATTGGGCTCCTGATTCGAAGCAATGACCCCCGTTCTCAGCACTAATTTTGACAACGTGAGGTCACCACCCCGGATTGGCCCCCGTTCTCAAAATGAGGTATGAGAACTTGGGGTAGCGGGCGGCGACCCCCGTTCTCAAAAGGCCGTTCAATTTAGATCGGCCCCCGATCTTAACGTAAATTGAAAATGGGAGGTGATCAGCCCCGTCAGGATTTGATTTGTTATATGTTAAATAATTTAAAGTTTTAGTTGTTAAAACCTTTAATTGAAAGGATCTTTCACATTAAACTCGTAATTTGGAGCTGAAATTGATTTTAGTAAAAAGAAAAAAGAAAAGAAACACTATTGGAATCTCATTGTCGACGTCATTCTACGTGCTTTGGTGCCCATTGCGTTAGCAGCATCGCCGAGAGACCAATGACCATCCCCTTCCCCTTCCCCACCCCCCCCGCGGTCTCTGAAGATTGTTGAACTTTGCATTAGCTTCGTAGAAAACTAGAAATCATAGACTTTCAGATTTGTTCTCCTTCGATTTCTTATGCAGTTTTAAAATTCTCACAGGTACCTTTATGTAGTTGTATCTGCCTGGGCTTTAGCTTTTCGGAACAGATCTGGTCCTGGTTTGTTTGTTCGTTTTTATTTTCATTTGTCGATGATTTGTGGAAGCGAATGAGAGGTTTTTTTGTTCGGTTGAGGGAAATTGGGGGAGAAACTGAGAGAAATTCAAAATTTTATGTATCTCATCTATGGAGATTGGGCATGGATGAGTATAATATGGGGAAAAATTAATGGCATTATTTAGGTATTGGGAGTGTGGATTTTAGTTTAATGAAGGCAAATACTTCTCCTATGTGCCTCGTCAGTCGGCGAGTTCATAAATGGTTAGGACTGGAGTGGACAATTTGTGGCGTTGGTGATAATCAAATACAAAATTACTTCTCTCCAGTACTGTTGGCACTTGGAGATGTCTATATTGGAACTTGGCCAATAGTTTAGAGTTTTGCAGTTACTTGAAAAAACTGACATATCCAAAGATTGTTAGCTTCTTAATTTGTAGCATATGTATCCTTGCTATTCGTCTATATTCTCTTTTTTTTTCAATTTTTTTAATGACTTGCATAATAGAATATTTCTCATCTTTTCAGGCAAGTAGTATATGTTTGATTTGAGGGGTGAAGACCCTTTCATCAGATGTGGTAGAACGTGATGGAGAATATGCTGTATGCCGAAGAGCTTGTGAGAGAGTTTCTTATTTTCAGGGGATTTTCTGGTACACTGCAAGCTTTTGAGGCTGAACTAACCACCGATATCGGAAAAGGTTTTCAAGTGGATAAGATTTTAGACTTAATTTTCTTGGTATATGTTCCCAAATTTCAAGCTGAAAAGTTAGTTGGTCTTCTGAATTTTTTCAAGCGGTGTCTTTCTCCTTCGTTAGAGACTGCACTGGTTGAAAGTCTATATGAATTGGAGGTTTCCATTTTACGTTACTATATTGTTCATGCTGTACAATTGGGAAGGATTGACAAAGTTGTAGAGTTTTTTGGAATGAACGGCAATGATATGTTGAAAAGAGCCGAGGATTGGACCCCATGGTTCGGTGGGTTTATTTTTTCACTCCTTTGTATCTTGTTTTTTGCATAGAAAAATATCATCTCTATTTATGCTCGTGGGCTTGTTGTGCAGCAATTCCATATTTAAAGAACCCAAGCTTGGATCCAGATTTTCGTGTTTATTTTTCAAAGGAATGGCATGAGTCATTGCGTGTTTCTGTGAGGAATTTCTTCAGTAAGGTGTTCAATGGCACTCATATCCTTTGAGTATTTTATTTTACATGCCACTTGCTCATTTATTTAACATCTACTTGAAGATCACTTCATTTCTTACCATAAACTCTTGACTTATGGAATTTGCTAAATATTTTCAAAACATTTATACAGTGTACATATGTAGAAACGATGTGACAATACTGACAGTATTTACTTTTTATATATGTAACAAAAATATATAACAAATTGAATGTCGTGACGATTGACCACTAATTGAATGTCGAGAAGCATGTCCTTAACTAACATTACGACTTCCTTCTCTACTGAGGATATGTTCAGAGAAGAATACTATAAACCGCCTCAAGAAAGACATCAAGCATCTCAATCTGAAGTTATCCCAACTTCAGGCTTTATTGGAGGAAAAAGATGCTCAACTTAGCCAGTTAAAGAGGCAAATTGCCTTGTTCTATTTTTTGATACTTTTATCTAAATCACTACATGCCCCATGTTGTTACAAAAAATTACCTTTGTTTTTGTAAATTAAGCAGTATTTCCGTGCCAATGCGTGCAAGCTTGGGCCAAATTGACAGTTCATCCGGTGTACAACGTGAAGAAAATATTCTTCGATCCACAGATAATCTGGAAGCTTGTTCACATGCTTCCCTTCAATCAGGAGAAACTGAGCTGCTCGATAGAGCTGTTTCTCAACCTGCTGAAATTCATCCGGATCTTATGACGTCCAACACTTGTCATGTCTCAAGCTCTTCACAAAAACTTGATCTGGAAGATGAAGATATTGGCAGTGCAAGCTATATATTTGGAGAAAATAAGGGTATATTGCTAGTTCTTGTGTAACCTCATAGCTCTGTAATAACCACGAAGCATTAAGTTTTCAGTTATGTTGGCAGTAAGCTAATCATAATGCAGTATCTTTGAGCTAGTATTCTATTGCAAGATTATAATAGGCTTTCGATTCCAAAGCGGAGGATACTAATATTTAACTCTATTTTTTATTGTCATGTCAATACATGTGGTGAATATTTTTTTTGTATTCTATCAGAAAATGGCAGAGAAAGTGATGTACAAGAAGATTTTCCTGAAGTTAAACTAGAATTTCAGGTAAAAATTGCATTTGAAGCATGCCGAGTGGCTGATAACCTTTGTATATTGTTTGCATACTTCCTTTATTGTAATGTGTATAACTTTCAGATTACCATCGTGTCTAGGAGACATTTTTGGGCCACACTAGTCCAATTAGTCGTTGCCGCTTCTCTGCAACTGGGGACAATATAGCAAGTGCTTCTCTGGATGGCACAGTCAGGTATACAGATTTACATTTGATGCCTATGTATTCAATCATGTAGACATTTGCAGTCCAATCTATGAGTTGACCTGTTCAATGTTCCATTCAAAACCTTTCCATTGATTCAGTGACATATCCAGAAATTGGGACAAGCCCTGAATTGGACTACCTATGTTTCTTATTAGACTAGAAGTGGAGCAAAGAACGCCCCTTTTCATATATTTTTTTTATTTTTTATCTTCTTGCTTTCTTTAGCATTTTATTTGTGGTTTCACAATTTTTTTGTGCCATCTGACGATCATTAAACAGGATATGGACTTATGACTCCTCTACTTCAGCTTCCAGAAATGCGACCATTTACTGTGGAGCAGAAATCATGTCATTGGACTGGGAATGCAAGTCAAATCGTTTGGTATGAAAATTTGGCACATAATAAACTCTCTCATAAATGGTGTAGGCTGCAATAAATTGATTAGATAGATAATGCTTATCCACACATTATTTTTCTTTTTGGACGAAAGCTTCTCATTGGCACTTCTAATGCTGGCATCAAAGCATGGAATGTTGATGCAAAGAGAGTTGTTTGTGATCTGAACACATCCGAAATATTTCCAAGGTTCTTTCAGTTATTGACAAGCCTATAGTTTGTTCTTCCTCTTTGGGGTTATAACATTTCATTTTCTGCTCCAGTGTATTGGATATCAAGTGCAGCCCTGTTGAGCCAATATTTGTATCTGCAGCAGCATCCAGAGGGTATACACTTGGAACGTTTTTTTGATCACCTTATATTACTATTTGAGGAAAACCGCCGAGAAAAGTAATATGGAAGACTATATAAATTTATGGAAAAGAAGCTAATTTCTTGGAATGTGGCATGATTTTAGGAATATGTTGCTGATTATTTTCCTTATGTTAGATCAATTTGGGTATAAATTAGCCATGTGTCTTTGATAAAAATTAATGAGGATTATATTTCTTTCACACTAGTCAATAAATCAAATTATGTTTCCATGATGTTCTACCTTTGGGTAGTTTCGGTCATGGCATTTCTAATATTTTTTCATTTTCTACTAGACTTTTCTCCTTCATTAATTTTTTCATTTGTTTTTCTGAAAATTGGATTACTTGTATTTATCTATCCTAGGGACGTGTTCAGTTTCTTCTTTCCCCTTTTTCTAAACTGTAATCTTCCTAGAAATTCTGTGCAACTGGGGAAAAATTTTATGTTCTTAACTTTCTTATTTTCCTCAGGTATTTGTAATAAGTTTGTATGATTTTGTTTTTCACAGACAAGGTGTGAGCTATATTGATAGTTTAGGATATGCTTCACTAACAGTGTGGAACATGAAGACTTGGAAGCCTATGGTACGAACTCATTTTCTCCTAAATTGTCATTTACAAGTATTTAGTTTATTTTACAGCCTTGACTATCTGTTGTTTTCTATGAAGACAGTACTTCCGCTTGGCAAAGATCCTCCTGCAATCACGTCTTTATGCTTCAATCACAATGGAAAGATTTTAGCTGCCTCTGCCACTGATGGAATGATTCACATGTTTGGTATCCTTTTAGAATAATTAGAACATCTTATTAGCAAAGATATTCTTTATTACCAAATATGATTTGACATGTTTTGAAAATGTTCCCAATGACTTGAATTCTGACTTTGGAGAATTCTCTGTCTTTAATTTTATTGGTCCCCTCTCTCTCTCTCTCATTTTGCTTAGGTATGCATATGGAAGATAGTATGTATATACCCTAACTGGTTGAAGATATGTCTGCTTGTCTACAAATCACTGGATGGCCTGCACATGATTCTGCTATAAACTCGATTCTTTTCGGACCAGATGAGACAAGCATTTTCACCTTCGGGGTGGATGGAAAGGCAAGTGCTTTATCTGTCTTTGGCTCATCGTTCTTACAGCCCATTGTCATACATAAAATCTTGTATTCTGCTCTTTGATTCAGTTTTGCCATATTTGTAGATTTTTGAGTGGAGCTTGCAAAACCAGGGCCAAGTCCTTTGGTCCCGAAATTGTGGCAGGTACTCTCATTTGTCGGGAATGGAATGAAAATGAGAAGAACTCTCCTTGTTTTTTCTGTCCACCTGTGTCGAAATCTACTCGCAGTCTTAATATTTAGTGATTTTTTCATCGATTTAGGAAAAAATAAGCAGTTATAGAAATCAAGGGGGACCTTGCCCTCACATAGAGACCCGCTACAACGATTTTGTGTTTGTTGTTTTGTTTTTGTACAGGTATTGGGACCCCGAGAGCACAGTGCTTTTGAGACATGAAATGGCTTTAGACCCTCATGGGAAGAGGCTCTTAGCCACGTCTGGTTCTGTGAGAGCACCCATTTATCAGGTTTTGTTTCTTTTACACATGCTCCATATTAGCTTCAAAAGTTTTACGTTCAAAAGTTCAAAGATTGAAAGCCGTGTTTTGGAAGCGTTTAAATAAAAAAAAAGTTTTATTTTTGCTCATTTAATTTCGGTTTTCTATTCTTCGACACCAGTTTCTTTTTTGAAAACATCTCTCAAACATATTCTTGCTGAGCTGATATGCATTGTTGGATTTACAATTAAGAATTAATTGTATCTGAAGAACATTAATGTGCAATTGGGTAATTGGTTTAACACCACAAGTGTTTGTTTATTGCATTAATTCTACTCAGGTTCGAGGCAGGAGGAATAGTGGGCTAAGAACTCTGCCACACACTGCAGCCATAACGACAGTTGATTGGCACCCAACGCTGCCTGTTTTCTTAACCGGCTCAGCCGATAACTCGGTCCGAGTCTCATCTCTGCTTTAAAGGTTTATGACTTTGAGACCACAGCAAACCATGCCTGGTTTTTCTCTTCGTCTGGGAAGTATTTGTTGTATTTCTTCAATAAACATCATTTTATAATGCATTTACCATTCTTTATAGTGTTGTAAGCCAACGTGGTCTTGTTATTTTCGGATCGACACATCTTTTGAAATGGCTATATGTATCTTTTGCAGTTTCTCTTTCAAGTGACTCTCTTTGTAATTTGTGTTTTGATGTCGTGTTTATTAGTCATTAGGAGTAGGTGATCGCGAAGTTTATAGTTTATTTCAATACATTGATGGATCAATTCCAAAAACCATCTTTGCAAGGATAACTCCAACCATATTTGAGACTTCATGAAGAAGAAACACTCAGGATCTGCAAGAGCAAAAGGGCAGCAGCTTTCAACATTACTCATAAATTTTGAAACATTTAAAATGAAGTTTGGGGAGTCGATTAGCAATTATTTTTTGCGGGTAATGCAAATTTGTCAACGAGATAAAAATTTGTGGTCGTTTGATACTATTTGCAGAACTAGAAGTGTGGAGAAAAAAATTTATCCTACTTGGACGAACTATTTCGAGATCATGTCAAGTTTGAACACAATTCCAAAATCTTAGTGATGTTAATAAAGATCCTAATCAAATTATCTCAAATGTCCTATTTGTTCCAAATTTAAAGACAATCTCTCAGCATTAGACAACTGCAAGAAAAAAGCTATGAAATCTCCATAAAAAATGGAGTTTGCAAAATTAAGCCACAAAACAGAAACTTATTATGAAAGTCAATGTGATATCAAATGGTATGTTCTCACTTTATCTCCACAATGTCAACAAGACATACTTCTCAAGAAAAAAATGAAGAATGAAGCTTGGCTATGGTACTTTTGCTATGGTCATTCCAACTTTGGAGGTTTGAGACATACTTGGATGACTAATAATAAGGTAACATGGGTTGATCAAATCTAACAATCCTCTCACTAATTTTGCTTTGTTTTCAAATTGAAACCCTGTAACCTTTGATGATGTTGTTAAACAAACAAAATGAAAAAAGAAAAAGCAATGGATGATGACATTGCTTAATTAAGAAAATAACACTTCTCAGGTCATTGATCTTCCAAATGGATACAATATTATTAGTATCAAGTGGAGTACAAGACAAGGTTGAAAGAATAAGGGTGATCATAGTCCGGTTCAGTCTGGTTTTAAATAAAAAAACTAAGACCAGACCAATATATTTCGGTTTTTAATTTTTATAACCAATATCTATGGTTGGAAGTGATGAAACCAGGTTCTAGTTTCCCAATATAAAATAATTTTTTTAATAAAAAATCAAAATAAAGAAATAAACAGTTAACATAAGATTCATAAACCTCAACCAATGTCAACATATTCTTAATCAATAAATATTCATAATATCTAAATCGCTCCGACGAAATATGTAATAGTTAATATAAGAATACCAAAAATCAAATCAAAATAGAAATCTCAATTGTCCAAGCCCAAAAAATGTAATTAGGCAAATAAAATATAAGTCTCCATTATAATTCAATGATAAAAACAAACTATATCAGTCGCTTAATTTTTTTGTTGAACTTCCAAACTCTATTATATTACGAAATATTCTCCATTGTTCTACAAACCTGCAAAAATGAAAAAATACTATACATCATTACTGAAAGATGCAAAAAAAAATATAGTACTATAATAATCAACCAAATCCAACAGAAAACTAAAGCAAAACGTATATTTTAAACTCAATCATCTAACATAAATAAGTCAACAACGATCTAACAATTTAATCAATTATCTACAAACTAACGCAAAACAATTCAATTCATTCCAACATAACACATTAAACATAGAGAACAAAGTGCCTACATGAAGAATTTAGATCCAAGTGTCCTACTACTCCACAAACATAGAGGTTTGACAGATGCACGATCATAGAGTTGTTTAACCGGCGGGTTGGCGCTCGGCTGGCTATTGTAGAGAGCCGAGCCTGGCCCGGTCCCATGAGGCGGGTCGAGCCGAGCCCGCAAGGACTGAGCCAGGAGGTCCCAAACCAGCACTTGCGAGCCAGCCCGCTTGCCAATGACTAAAATCCAGACAGGCTAAAATCCAACGACTCAAACAGATTTTCACGACCAATTAAACTGTAAATGCAACAATTTGCATAAGTGTTGGCATTTGATTTTTTGACAATTTATTATGAAAATAATATTTTATTCACAATTGTTCAAATTGGTGATTTATGTCTTGGCAATCAAGAAACAGCTCATTCATAATATTGGAAGGTATTATATGAGCAATAATGATGATTCTATGGAAGAGAATAATAAGGAAACAATAATATTAGGAAAGTTATTTTCAAAAGCTTAAGGCACTTGTTTTTTGGAAAACTTTTATTTGGAAAGCTGATTTGCTGTAGATGTGACACGATTTGCTAGGCTTCAAGCTCCCATGATTAATGGGATGCTTTCCTGAATTTTTGGATGAATATCTGAGTTGTTATGGAAACTTTCCTAAAGTGTCACACGGAGTGTCACACAACCGAATTTGTTAAGATTTGTTTTCCTTATTTATTGCGGCGGTAAATCCGAATTGGTAACTGAACGAATTGAAGATATGGAAGTTACCAAGGATATTTAAGGTTTTCATTTTCTGTGAAAACCGATTGACGACGGAGTTTTGATTTTACGCGTGAGGAGGTTTTCTTCGTTTTTCCAAGCCGTCGGTTTTCTTTCACTCTCATCGCTTCCGCGCTTGAGTTAGTGATTGTTTTACACACTCGACTTAATCTGTGGATTTCATCATTCTACTGAGTGTGTTGTGTATTGCAACCGAGGACTTCGATCTGGTGTTCCAGGAGGTGTCCCGGGAGGCAATATTATTTGTTCTTCATTGAAGCTCAGTCTCGGGAGGAGGCTGCATCCGAACTCGGGAGGAGTTCTGTTTCTTAGACAAGGGGAGCTTGTCGTTCTTGATCGTGGGCGAGGGGATCTTGCCATAACACGGGTTTCGGGAGGAACCAACAACAAGGGGATCTTGTTGTTATCTAGATCTCGGGAGAGGTCATTCTAAAGTCGAGGGGATCTCACAAAAACAGTTTCCTTGGGGAAGTTAGCTAGAGGCGGCGACAAAGATAAGAGGGAGTCTTTATTTGTATAAGTCCGATTGTCTTGTAATTTCGTGAACTCAAAGAAATGTTTTTATATCTGGGCGTGGCCCCGCAGATGTAGGCTGGTTGCCGAACTGCGTTACCAACCTCCTGTGTCATTTATTTCTACATTTTTATATTGTCCATCATTGCATTTATCATCGGTGTCACACGTAACACCCTGTAACACCCTGTGTGACACCGTAGAACTAATCGTAATTTTTCAATTGGTATCAAAGCGGGTCGCTTCTGTTTCTTAGCAAGATCAGCGGGACAAGATTATAGTTCGTGTGCGATGGATTCTATGAAAGAAGAAGGTTCTACAATGCGTCCACCATTATTAGATGGGAGTAATTATGCTTATTGGAAGGCAAGGATAAGGGCATTCATTAAAGCTATTGACGAGAAGGCTTGGAGGTCTATTTTAACAGGTTGGAATCCCCCTATGAACACCGATGCAGAAGGATTTGTATCTTCAAAACCCGAAGAAAATTGGACCACAAATGAGGATGCTTTGGCGAATAGTAATTCAAAAGCTCTCAATGCTATCTTCAATGGCGTTGATCCAATTCAGTTCAGACTCATCTCTACATGTGAATCGGCAAAGAGGGCATGGGAAATTCTTCAAACCACCTATGAAGGAACATCTGCGGTAAAGTTGTCTAAAATGCTAATGCTAACCACTCGGTTTGAGAATTTAAAGATGCAGGAAGATGAGACTATTGGCGAATTCAATGCCAAATTATGTGACATAGCCAATGAAGCGTTTGCTCTCGGTGAGATGTTTTCTGAAGAAAAACTTGTAAGAAAAACTTTAAGGTCTTTGCCACAACGATTTGTCAATAAAGTCACTGCCATAGAAGAAGCCAAAGATATGTCTAAAATGAAGCTTGAAGAGTTGATGGGATCTCTTAGAACTTTCGAGATGAATATTGGAGGAGACATCGAAATAAAGAAAGCAAAGGGAGTTGCTTTTAAACAAAAGAGGTCCAGAATTACAGCGAGCATGATGAAGATGACTTGGAGGAATCTTTAGCTCTGCTTTCAAAGAATTTCAGCGGAGTTATGAACATATTTGGAAGGAACACTCGTGGTGTCAAGCAGGGTGTCACACACTTCAAAAATAGTTCTTCAAGCAACAAGAAAAACAGAGAAGAAAATTATGTGTCTGATCAACCATCCAAGAACAAAGGCATTCAATGCAGAGAGTGTGAAGGATTTGGGCATATACAAGCAGAATGTGCTAATACCTTGAAGAAAAAGAGGAATTCTCTGAATGCAACCTGGAGTGAGGACGAGTCAGAAAACAAAGATGAATTTCAAAGCAACCATGTGGCGCTTGCTGGAAAGATAGAACATGAAGAAAACGGCAGTGTTATACGCGGTGTCACAGACGAATTTTCTAGTAGTAGTGATGAAGACGAAGAACCAGTCACAGAAGAAGATCTTATTGGAGAATATAAGTTTCTAAATGAGAAATGGACCGAGCTTGTTAAAGTAAATCAGGTTCTACACGCACAAATTAGAAATTTGAAAGATGAGAAGAACAATCTTCAAAATGTTATTGATGATTTGGAGACAAAGCTGAAAGCAAGTCAGGATGAAGCTAATGTTTTAACCAATGAGATAAGCCTCATGAAGAAGAATGTCAAAATGTTGAATTCGGGTTCTTCTGATCTAGATGATATTTTAAATATCGGCAAATCAAGCGTAAATCGTTTTGGATTGGGATTCAAAGGCGAAAGTTCAGGTTCAAAAACTGTAGCAGTAAAGGAAAACCGCTCTGTGATGAAGTTCGTAAAGGGAAGCTCAGTGTCACAGCCAGTGTCACAGTCGGTGTCACAGCCAGTGTTAGCACCGAGATTTGATTACAAAGGGCAGCAAGTTGCAAACAGAACTTCTAGAATTGACAGAAAATCAAATTCCTATGACTCCTATCGTGCCTCAAGCAGTAAAGGTAACAAATATGTCACTGTATGTCATTATTGCCAACGCCAAGGTCATATTCGCCCTAAATGTTTTACTTATCTTGCTGACTTAAGATTGGGTACTGTTAGAAATGTCTCTTCCTACAGATTCCCATATCAGAAATGGGTGATGAAATCAAATTTGAAGTGTAATGTTTTATTGGTAAATGGTTTGAAGTCCAACCTAATCAGTATTAGTCAGCTTTGTGATCAAGATCTGAATGTGCAATTTACGAGAGAAAGATGTGTTGTGTCTGATCAAAACAAAAATTGTGTTATTTAAGGAGTTAGATCATCAGACAATTGTTGTCTTATTTATTCCTCGTCTACATGCCTTCGGTCGAGTATGGAAGACACTATCTTATGGCATAGAAAGTTGGGACATGTTAATTTCAGAATGCTGGAGAAGCTTATTTCGAAAGGTGCTGTCCGAGGAATTCCTGAATTAAAATTTGATGAAGACAAATTATGCGGACCATGTCAAATCAGAAAGCAAACCAAGGTGTCACACCCGATGTCCCAGTCATCCACAACTACCCGTGTGCTTGAACTGCTCCACATGGATTTAATGGGGCCAATGCCTGTTGAAAGTATTAGCAGAAAACGGTATGTCTTCGTTGCTGTTGATGATTTTTCACGATATACATGGGTGGAGTTTCTAAGAGAAAAGTCCGACACGTTTAAAGTTTTCAAATAAATGTGCACTCGTCTCCAATGGGAAAAAGATTGTGTTATTATGAAGATCATACGTATCCGAAGTGACCATGGAAGAGAGTTTGAAAATTCTGAATTCTCGGATTTCTGTAAACATCTCGGAATTGCTCATGAATTCTCGGCACCAAAAACTCCTCAACAAAACGGAATCGTTGAAAGGAAGAATCGTACATTGGCAGAGATGACTCGAGTAATGCTACATGAAAGAGATGTTCCTAAAAAATTCTGGGCTGAGGCTATGAATACAGCTTGTTATACCATTAATCGGGTGTATCTCCGCGGCAAAACTTCTATGACACCCTATGAGATATGGAAAGGTAAAACTCTGAATCTTAATTATTTTCATCCGTTTGGCAGCCTCTGCTTTATGTTGAATGATAGGGAACATAGGGGGAAACTTGATCCCAAGAGTGATGAGACAATCTTTCTCGGTTATGCTACAAATAGTCGTGCCTATCGGGTTTACAACAAAAGAACTCCAACTATCATCGAATCTGCAAATGTTCAAGTGGACGACTCTCTGGACACAACTCATAATCCAAAAGATGATGCAGACCACATTTTAAATAATGAAGGCACTAGTGTTCCACCCGGTGTCACAGAGGGTGTCTCAGGCGGTGTCCCAGATCAAACAGAGACTGTTGATGAAGTAGAAGCTAATATCACACGCCACAGACAACCATCTACACATGTTCAGAAGAATCATCCTATAGATGAGATTATTGGTGGTCTGAATGATGGTATACGAACCAGAGATAAGCCGAGGGTGAATTATCGAGACATGATCCAAATGACATGCTTTACATCAACGATTGAGCCAAAGAATGTGAAAGAAGCATTGCTAGATGAGTATTGGATAAGAGCTATGCAAGAAGAACTCAGCCAATTCTCCCGAACTCAAGTTTGGGACTTCGTACCGTGTCCTCCCGATGTGAATGTTATTGGTACTAAGTGGATTTACAAGAACAAAACTGATGAGCATGGCAACATTATTCGTAACAAATCTCGGCTAGTTGCTCAAGAGTATTCTCAGATTGAAGGGATTGATTTTGATGAAACATTCGCTCCGGTTGCTCATCTTGAATCTATTCGGCTTTTATTGTCTATTGCTTGTGTTATGCGGTTCAAGTTATATCAAATGGATGTGAAGAGTGCGTTCCTCAATGGGTTTCTAAATGAAGAAGTTTATGTTGCTCAACCAAAGGGTTTTGAAGACCTTTATCATCCCGAGTATGTTTTTAAGTTGAAGAAGGCGTTATATGGGCTCAAACAAGCCCTTCGTGCATGGTATGAACGACTCACGCAATATCTATTAACCAAGGGATATGAGCGATGGGGAGTAGATAAAACTCTTTTCGTTCGCCGTGACAAAGGTCAGTGTTTACTCGCTCAAATTTATGTTGATGACATAGTGTTTGGCTCGGTGTCACAAGCGATGGTGGACGAGTTTGTTGATCAAATGACCGGTGAATTCGAGATGAGTATGGTTGGAGAACTCACTTATTTTCTTCGTCTTCAAATTCAGCAAGAAAAGAATGGTATTTTTATCTCTCAAGCCAAATATGCCAAGACTTTATTGAAAAAATTCAAGCTCGAGAATGCACGCCCACGTAGAACACCCCTTGGGACACACGAGAAAATCTCTAAAAATGAAAAGGGAGTTGTTGTAGATCCGCGTCTATATAGAAGCATGATTGGAAGTCTACTATATCTTACTGCCAGCCGACCAGATATTTGTTATAGCGTGGGTTTATGCGCTCGATTTCAAGCCAATCCGAGGGAGTCACACCTTGTGTCGGTAAAACGAATTCTAAAATATGTTGGTGGAACAACTGATTATGGCATCTGATATTCTTTTGATTCTAATGCAAATCTGGTGGGTTACTGTGACGTTGACTGGGCAGGAAGTTTTGATGATCGAAAAAGCACTTCGGGTGGATGTTTTTATGTTGGACATAACTTAGTGTCATGGTTTAGTAAGAAACAGAATTCTATTTCTCTATCTACAGCCGAGGCAGAGTATATAGCAGCAGGTAGCAGCTGTACGCAGCTTCTTTGGATGAAACAAATGATGAAAGACTATGGTGTCACACAGGGTGTCATGACCCTCTACTGCGATAATTTGAGCGCTATCAATATTTCTAAAAATCCTGTTCAGTATTCACGGACAAAACATATTGATATACGACACCATTTTATTCGATCTCTTGTGGAGGACAAAGTTATTAATTTAGAGCATATGGTGACCGAAAAGCAGATTGTCGATATTTTCACCAAGGCGTTGGATGGTGTAAGGTTTGAAGAGCTGAGGTCTGCCCTAGGCCTCTGTGTTATGTAAGCTGATTATTGCTTTTATTTATTTAAAAAAAAAATTCGCCACTTGCATTAGGCGTTTGTTTTTATTTTTTTTAGCAATCTATTGTGTATTGCTCATCCTCTGCTGAAAGTGATTATTCTGGACATTATGATATTATGTGGAGCAACACCGTATGCGACATGCAAAATTCTGACTATTCTCATGAAATATTGGAAGTCTATTTTTAATGAAGTTTGGAGCATCATTATTATATTGGGTTTATTTTCCAACTTGCAGAGACCTGAATTATTCTTCAAAAGTTCATTATACTGGTTTATGGAGGAGATTAGGAATAGCTACAAGCTTCTGGCAAGTGATCTGGTTAATGTTCTGGAAGGTGTTCCTGAGGATGTTCCAGCTTTTGACAATATTTCAAATTGAAAATGCTTCTGATTCTGCATTGTTATCCTGTTTTATCAAGTTTCTTGAAGGTGAGATGGAATTTTTGAATGATCAGCAAATGGTAATCGAAGATAGAAAATGAAAAGATAGTTGTTATTAGATACTTGATGACCTTGTCTGAAAAATGTCTGCTAAAGAAGCTGCTGGCGATATTTTTGAGAAGAAGAAAGTTACTACTGTGAAGGAACAGGTTAAGGAGACCAAAATTGTTGAAATGTTAGGAGTTTCGCCTGATGTTACTGGGGGTGTCAAACGCATCTTACCCCATGGAAAAGATTTTCCAGCTCCACAACTTACGGATATGTATGAGATTCTTGATGCCGACTTCTCATGGAACTGGTGTTAACAGGACAATAGCGGCTTTGCTGTTCAAAGTTGGAAATTCAATATCTTTTGATTTTATTTGACCAAATTATGAAACATGAAGACGACAAGAATACACGGTTAGCTCTCCCATTTCCCTCTCTTATATATGTCGATTCTGGTGCTTATCTGGATATTATATATTCCTGATTTTGGCTATCTCTCTATGGTGATTATGATACTTTTATAGAGGTTGATATTCTCTAATATACATGTTTGTCTTTTTATGGCAAAAAGGGGGAGTGTTTTGGATTTATATTTCATGATAATTGAAGTCTCAATTCAGGGGGAGTTACTTTCAGGGGGAGTTCTTGATATTATCGATTATATTGATTTTGCCAAAAAATGCCAAAGGGGGAGATTGTAAATGCAACAATTTGCATAAGTGTTGACATTTGATTTTTTGGCAATTTATTATGAAAATAATATTTTATTCACAATTGTTCAAATTGGTGATTTATGTCTTGGCAATCAAGAAACAGCTCATTCAGAATATTGGAAGGTATTATATGAGCAATAATGATGATTCTATGGAAGAGAATAATAAGGAAACAATAATATTAGGAAAGTTATTTTCAAAAGCTTAAGGCACTTGTTTTTTGGAAAACTTTTATTTGGAAAGCCGATTTGCTGTAGATTTGACACGATTTACTGGGCTTCAAGCTCCTATGATTAGGGGTGTGCAAACCGAACTGGAACCGAGGAACCGAACCGGAACCGGTGATTTAGGTTCGGTTTTGATCGGTTTTAAGCATAGGTTCGGTGCGGTTGCATTTCATAAAAACCGGTGATTTAGGTTCGGTTTTCGGTTTTGATAGGTCAAAACCGAACCGAACCAAACCTTAACTTAAAAACAAAAAAATAATAAAAAAATAAAAACCAGAAGCCCTAAATTCGTAAATCGTCGGGGCTTCTACCTTCTGGTGTCTTGTCTTCATTCTTCAATCTTCATCTCCGAAACTCTCCTCCAGAGACGAAGGCGATTTGGCGACGGCGAGGCGACGACAGTTCACAGCAGCACCGACGACAGCTCACAGCAGCACCGGCGATTCGGGTATGTTCTATTCTTTCATAGTTTCATTCGTTGCTTGATTTTGTGTTTGACAGAGAGCAAATCAGCTCTCTGTCGTGTTTGTGAACACACGACAGAGAGCTGATTTTGCTCTCTGTCAAAACACGACAGAGAGCAAAATCAGCTCTCTGTCGTGTTTGTGAACACACGACAGAGAGCAAATTTGCTCTCTGTCATATGTTACACGGCAGAGAATAACTGTCGTGTTTGTGAACACACGACAGAGAGCAAATTTGATCTCTGTCATGTGTTACACGGCTAGAAGCTCTCTGTCGTGTAACACATGACAGAGCAAATTTGCTCTCTGTCGTGTTTGTGAACACACGACAGAGAGCAAATTTGCTCTCGTCATTTGCTCTCTGCCGTGTAACACATGACAGAGAGCAAATTTGCTCTCTGTCGTGTTTGTGAACACACGACATAATGTCATGTTTGTTTTATTAATCTTTAATTTCCACTGTATAGTTAGTTAGTTACATAATGTTTCTGTTTTGGGAGACTCTTCGGGCGTGACCGAGAGCAATTTATTTCATTTCTTTGTTTGTTATGTGCTGTTTTATTAATATTTCTGTTTTGGGAGACTCTTCGGGCGTGACCGAGAGCAATTTATGTGTTTTATTTGTTTGTTTTGTGATGTTCATTGTTCAATCATGACTGAGAGCATTAGATTATAGCAACATGTGTAGTATTTTGATGTAGTCGTTGATTTTGATTGATTAAATTTGTTTTAGGATGGAAAGCATTAATGATAGTGTAGAGGGTCCTGCACGTAGTCAAACGAAAAGGAAAAAATCAAAAGTTTGGAATCATTTTACGAAGATTGACAGTTCTGATAGTAGCAATCATAGAGCAAAATGTAATCATTGCTCACAGTCATATGCATGTCATCCATCGAAGAATGGGACAACAAACTTGAAAAAACACATTCTTAATTGCAACAAATTATTGGCAAGTGTTGATAGGAAGCAAAAGACATTAAGCTTTTAGAATATGGGAGGGGAATCGAGTGTAATTTGTTTTAGTCTTGAAACTTGTCGAGAATTGCTTGCAAAGATGATTATTGTTGATGAATTGCCTTTGAAATTCATTGAAGGAGAGGGTTTTAGAACATATTCGCAATATGTTCACCCTAAGTTTTCAATACCTTCTAGAACTACCATTGGACGAGATATTATGAGTATTTATGACAAAGAAAAATTGAAATTGAAAGATTATTTTAGAAATACATCTCAACGAGTATGCTTGACTACAGATACATGGACTTCTGTGCAAAATTTGAATTACATGGTATTAACTGCTCATTACATTGATAGTGATTGGATATTGACTAAGAGAATTATCAAGTTTTGCTTGATTTCGAATCATAAAGGCGAAACGATTGGTAAAGAAATAGAAAGATGTTTGCTTGAATGGGGAATTGAAAATGTTTTGACGATTACAGTTGACAATGCTTCGTCAAATGAAGTTGCAATTTCGTATTTGGTCAAAAGTATTAGAAATTGGAATGGATTAGTTTTGAATGGAGAACACATGCATATGAGATGTTTTGCACATGTTTTGAATTTGATTGTGTGTGATGGTTTAAAAGATCATCAAGAGTCTATTGCAAGAGTTCGTAGAATGGTGAAATATGTTCGATCTTCTCCTGCAAGGCTACAACAATTTAGAAATTGTGTTGAAAATGTAAAGATCACTTGCAAAAGTAATGTTTGTCTTGACGTACCTACTAGATGGAATTCTACATATTTAATGTTAGAAAACGCCGAAAAGTATGAAAGAGCTTTTGCAAAGTTAATTGAAAGTGATAGTCATTATTTTCTTGATTTGGGAGGGGAAAGTGAAAGACCACCCACGATAGAAGACTGGGCTAATATTAGAGAGCTTGTCAAGTTTTTGAAGATCTTTTACGATACAACTGTTTCCGTTTCGGCCTCCTCACATGTCACCTCCAATATTTATATTAGTGAAGTGTGTAATTTGAAAATGATTATCCATGAGCACTCTGAGTGTGATGATCTATTGTTGAGAAGAATGGCTATTGACATGCAAAGAAAGTTTGACAAATATTGGGGGAGTTGTGATAAATTCAATATGTTGATGTGTGTAGCAATTGTACTAGACCCTAGATATAAAATGAAGTTTTTGAAACATTGTCTCACCATGTTGTTTGATAGTGACAAGGCAAATGATTTAGTGAGACAAGTAGAAATTGTGATGGAAAGATTATATCTCCATTATAAATCTGATTTTGATACTTCAGAAGACAATTCTAGTATGATGGTTGGAACGACTTCTACCATAACGAGACAAAGTAGTACTTCAACCCGGAATAAGGTGCATGAGATGTTTTTTAATGATCAAGATGAGGATAGAGATTCAATTAATCAGACTGAAGTTCATCAATATTTATCTGAACGATTAACAAAGTTTTCAGATAAAATTGATATTCTAGCATGGTGGAAAGTGAATTCCTTGAAATTTCCACTATTGAGTAAAATAGCAAGGGATGTATTAGTTATCCCCATTTCAACAGTTGCTTCGGAATCAGCCTTTAGTAACGGAGGACATGTGCTCGATTCATTTCGTAGTTCTTTGTCTCCAAAGACTGTCGAGGCTCTTATTTGCACTCAAAGTTGGATTCGGACGGCAAAACATCAATCTACCAACTTTAATTCTTCAATGGCAAATATTGATGAAATTGAACAAGGTATGTTGTTCTATTTTATTTGATATTTTTGTTTTCTTTTCGTTTCATAATTCTAATTCATTTTATCTAATTGGTTTAACAACTATAGTTTGTAGATTTCACATCAACTAATGGAGAAGAAGATATTCTTCCAATATTTGTGGAATAATTGAAAGCTTGGAGCGAATATTCTGTTTTTTATTTATATTTTTGCAACATTCTGAAATATTGGTTTTTGTTTTTTGAAATATTGGTGGAATATTCTGTTTTTTCATTGACGCCATATGATCGAATATTATGTTTGCTTGAAGGGTGTGAGAGTCCAATCAATCCTGACCATTGAACTTGTGGAAAAATTGATTTCGTAAATATGTAGCCTTAAATCTTTTCAGGTTTAGGATCTACCCCATGAGGCTGGCTATCTACACTACAGTTTATGGTTTTGTTCTGTACAAGTGGTGGACGAAGCTAATGGCAGAATAACTAATAGTCCACCAATTCCAACATTCCGAAGTCCGCCTGAATTTCGTTGTTTATAAGGGTTAGTTCTTCCCTCTTTTTGTTGTTTCAAACTGTTCAAGTCGTTTTGCTAAGAACGCCATTGTGCTAGTATGAATGTTATGGTGGAAGAAGACAGTCTTTAAGAAGGTATTTTGCAATGAAATTGAAATATATGAATACATAATCATTGAGTTTTCGTCCAATCTTTTCTTATAATTCTCATTTTTTTAAAAATGAAGACAAACTTTACATGGTATCAGAGGCCGTCGTTAATGGCTTCCTCTTCTTCCCCATTAGCGGCTTCCACTCAATATAAAATAATGAATTCACACAATTTAGATGCGTGACTGTGACAGTTGATCTTGCACTTTCATTTATTCACTGGCCTGTAATGCTTTAAAATCACTCTGGCAATTTAACGGGTTAGGTTTGGTCTAGGCCTCCACGGACGGAACTTGATTTGGACTTCTGTTCAGTTCAGGCACTCACAATAATTCCTGAGTTTATTATTTTATATGGAAAAGTATTTTTTTTTTATTTTTTGAAAAATATGTTGTAAAACCGAAACCGAACCGAAATTTTAGGTTCGGTTTTGGTATGCTCCAAAACCGGTTTCGGTTCGGTAAGTCTGAAACCGAAACCGATCGGTTCGATTTCGGTTCCTCCCAAAACCAAACCGAAACCGGTTTTGCACACCCCTACCCATGATTAATGGGATGCTTTCCTGAATTTTTGGATGAATATCTGAGTTGTTATGGAAACTTTCCTAAAGTGTCACACGGAGTGTCACACAACCGAATTTGTTAAGATTTGTTTTCCTTATTTATTGCGGCGGTAAATCCAATTTGGTAACTGAACGAATTGAAGATATGGAAGTTACCAAGGCTATTTAAGGTTTTCGTTTTCTGTGAAAACCGATTGACGACGGAGTTTTGATTTTACGCGTGAGGAGGTTTTCTTCGTTTTTCCAAGCCGTCGGTTTTCTTTCACTCTCATCGCTTCCGCGTTTGAGTTAGTGATTGTTTTACACACTCGACTTAATCTGTGGATTTCATCATTCTACTGAGTGTGTTGTGTATTGCAATCGAGGACTTCGATCTGGTGTTCCAGAAGGTGTCCCGGGAGGCAATATTATTTGTTCTTCATTGAAGCTTAGTCTCGGGAGGAGGCTGCATCCGAACTCGGGGGAAGTTCTGTTTCTTAGACAAGGGGAGCTTGTCGTTCTTAATCGTGGGCGAGGGGATCTTGCCATAACACGGGTTTCAGGAGGAACCAACAACAAGGGGATCTTGTTGTTATCTAGATCTCGGGAGAGGTCGTTCTAAAGTCGAGGGGATCTCGCAAAAATTTCCTCTTTATTCAGAATTCCACAAAAAATATGGAGGAATTATACGTCTTGTGGAAGCAGGTCCAGGCAGTCGGAGTAAAAAAATTGCTGGAGAATGACTGGGAGGTGCAAGTCAGCGACTCCGAGGTTCTGCACAGAAGCGCCGTTCAGAGCAGAGCAAACGAGAAAAGTGCAAAGTTCAGAACTGAGCAAACGAAGGAGGTGCGACGTTCAGACCTGAGCGAACGAAGGAATTGCGACGTTTAGAACTGAGCGAACGATGGCCGACTGCTTCGCGACGGAATGACAGGAGTCGACGCTTCTGCGGGCGTTCTGAACAGAGAAAACGCGGCTTATTGACAGAGGGGCGTCGACTGGAGACGATGAACGTCGGCGATCTCTCTTCCGTCACTCAGCGGCTTAGCGGCCATGACTCCGACGACGGGATGACTTTGATACCATGAGAGTAAAACCAAAGGAGCAGCGAAAATAATAATCAATTATGCAAGAGATAAAAATACATATATATGTACAAATCTAACCCTAAAGTAATGCCTAGAAAAATAATATAGGGAATAAAGTAAAATAAAATTACTATAAATAAAGAACTCCTAACAATACTAATTTATCTACTCAATGCTTAGACATATAAATATATCTTAATAATATGTTTCTTATGAAACAAAATATTCCAATGTTAATCGCTATTATTCACGACCTCCACATACCAAGAGTTATCCTAGCAGTAATAGCAATGGTGGTTGAGGTAGTTTTAATCAACAATATAGTATTGATGATATATGGAGTGAATTAAAAACTGAAAATTATTCTACTTCTTTTACAAATGAACTCAATATTTATTTTGAAACTTGTTATCAATTTTCTCGAGATAAGAATTTTGATATTTTAGATTAGTGGAAAAGACATTCTACTACATATCTGTAACGACCTTTTTTCCCAGTAAGATATTGTCTGCTCTGGGGATTGGGTCGTAGCCCAATATCCTCCCTTCACGACTTTGTTTGGCGAGGACTTCTTAGTCGGTCACCCAACCTGGTACTACTCTCGCCGAAGCACTTTTAACTTCGGAGTTTTTATGGGATCCGTTGTCAATCGTGCCCCAAAACGCGTCTTACTATTTTGAGAGGGTCTCTTTACATATGTTTCATTTCCACATACTTCCCCAAGCGATGTGGGATTGTGACGACCCCCACATTACGACCTACCCCCTTCACCAGCCTTTTTCCTACGCGGACGCACCGCCATTTGAGTCTGAATCCAGTATACGGGTCAATCGTGCACATATGGGTCATCACAATATCATATTCTTTCTATAATGGCACATGATCTACTAGCACTTCATGTTTCTACTGTAGCATCGGAATCTACTTTTAGTGCAAGTGGACGTGTTTTTTATGAACAAAAAGGAAGATTTGCACCGGACCTTGTGGAGGCGCTTATTTGTATCAAAGATTAGACCGACACCAAGACGAGAGATCAACAATGAGATGATGAAATTCTTGAGAAGTTTATGAATTTGGATGTTGCAGACTTGAGATTCTTTTTATTGAATTTCTTTTGTAATTTGAAGTATTTTTTTTTTTTCAAATTTGTAATTTTTTTCAAATTCTAATTTCTTTTTCTATGTCAAAATATTTTTAATGATATTTATGTGATATTTTTTATTAAATAGTCAGAAATAATTTTTTTATTAATACATTCAATTTTATATACCTTAACATAACTAATTTTTAAATTAAATGAGTAAATATCGTTGCATATAATTATTAATACTTATTATAATTTTAAATAAAAAATTTTAAAAAATTTATATTATATTAATATAAGTTGAAAATATTTATATACGTTCGGCTCGTTAAGGCTTGTTAGGCTCTTTGATCCGGCTCGGCTCGTTTAACTCGTGAATCGCAAGCCGGCTTGAATTAAAATTTTTTCAGGCTGGCTGATTAGGCTCGGCTCGTTAGAGTCAGTAGGCTCGTTAAGCTTGGCTCATTTAATTCCTTAGGCTCGGTAAGCCAGACTACTTCTGGCTCGACTCGACCGGCTCGTTTGTCATTTCTACAGGATCAGTAAACCACAAAATCAGTAAACCACAAAGCCGACACCTGTAGGAACAAGAGAGATTGAGAGAGCTGATATCAGAAAAGTAAACTAGTGTAATATTGAGATTGAATAACAGCAGCTGCAGTAATACACCTGTTCAAGACAAGTTCCACTCCAAATGGTCTCCTCCAATATGGAGGTCATACTAGATCAAAACAAAAGACAATCATGAGAGGGGACTAAAGCTTGTTCTTTATGGTTTACCCTGTACTCTAATAGAGTGTCTATATACTTTTTATTAATGTTCTTTTTCTTCACTAGAAACTACTGTTAGCTGCGAAACATAGATACTACAAGTAGAATCGTTTTTGTTGCAAGCCAATACTAAGTTTGGGATGAATATTTAGGTGTTTTCAATTACTGAGCATATTCATCCATTCATTGGGTATGATTGGAGAAGAAAGATTAAAATAGGCATGTACCTTGTTGCTTTCAAAAAATGATTCTTTCCGCGATGTGATCTTACCTTCTACCAAAGCAGAGTTTTTCTGATGGCGCCAACATAGTCTTCGAATGTTGACGCCAAGCAAGCTGAGCAGCGAGGAGCGAGAGCGATCACTGTCGACTGTCGAGAGCAAGCTGAGATCGAGCAGCAACAAAGAGTAGTGCATATCAAGCAACAAGACTGTGCAAAATCGAGAGGCAAGAGGCATCTGTTGAGGACTCAGCAGCGCGAGAGAAGAGAAAGAAGTGAATTAGGGTGAAGAAAACTGACGATAGATTAAAGAATTGGGCTAGTAAATTAGGGTTTAAATGGTCTGGTTCGATTTTAGTGGTTTTGTGTCAGTAAACCCAAAAAACCGAATCGGAAAATTTGGTGCTGATAAAGAATAACCGAATTTCTTTTCTTTTATGTGCAAAATGGACCCGAATCGGACCAAATATTTTTGTTCTGGTCCGATTCTTTTGTCTGGGTCGTGCTCACCCCTATGAAGAAAAACCGAAAAGTTGATAAACACAAAGCAAGGTTGGTTGTTAAATGCTAAAAGCAAAAATTTGAGATTGATCACCATAAAGTATTTAAGCATGTTGCAAGGCATGATACAATTAGGTTGTGGTTGCTCCAGGAGCTCAAATTCCATACCCAATTAACTCAATAGACACTCAAATTAGTTTTCTTGCATGGAAACTTGGAGGAGTTGTAGGCATTTGTTAATCAACCTCCACAATATGCTAAAAGATATAATGAGCAAAAACTATATAAATTAAATAACGGTTTGTTGACTTACTAATATTAAACATAATTGTTTTGACGATAAATGTGATTATTTTTTGTAATATTCCAAGTTATTGATGATTATTAAATTAAATTATTGTTTGAATAAATGCTTAAGTTGTTTACATACAAATATTATCCTCACATTGAAAATACTCTTAAAAGTAGGTATTTGGATGTATTAATTCGTTTATTGAGTCTATGCTGCAAAGAATGAATTCATGGTGTAGGACAAAATAAAAAAAGGTTCAAGTGTGGAAGATTCTTCTATGTGGGCATTTGCGATGAAGTGCAGAAGCCCGGTTTTGAGTCATGTGTAAAATCGAAGACTCGCGGACGTGTAGTCCTGAGAGCCATGTTGATCAATCTGTAGTAGATGCCCTATGCAATCTCCAGAAGCACAATCCTGAGGCAATATTTTTGTAGTTCAACTTATGGACGGCTGGAGATTGATGCAGACATCCACAACACACACCCAGAGGATCTTGCGAAAGTCCTTTTCAAAGATAGAAAATTCAAATTCAAAGCTTTTGCACCGTGGAGCCTAACGCCTCTGTTATGTCTCTAATAGATATTATGAGGTCTCTCTGATGAATAACAGAGAGCTACCGTTGCTAGAGAATTTTGAAAGTCTCTATAAGTAGAAGCTCACTCCACTATATAACTCGTTGATTGCTATCTTGTGTCGAGTGTTGTTCGTCCACTTGCTGAGATTTAAGTCTACATTCTTGAGTCAAAAACCTATTCTCTCTAACTCCTAAACTTAAGATTGTTCATCTTTTAGGAGTTAAGTCTTGTACTTAAAATTTTCCACCAATTTGTTATACATTGTATGCTCTTGAAGAGTCGGTTAAGATTCGATTGACAATCTCAACTTCAATTAAAAAAGAGCGATGCCCGTGAAAAGTCATTATAAAGTTTGATTGGCACACATAAACTCAATCAATTGTAACCAGAAGGGTTATAGTGAATGAATTTTAAAAAAAGAAACACTGGAGAGCGAATGTAGGCAATATTGGTTGAACCGTGTTAACCAACCGTTTGCAACCTCTTTCTCTTCTCTCTTTACTATTGATTGTGCTTACATTTAATCTTAGTGAATCTAATTAAGAGAGATAATTAATAACTTGAGCTAGTAAACAATTAAAGTTTAATTAGACGAAAAAAAATTTAAATAACTTAATTCACACTCTTCCCTTCTTAAGTTATTATCGATTCTAAAATTAGTATCAGAACTCAGTCTTATACTTTTATGTGATTAAATTTCATAGAAATTTTATTTGAAATTGTTATGTATGGTTTCAAATATTAATGGTTCACATGTTGAAGGTCAATCGATCTCTAGACTTCTATTTTTTGATGATTACGATTATGTTTATTGAAAGTCTGAAATAAGAATTTATATTCAATCACTAGACTATGACTTGTGGTCTATCTTGGAAAATGGCCAATACATTCCTATTAAACAAGAAGGTGGTTTAAATGTGCTTAGGTTGCCTTTAGAACTTGACGATAATGATAAACAGAAATTAAGTTAAAAAGGTAAGGCACTGAATATATTATATCGTGCACTCGATACAGACAAGTTTAATAGGGTGCAATGGTGTGATAATGCGCATGAAATTTTAGAAATTACTTGAGATCACATACGAAAGCACAAATTAAGTAAATGAAAGTAAATTGAATATGCTTGTATATGAATTATCTTTCATGGATAAATAAAAAACCATTGGGCAAATTTTCACATGTTTTACTAACATTATTAAAGGTTTTAAAAGCTCTTGGTAGGACATATCCAAAAATAAGAAGTGCATAAGAAAAATTCTTAGGTGCTTAACCAGTTCATGATAATCCAGGGTGAAAGTAATTCAAGAATTTCGTGGCCTTTAAGTGCTAAAAATAGAGTATCTGATTAGATCTTTCATGACTCACGAGATCACGACGAAGATACATAAAAAAGAAGAGCAAAATAGAGTATATCCAAAAGAGGTTGGTAACAAGGTCTTTCAAAATTGCCCGAGTTTGTTGAGTATTGCCCCATGCCCATTTTTATTTTTTAGCTTCCAAAAGATTAAAAAATTACCATGATATTTTTTAAAATTTAGGAAAAAAAATATTGAATTAAAAAAAAAAAAAAAAAACAATAGGTAATAAATTGAAAAGTATTGTTCGCTAGATGTTTAGGGCACATGTCATCACGTGCCTCAAAACCTGACTATCTTTGATAATGGAAGAAGATAACGAGCTCTCCTTGTTTCTTCCCTCCATTTCTACTGCTTTCATTTCTTCCGTCTCTCGCTCTCCCTCTTCTGCAACTCCAATCAGCTTCCTTCTGTAATTTCACGATTGAAGCTTTGCGTTTATGATAATGTCCGCCGCTTTTGCTGTTAAATTCATCTCTACCGATTCTTTTTCGTCTTTTTCTCCAATTTTGCCCAAACCTTCTCCAATCAGCACCGCACTTTCCTCAAAATTCTACCACTGTTCTCACTCCATCTACAGAGATTCAAGAAAGTTTCTAACTCTTGTTTCGTCCAAGTCTTCTGAAGCAGAGGAGCAGCTCTCGGCTCCTGAGGACGAGTGGCTGAAGAAGCTTCCGGAGAAGAAGAAACCTCTGTATTCTCATAGCTTGCCTAGCATCGAGGCATGGTTGAGGAGCTTAGGGTTTTATCAGAGTAAAGAAGACCGGGCTGTTTGGTTCGCGGAGAAGGTCGAGTGGCACGCTCAGCTCTCTCTCGACGTTACTGATCTTTACATAAGGTTTGATTTATTAGATTTTTTTTTTACCAAAAGAGTATAATTTTTATATTGAATTTTGGTTCCTTTTTTTGCACTACTACGATGTTTGATATACCATTCTCATTCATTCTATTGTACATTTTTTTAGGCTGGTATGTCTTTAATTTTTACTACGTTTAACGATTCTCCCGCAGAGATAATCAAGTATTCGACAGTCAAGATGTATTTTTATTTGAAGGTTATTTGGGTCTAATTTGAATGTGTTTTCCTTGTTGGAAGTTACTCGACTACCATCCAAATGTTCTTGATAAGATCAGTGATTCCTTGTAGATAAAAGTACTACTACAAAAGCTCTTTGGTTAATGGAGCGTAAGTGAGAATGTAGAAGTTCATATCTATGGAAGTAGGTAGGTGCAGATGCATACTTAGGAGATTAAGAATATTACTTGAATAATTCTGTACTAATTAATGGGGAAGGAAAGTTATGGTCAGTAATGGAGGATCTGTTCTTTTGATTCCGTATACCTCTCGGACAAGAGGGGTGTTGATAGGTTATCGAACGGATCCTTGAGTTTGTGAGGAATCATGTAGTAAGAAACAAGAAACAATTGAGCTTGCTAGATTGTACTGTTAAGGCAGCATTAAGTCAAGTGTTATTGTGAATTTCTAATCCTTCCAGGCTCCACAGAGTTATGAATTCTTTAGGCGCGTTTTGATTCTCTATACCTTTGTTGCTTTCCTCCACATATGTTGATTCAATTCAGTACCTGAAGGGGAAGGGGAAGGAAGTATTTGTTTCTTCCCTCCCCAGGCCCAGACTCAGTTTGTCAATCTTTCTTCTGTTGGTATTGGATATTAACTTATACACATTGAGGAATAGTCAATGGTCTTATCAATACACAAATGTATATAGAGTGAGAAAATGACTATGTTTGCCTACTGCTTCTAAAAACAGTTTTGGGAAACCAAACGTGTTAAGGCAACACTGCATATTTTGGAAACAATAATGTGTATTCAATTCAACAACCAACGTTTAAGAAAACCATACTCTTTCTAATTTTCAATTTTCAAGAACAGCTTTAGAAAAACACATCCAAAAACCCCCTATATTTCCAATAATCTCCCTCTGCTACCTATCATAAAAACTGGCATATGTTAATCTCTCGGATGGATTGATTAGATCAATGTGTTGTTCTCTATTTTCTTCTATTTCATATTTCTCGTAGTTGCATACCCAATCAAGCTTTCAAAGTGGCCTTGCCTCGTTAATTTTCTGATAAGGAATAGGTTGAGCATATGATCTTATTCATGAGTATTGAAGTAAGTTTTTTCATTTAAAAAACCTATCTGGAATTTCTTACGTTGCAGATTCTATACAATCCTACCTTAGGAAATTCAAATTCAATCACGAAAAGAAACTATCTGCCTAATAATTGTAATGCAAATTCAATTTTTGCTTTTTAACTTTCGCATTGTCTAATGGAGATTTACCATGTGGAACTTTCATGGTGGTGTTTGTGACAATAGGTATCTGAAGAACGGGCCAGGAAACCTTGAGAAAGATGTCGAGCGGAGATTCAGTTATGCATTGAGCAGAGAAGACATTGAAAATGCTGTGCTTGGAGGACCTTGATGGCTATATTGCAATGACAGCCAAACCTCAATTTTGTGTGATTAAGCTCAATAAACCTGAAGGTGCTTGTCTAGTTTGATTCTGGTTCTGCTTCAAAATAATCGTTTTGTATATTTTCATTATAAATGTTACATTTTGTCTGGTAACTTGATTTTCAGTAGATTAGGCTCCATCATGTTCTTACTTGGATTACAGATTGATGCATTGATAAACATAGCATAGCTGCATCTTTATTGTCTGCTTATATTTCTCTGCAATTATATTTCTATTTGAGTCTGCTATAATACTTTTAGGGTTAAATCCAAAAACCGGCTCCAACTATCCATTTGGTTTAAAAAAAGGCTTAAAACTTTTTTTTTTTTCGTACAAAAAAAAGTTTAAAGTATTGAAAATGTGTAAAAAATGATTTTTTTTTTTGGGGGGGGGGGCACTTTTGAGGATGAAGATCCCCACACTCTAATTTCTGAAGGAGAACGGTTGGCCGTGTTTGGAGAACGGCCAACTGTTTTCTGCGGTGACATTTTTTAGGATGAAGATCCCCTCGTATTTTTGGGTGAATTTAAAAAAAAATACCAAATGATATTCAATTTACTTGAAATTTTTACCACATGTTTTTCACATCATGGAAAGATAATCTAAATTTTTTTTTTTATTTTTTAACACTTTTACAATTTATTATAATTTTATATTGTATAGTCTCTTTTATTCATATAATTTATTATAATTATTTCAATATATCATATTATAAGTTTAAATTGTGTTTAGTGATCCAAAACGACGTCGTTGTCATGGGTGAATTTTTAAAATAAAGAAAAATGAGTTTAATATTCGGTGGTTGCTTTCGGCAAACAAATTAAAAATAAAAAGTTTCTTACGGTGGGCGAAATGGGCCCCACCAGAATAAATTCATCAGCCAATCACCGTGCTGCGGTGGGGCCCACGACCGCAATACCAATGAAAGCCGTGAGATTGGCAAAGTGGTCCCCATAAGAAGTCTGGTCCACAGAACACGTTCTAACACCGAATCACTTCTCCATCATTTTCCTCCTCTTCTTTCGTCATCGTCTTCTTCCTTCTTCTTCAAACTCATCGACTTGATCGAGAATCTTCACAGGGGGGGAAATCAGAACCTGAGAGGAGGAGAGGAGAATCTCTCTGAGGTTTGATTTCTTGATTCTCTTTTATTTGTTATTTCTTATTAGAATCTCTCTGAGGAGAGGATTAGTTTGGACAACTTTGATAGGTTTCTAGAATGGCGTCGAAGCGGATCTTGAAGGAACTTAAGGATTTGCAGAAGGATCCTCCTACATCTTGCAGCGCTGGTATTGCAGACTAGTTTTATATTTCCTGATGCCTTTATGCTTAATCTCTTTGGTTTGTCTTCGCTACAGTTATAACGTTGTGCATCCTTGTTATTTACCTGCATTTATTGGCCTTTAAATGTGTGGTTGTTCTTGTTTGTTTATTGACATCGATGGCGCTGTAATTTCGAAATGAATTTTTCCAGCTATATCCTTGTTTACAGTATAGTAATTGCAGAGACAGAGAGGTGAGGAACCTTGGGATTGCTTCTCCCACTTATTTAAGAATTTTCATTTTTTTTAGAATGAGAAGACTGTTCGAAGATTCCTTCATGTTTTCTTCATGGGATGTTTGCTTCATGTCATTTGCTTACATACAGATGTTTTATAATATTGTTCTGTCTCTGCATTACTTGATTAAAACATTTGGTCAGTGGGATTATGTGTTGGGAAATGAGAAACACTATATTGGAAAGATTTGTGGATGATTAGAAGTGAGAGATTTCACCCTCTTACCATGAGGGCCCTTATTGGAATCAGCTACAAGGCTTACAGGGAAAAGCAGCTCACACAGGGCTAATCTACTGGCAACATGCAAATAATATCTTGTGGGATGATGATAGGATTCATTTTTAGTAACGGATAATAAGTTAGTGAGAGTTAAGGGAAGCCAGTAGAATACTTGTAATTGGGGAGTATAGATGGAATGTGATAAGAATAGAGAAGGGAACTTTTGCAAGCTAGGAAATTTGGGGGAGAGACTATATAGACTCTTGAAATTCTAGAGGGGGATTCATTATTGTTTTTTTCCGTGATTTTGTAGTGGAGAAGTTTTCTCTCTAAAACAATTCTCAAGATCTAGATAAGAATCCTCAGGTTCCTATCAATTGGTATTGGGCTGGTGGTATTAATGGCAAAGAAGTTAAGGGATTACGTAGAAAATACGGATAGAATTCTGAAGATCATGGAAAATCTTGCATTCTTTAAGGGGCAAATAAGAAATTATTGGAGCAAGTAGAGGGAAATTGATTAGCCACAAACTGAGGAGTATGCCTACATTCAAGTAATGAAAATCCTACGAATTGATCGGCTGGCCAGTAAGTTTGAGCTTCCTAAATTTTCAGGAATAGATCCAGAAGGTTGGGCTTATCATGCAGAATATTATTTCAATGAGAATAGATTCACTGAGATGGAGAAACAAGCGGCAGCAATTAACTGCTTCAAAGGTGCTGCCATGGCTTGGCACACGACCATTCCATTCTTGGAGAGTTGAAGTACCAACTGCAGGTTCGATTTCGGAATGTGAGAAACAACGGAGAAGGCTAAGGTAGTATTGGAATTCGCACAAGGAAAAATGAGGGAGGAAGAAACACGTGGAGATGGAGATAAGGCAATGGAGTGGACAGAAGATCATAAAATTCTTATGAATCTTGGACTTTCCTAGATGGAAAGAAATAAAAGGCGAGAAAGTCTGATTGTCAAAAAGTTTCAGTTGCTAAACATAGCCCTGTTGATTTTCCAAACAGTTTGGAGGAGATGGAACCAAACAGTTTTCATCAAGAATTTACAATAACTAAGCAAAAGGAATTATCATACTGCAGACATGAGAGCTTTTGTTTTGAACCTTCATTCTTTCTAGAATCCAAGCAAAATTTACAAGAAGCGAAGTCAAGTACCTTTTTGAGTACTGAGAAATGGGCTTATGATGGTTCCAAAAATTTTACATTTAGAAGACTCTCTGACTCCGAAAAGGGAGACCATGAATGGCCAACTGAACCACTTATATTAGGAGGCCAAGAGATGAAAAATCCTCAGATTAAGGAGGATAGAGATTTGGCAGCAAAAAAAAAAGTTTTTGTTGAGAAGAAGTTCGGTAATGGGAATTCAAAAGAAAAATAGGGGAAGAAATCGGGCTCTATCACGAAGATCAGCAAAAAAACAAAAGAAAGAATCGGACTTTCGAAATTTCGAGCATTCATTGTAACAGTGTGTTCAATCCTATGAAAATCGAGAAATTTTATGAACAATTACTTGGAATCCAACAAGGAAGAACGACAATGGAAAAGGTGCTAGAATTCGAATGACAGAGGAAAGAAGAGAAAATTATGTCATGGGAGATCAAGAAAATGTGGCTGCGGAAGTTTGGGAAAACTGGACGAAAGAGGAAGCAATTTACCCTCTTAAAATATCTGTTGTCGTGTCAATAATGATTGATGCAATTAAAATGTAATTAATGTAATAAATTATAAATAGTTAATTTATTACATTTATTGCACTAATAATTATTTGACGATATAATAAGAAGATAAACGTATCATTATTCTGAAAAAATTGTTGGAAAAATGGTGGAGCAAGTGGGTATACTAGAAAGGAGGCGGCTGAGGTCTTGAAAGGCTAGGGGGAAGAAAATAACCTGTAAAAAATCAAGAAACCCTAATGCAAGATAATAGCCTAACGAAGCTTATTGGGCTAAGGGCAATAAGGGCCCATCTGGAAAATGAAGAAAGCATAATTAAGCCTAGTGGGGTAAGGAAGGTTAACACTGATGGTGATTTACTTAAAATTCATTCAAGGAATTTGGGGAAAATTGTAAAGAGAAAGCTTATTTTTTATTTTAATACCTTGAGGATAAAGTGTCCTTGGGAGGAAAGTAATGATAGAATTCATTCTTAACATTAGATAAAAAGTAGCGAAAGGTAAGAGAAATTAGTAGAATACATGTAATCGAAAAGTTTAAATGGAATGAGATAAGAAAGGGAAAACAACTTTTGTGAGCAAAAAAATTAGGAGGGAGAGACTCTAGAATCTTGAAATTCTAGCAGGGATTCATTGTAATTTTTTTGTGATCTTTAATGGAGAAGTTTTCTTTATAAAATACTTTTTTCATGATCTAGATAGGTATGTTATGGTTCCCCACCGAGTGAAGTTGGGGAACCATAACAGTATCCTTAGATTCCTATCCAATGAATCCACCCAAAATCTATGCATCAATAGTGAAATTTTTACCAAATTCATAAAATTGAGTTACATCTTTATGCTTGTATCTAACACATGATTAACTTTTATGAGAATCGGAGATGTAAATATACATGATATTAGTTCTCTGTGAAGCTTGAAGAATCTCCACATTTATGAAGTCTTACTTCCATATCTACTGCTATAATTTTGAATTCTTAAAATTTTTTGATAAAAGAGCTTGTTTGATACTGATATTTGTGTGAATTGACTCAGGTCCTGTAGCAGAGGACATGTTCCACTGGCAAGCCACCATAATGGGTCCTCCAGACAGTCCTTATGCCGGTGGTGTTTTCCTAGTCACTATCCATTTTCCTCCAGATTATCCCTTTAAGCCTCCCAAGGTATTTTATTTGTTCACTTTTCTCTCTAAAATCTATCGCACTATATCTGGGATGAGCATGTATATTTTTGTATTATCCTCTGGGTTTTTTGAATTTTTCATGTTTGATCAACAACCGTTTCATGTGAAGTTAAGATTCTGATGTTTTAATCTACAACACATTATGGTAGAAGATTAAATCATTTCTCAAATAACTGATATTAATATTTTATATGTTGGCTTTGTAAGTGCCATATCTTTCACTAGTATTTTTTTAGGGCCCTATTTTCGTTCATGGATGGTGGTAGGGCAGAAAATAGAGAAAAAACAATAGAAATAGTGATTGATATTACTAATGGAGAAACAAACAACCTTATGAGCAATACGGTGAGGCTTACTCTCTCCTACCATAACTAACAAAATTCTTGCTCCCCTCTAAACCCTTCCTTATTTAGTATTTATGTTCCTCGTACGAGAAACCTCTTCCACTCCAGCATTCCCACACCAGAGTACACTTCCTCCCCTTCTAAATCTTCTGACAGATTCATTTTTCTCTTCCTTCTCTTCTGGGCCTTTTGGCATAAGTAAATCTTATTGGGGGCCTATCATATTGATTATGGTTCTTACTCATGAAGTTGTTCTTCACAAATGATAGTTATGCGCATTTGTTCCACTAAACTGGTTCATTCTTGGAATTGAAATCTTGCTTAGACATTGCGATACAGGCCATAAGCATGATTTAGAAAAGAATAGAGATGGATATATGATGGAATGCATATATAATATATTTATTGAAGAAAACTGAAAGACCATGCTGGACGTAAGACGAGAATGATGAAATATGGATCCATAATCATTGATTGGATGCTAATTTGCCAGAAAATATTTAAATAATAGGAACAGAAAAGGATACTAAATATGTAAGTAACTGAAACTTAAAAAGAAATATCAGGAATATATTCTACAATATTGCTTCCATAGACTCTCATATTAGCCTCCTTGAAAGTATCCAAAAAATATTAACATGTCCAGACTCTATTGCTCATAATTTTTTTTTCACAACTATTGATTTTTATACGAAATTTAATGTCACATTCGCAATTTTTTTTAGCCTTAGAAGCACTGTTCACATTCATTTTTCCGGATGAATTTGCAGGTGGCTTTTAGGACAAAGGTTTTTCATCCTAATATAAACAGCAATGGAAGTATTTGCCTTGACATACTGAAAGAGCAGTGGAGCCCTGCCCTAACTATCTCCAAGGTTTCGTCCCTTGGCTTAGGATTCTATATAATATAAGCCAAAAATGGGAAATTATAATCACACAATCTTCACTAAATTCTTGTACTGTTTATAATTTACCTTTTTTCCCATTTCATTTTTTATATCGTTCAGCAGAATCAATATTGGAACCGACTTGTCTAGATCATTGGTCGGTATAGAGCATACTTTTGTGAAGTTAAAGTTTTTGGGCCATAGTTTCCATCCTGTTGTTGGAAAATAAATTAAGGAGGTTCTTTAGGAAACAGTATTAAGGGAGATGATTATAAATAAGAAGGGAGGGGGATTGAGATTAGAGATATGCTTATGGATGAATGAATTGTTATCTTAGTTTATTAGAGTTTTCCAAGTCAATCAGGGTTACCTAAACTTGTGGTTAGATTTAGGGTTCTTCGCTAGTTTTGATTCTCGTTAATTTTATTGTAATGGATTTCTATGGCGCATCACCCATCACCCATCACCCATCACCATTAACTCTAATAGTAGTTTATATTTCATCCAATATTCATTTCTCTAGGTGGATACTTTTTTGCTTCAATAATTCTGGAATGACATAGATAGGTTTAATTTTCAACTTGGGTGTATATTCATTTTGTGTCTAGGTGTTGCTTTCAATCTGTTCTCTGTTGACGGACCCAAATCCCGACGACCCCTTGGTTCCTGAGATAGCTCACATGTACAAGACTGACAGGAGTAAGTACGAGACAACTGCAAGGGTTTGGACCCAGAAGTATGCCATGGGTTAATTGAGGTGTGTTTGGTGTTTGACTAGTATAAAATCAAATTGTGATGATAGTGATATCAGAATATGAATCCTTGATTTGGCATGATTCATTCACTCTTATAACTATGCATCTGGAAGGGTTGGATTGCATACATATTCAGGATTGCCCTTTAGGTTGCTATAATAATTTGTAGAAAATGTTTGATGTCAAGTTTGGTCTCAATATTGCATGCTTGTACAGAACAGATTCAGGTCCCCAACAATAAAAAACGAGTAATGCTATATTTATTGTTTGTTCTTATTTTCTAATTCTTACTATTTGATGTGACAATATTGATAAATGTAATTAATTTAATAAATTACAAATAGTTAAATTAAGTTATTAATTATATCGATCATTATTTATCACGTCAATTAATAAGAATAGAGTAGGAATAAAGTGCAACTTTAAACAGCTCATGAAGCTCTTAGCTACCCCAATCAGATGCATTGATATGCGTTCAAACATTTATTTAGGGACAATATATTTTGAGATTGATACATCTTTTGTTTTGCATAGTCAAACTCTTGATTTTTTCTTTAAGCTTGTTTTCATTTTATAATATTAGGTAATTAACAAAAATTTTAAACTACGAGGACAGATCCGTCATACTTTTACAAGTGACAACCTACAAAAATAAAGTTTTCAAAAAACATGTTATGCAATGTAGAAAACTTAAATTAACTACTCGACAATGATTACTCATCTCTCTTACAGGAGCTATCTAACGTGTGCTCTCGGGTGTATGTTTTTTTTTAGAGAAAACAATCATCATTAGACCTAGATTTTCGTCCTTCAATCTTTTAGACTCTCAATGAGAGAGGTGGGAGAAGGATAAGAGTTTACCTAGCAACCCAAGAGCTAGGAGAACAATGGAGGGCTCCTCTACTCGATTGAAAAATCGAGGAAACCCGTAGGTCTTCTAACACTTCGGTTAGGGAAATAGAGATTGTATTAATTTTGACAAAAAATTTCTACAATCACTAATGCAATGCCTTAAATAGACAACTTAGGGGTGGAGGATTAGAGTTTGGCAAGGAAGGAGAGGATGTGAGTCATTGGTTTTGGAGGAGCAATCGGCGACCAAGAGAAGACATCTGTGCGCGCGCCAATCCGATGGTTGTGATGCTGCCCGCGCGCGCCATCCAACGGTGCAGGTGCTGATCCGTGTGCGCCAGATCGATGGACCAGATGCAGCTCGTTGCACGCTTGATCGACGAAGCTGGTGCTGATCCGTGCGCGCCAATCTGACGACCAGCGATGCAGATTTGTGCGCGCCATCTGATGGCCCTGATGCAGCCGAGCGCGCATCCAACGGTGCTGATGGATACCCGCACCCATCTTGATCCATGGCCAAGCCTTTGCCATGTATGTCATTGATCCTTGAGGTCACTAACAAATGTAACTGCAAATTTCATAATTTTAATTGGGGCATTCATTTGGGCAAAGTCTTCAATTGAGTCCATTTTGGTGAAGTGGCAAATTTGCACTTTGTTGATAATTTCTCCCTTGTTATTGGCCGATTCTTCAACCCATCATCCATCATCATTCATTTAGTCCTAACCATTCAATCTAATGCATGATGCAATATAAATAGTTCATACAAGAGGTTAGAGTTTGCCACAAAAAACAAAAATTACATAATTTAGGCGTAGAGAAGACAAATTCTCATTGGGCCAATTGAGGAGTACATCTTTGTGTCCCAAGTGAGGCTGTGCACTGGATGATCCATATCCTCCGAATTAGGTTCTCATGTGATGTCGACAATAGGATCCATTCCTACAACAAAAGCAAACTCATTAGTAAAAAAATTAAGTAAATTATGGACTTTAATTTGGGATCTTGTAACGAGCCTCCTTGGCATGTCAAGATTGAATTGAAGTGCAAAGAGAGCACATTTTTATACTAGATTTCATGTGAACAAAGAGCTATGTAGTTTGATTATTGATAATGGAAGTTGTACTAACGTTGCTAGCACTTTGTTGGTATAGAAATAGGCTTAGAAACCAAGAAGTATCCAAAGTCTTATAAGCTACAATAGTGGAGCGATTGTGGAGAGTAAACGTGACTAAGCAAGTAAAAGTTGCACCTCAGTTGGTAAGTATAAGGTGAGTTCTCTTGCGATGTGGTACCGATGCAAGCAACACATATACTATTAGGGAGATCTTGGCAATTCGATAGAAAAACCAAGTATAATAGATTAAAAAATGAGTACTCGTTTGTTCAAGGCGAAAGGGTGGTAACCTTAATATCTCTAAAACCTTAAGAAGCTAACGAGGATCAAGAAAAGATTGCAAAAAAAATTCAAAAGAAGGAAAAATCCAATAAGTGATGTGAAAAGTGTGATGATGGCTAAGAAACAAATACTTGTACATTTGTGCAATGTCGATTACTTTTTATCTAACCACTTCCCATTTAAGTGTTTTGTATGATGCATAGGGGTGGGCACGGTCCGGGACGGTCTGGTTCCGACTTGGAACTAGACCGACCCGGACGGTTCGGGATTTTTCTACTCAAAATCGGAACCGGCCCTGGGAGGAACCGGTACCGAACCGGAATCGGTACCGACCAATTTTTTTTTATTTAAAAAAAAATAAATATTTTCAATCCAAATCGATGAAATCCGATCTTCAACCAGCGTCCAGCAAAAACATCGCTTAACCAGCAAATAGAAGCGATTGAAAAACTTACAGAGAGACGAAGAGGCAGGAAATGAAAAACGAGGGAGGACCGCGTTTGATCCGAGAGTGGCCGTGGTGGTCTTCGTCCTCAAGGGCACCTCCGTTTTGTTAGGTCGCCGACTGTCTTCCATCAGCGACTCTACCTTCGCTCTTCCCGGCGGTCACCTCGAGTTCGATACTCCCAACGTTTGAGGAGTGTAGTGCGACTGGCGACTCGAGCAGGCTCGTAGACAAGCGCGATAACAGAGCCGAAGTCTGAATCGCTGGGCAGTCCCTCCTCAGCGCTGGAGTCTGACTCCGATTCGGACTTCAGCTCTGGAGTCTGGACTCTGGACTCTGGACAATCCGAAGAAAAGTGATGAAGAAGTAGGGTGAAGTCCGCTTAAATTGTTTTCAGTTTTCACTTCTCGGTACTCCCGCGGTTCCCGGGTCTTTGATCACTAGAACCGGGGACCGGATCGGCGGTTCCCGGTTTCTAGATCAATGGAACCGGAACCGGTTCCATTGAGCTAAGAACCGCCCAAGAACCGGCCCGAACCGGTGGTCCAGTTCGATCCACCGGTTCCGGGCCGGTTCTGCCTACCCCTAATGATGCATGATCCATTATAAGATAAAGAAGACCAACAAAACAAAACCTCACATAGGTTGGTCATAAATATCCGAGAGAAAGAGTCATCACAACATAAATAATAACAAAGAAGTTGCATGCATGGAGATGCAACAAGATGCATGGGAATGCATGGAGATGCAACAAGTGTTATATTAAAATTGGTGCACCCCATAACACCCGGTAGCCTAGCGCGCGACCGTCCCGTACCCCCCCTGCTCGCCCTTCTGTGGCAAAAATTTTCATTTTTCATATTTCAATGATTTTCTTTCTATTTTGATGTATTAGTTTAATTTCTTTAACCCTATATTGTTTTCTATAATATTCTAAGATTCTTAGAGATATTTTAATTATTTTAATATTTAAGGCTATTTAAACACAAAATTTGTAGTCATTTGGGAATAATTATGATGAATGATATTTGATTAAAAATTATGTTTTTTGAGTGATTATTCTTTTGAGAATTTTCTCTTCGGTTCTTTGTAAAGAACTAGGTTTTCATCAAGTCAAAGATTAGAAGATCACTTGATAACTTTGCCTCTTACCAACAAGTTTAGTTTGTGTCAAGCTCCTTTTGCATGATTACTTTAGTTCCATCGACAATGTTTAATCGAGGCCAAGTTCTTCATACTTGATTCAGAAACGTTCCCGAGTTTCTATTTTGTGTTGTTGAAGAGTCTTGAGTTTGATATACTTGTAGTTCTTGTCACTCACTCTTCCCCACCGTTTCTTGCCTCCAAAGATGATTAAATCGGCATACACTCCAAATATACTAATATAGTCAAAAAGATCTAACGGATTCGAGCTCCATTGCTCAAATTTGCTCCCAACTCAACCCTAACTACAAAATCCAAAAACGAAGAGTTTAAAATGACTTGCCTTTGAAATGCCTTCACAAAATTCGATTTTGGATGCATTGCGAGCACAACCCAAGACTCTAAGCTGGACGGTTTTCACAATCGAAGAAAATCTCTCTCTTCCTCTCCTTCCTTCTTGGTCGCACACAAGTGAGGGAAATAAGGTTTCCCTCTATCTTTCATCCATTTTTTTGTTATTTGCACTTTGACCCCCTCATCTTTTTAATTTATAACCCATAGTATATATTAAACAAAACATCCTTAGATTCCAAACATTAACCGAAGGTAAATTCTCAATTAGCTGATATGAATTTTTCTCCAATTAATTACACTGTAATTTACTTAATTATTAAATTGACCAAATTTTTTTAAAAATTAAACGTGACTAAAAATGATAAAACGAATCAATTCATGATACCTAGTCAGTTAATAGCTAAAAACCTAACAAGTGAAAATTTAATGACGTACAAAATATCCAGGTTTTACAACCTCAAAACTCATGACACGTCAATTTGTAACTTATGTTCACATGTTCATATGTTATATCATACACTTCTATCATGTGTTAGAAGTGTATGATGGACGTAAAGAATGCATGATCTGCATACAAATCAATTTCATCTATGGTCACTCTATCCTTATGTGCACTAACGTCATGTACACCTAACTTGAAGTGCAAATAATCTTGTACACTTAATTACCATTATCAGTGCAACTCACTTGTCCTCTTATCTCACCTAGTGTTTACCAGTCAACACTACCTGGGACATTACATCAAGTGCCATTACTTATCTAATTGCATTGACTCGAAGGTAGAATATATTTAATCTACCTATATGGTGTCTATGAAATGAAAACTAACCAATGTAATCATAACGACTCGAATTCCATTAACTCAAGTAGACTGTAGTGTACATTTGCTTAATGTGCATATGTTATGATATATATATATATATATATATATATATATATATATATATATATATATATATATATATATATATATATATATATATATATATATATATATATATATATATATATATATATATATATATATATATATATATATATATATATATATATATATATATATATATATATATATATATATATATATATATATATATATATATATATATATATATATATATATATATATATATATATATATATATATATATATATATATATATATATATATATATATATATATATATATATATATATATATATATATATATATATATATATATATATATATATATATATATATATATATATATATATATATATATATATATATATATATATATATATATATATATATATATATATATATATATATATATATATATATATATATATATATATATATATATATATATATATATATATATATATATATATATATATATATATATATATATATATATATATATATATATATATATATATATATATATATATATATATATATATATATATATATATATATATATATATATATATATATATATATATATATATATATATATATATATATATATATATATATATATATATATATATATATATATATATATATATATATATATATATATATATATATATATATATATATATATATATATATATATATATATATATATATATATATATATATATATATATATATATATATTATATTATATAAAATAATTGCAGTAATAGTCCGTTTTGTTAGGTCGCCGACTGTCTTCCCCTCAGCTCTCTACCTTCGCTCTTCCCCCTCTTCCCGGCGTTCACCTCGAGTTCGAATACTCCAACGTTTGAGGAGTGTAGTGCGACTGCTCTCGATCATGCTCGAGACAAGCGCGATAACAGAGCCGAGTCCTATCGCTGGGCAGTCCATCTCAATCGCTGGAGTTTCGACTCCGATTCCGGCCTTCACCTGGAGTCTGGACTCTGGACTCTGGACAATCCGAAGAAAAGTGATGAAGAAGTAGGGTGAAGTCCGCTTAAATTGTTTTCAGTTTTCACTTCTCGGTACTCCCGCGGTTCCCGGGTCTTTGATCACTAGAACCGGGGACCGGATCGGCGGTTCCCGGTTTCTAGATCAATGGAACCGGAACCGGTTCCATTGAGCTAAGAACCGCCCAAGAACCGGCCCGAACCGGTGGTCCAGTTCGATCCACCGGTTCCGGGCCGGTTCTGCCTACCCCTAATGATGCATGATCCATTATAAGATAAAGAAGACCAACAAACAAAACCTCACATAGGTTGGTCATAAATATCCGAGAGAAAGAGTCATCACAACATAAATAATAACAAAGAAGTTGCATGCATGGAGATGCAACAAGATGCATGGGAATGCATGGAGATGCAACAAGTGTTATATTAAAATTGGTGCACCCCATAACACCCGGTAGCCTAGCGCGCGACCGTCCCGTACCCCCCCTGCTCGCCCTTCTGTGGCAAAAATTTTCATTTTTCATATTTCAATGATTTTCTTTCTATTTTGATGTATTAGTTTAATTTCTTTAACCCTATATTGTTTTCTATAATATTCTAAGATTCTTAGAGATATTTTAATTATTTTAATATTTAAGGCTATTTAAACACAAAATTTGTAGTCATTTGGGAATAATTATGATGAATGATATTTGATTAAAAATTATGTTTTTTGAGTGATTATTCTTTTGAGAATTTTCTCTTCGGTTCTTTGTAAAGAACTAGGTTTTCATCAAGTCAAAGATTAGAAGATCACTTGATAACTTTGCCTCTTACCAACAAGTTTAGTTTGTGTCAAGCTCCTTTTGCATGATTACTTTAGTTCCATCGACAATGTTTAATCGAGGCCAAGTTCTTCATACTTGATTCAGAAACGTTCCCGAGTTTCTATTTTGCGTTGTTGAAGAGTCTTGAGTTTGATATACTTGTAGTTCTTGTCACTCACTCTTCCCCACCGTTTCTTGCCTCCAAAGATGATTAAATCGGCATACACTCCAAATATACTAATATAGTCAAAAAGATCTAACGGATTCAAGCTCCATTGCTCAAATTTGCTCCCACCTCAACCCTAACTACAAAATCCAAAAACGAAGAGTTTAAAATGACTTGCCTTTGAAATGCCTTCACAAAATTCGATTTTGGATGCATTGCGAGCACAACCCAAGACTCTAAGCTGGACGGTTTTCACAATCGAAGAAAATCTCTCTCTTCCTCTCCTTCCTTCTTGGTCGCACACAAGTGAGGGAAATAAGGTTTCCCTCTATCTTTCATCCATTTTTTTGTTATTTGCACTTTGACCCCCTCATCTTTTTTAATTTATAACCCATATTATATATTAAACAAAACATCCTTAGATTCCAAACATTAACCGAAGGTAAATTCTCAATTAGCTGATATGAATTTTTCTCCAATTAATTACACTGTAATTTACTTAATTATTAAATTGACCAAATTTTTTTTAAAAATTAAACGTGACTAAAAATGATAAAACGAATCAATTCATGATACCTAGTCAGTTAATAGCTAAAAACCTAACAAGTGAAAATTTAATGACGTACAAAATATCCAGGTTTTACAACCTCAAAACTCATGACACGTCAATTTGTAACTTATGTTCACATGTTCATATGTTATATCATACACTTCTATCATGTGTTAGAAGTGTATGATGGACGTAAAGAATGCATGATCTGCATACAAATCAATTTCATCTATGGTCACTCTATCCTTATGTGCACTAACGTCATGTACACCTAACTTGAAGTGCAAATAATCTTGTACACTTAATTACCATTATCAAGTGCAACTCACTTGTCCTCTTATCTCACCTAGTGTTTACCAGTCAACACTACCTGGGACATTACATCAAGTGCCATTACTTATCTAATTGCATTGACTCGAAGGTAGAATAATATTTAATCTACCTATAATGGTGTCTATGAAATGAAAACTAACCAATGTAATCATAACGACTCGAATTCCATTAACTCAAGTAGACTGTAGTGTACATTTGCTTAATGTGCATATGTTAATGATTATGCAATGTACAATTATTTTAATATATATATATATATATATATATATATATATATATATATATAAAACTAATTGCATGTAATATGTATGTTGATATTAACATCCTTCGTATTAACATGTTCTAAGATTAATATCAATATGAATATGCACAACAATAACCACACTGTTAGGATTAAAACGCTTTAATCCTACCTACTTTGAAACAAATGATAATGAGAAAAATAGGAACACGCAGATTTATAGTGGTTCATTCTCAATATGAGAGCTACATCTACTTGCCGCTACCAGATTTTACTAAGATCAAAGAAAAAAAACGAGTTACAATCTCGTCTCTACGTCTCACGCTTTCTACCACAATTTGAAAACGAGTTAGGTCGATTCGCGAATTTCTCTGCATAAGGTCTTCAATCAGCGTAACCTCTACAACTCAACACACACCACTCTAGATTTAGGGTCTAGATGCCCATTACCTCATGAGAATTTACGAATCTATAGGATGATCATCGTTTACAACGTGACTGACCCAATCACACAAGAAAAGAAATCATTGGGTTATTACAAATTTCATTCTGTGTTTTTTTTTTTTTTTTTTTTTTGAGATATTACAAATTTTGCCTTAAATTTGGCCAAATAAATCCCCAATTTTAAGAGAATTCAGCAGTGCCTCTTCAACAAATAACTTCGGAGGTCGTGTCATTTATTTAACAAATATTTAACGCCATTGGTTGATTTGCTCATCATGCTAATTAAGACCAGGTGTTCCAACCAAGTTCAATTAGACAATTTGTAAATTAGCCCAAAGTTCGATGGCTTAAAATATAAAATCACTCAAAAACAGAAATTGTAAAAATCCCATTTCCAAATAATTAAATAATATTTATTATATGATATATTATTTATAATCTAAGTTCAAATTTCAATAAAGGAACACGTCACCCCCACATGTAAGCCAAAGACGCACCTCTTTTCTGTCCTCAGTTGGCCATGAACTTCGCCGGTCATCGGACTTTTTGACTGTCGGCTGTCTACCTTAACTTTTTGACCATCACCCCCCATTCCTCATAATCTACATTTCAACTTACCACCCTACAATGTGCATCAACTGTGCGTACATATGTGCACGGGTTCTAAGTTGGCTCGTGAATCTCCATAGGTCGAATCTAGTTGTATATCATCTCGTCGAATAGGCTTTCCTTTACGATAGTTGCAAGAAAAACATCGATTTCATCCTTTCAATGCAAACATTATGCATATGTACAATTACCTTTGTTAATATATATATATATATATATATATATATAAAGAATGGTAAAAAATGACCTCTCAATTTTGCACTGTGAACAAAATGAACTCTGAAAAAAAAAAAAAATCGGTTGAAAAATATGTGAGACGCCCGTTGAGTGATTCTCTCCATCTCTGTCATTTAAGCTCTATTAAAACTTAAAAATATTCATATATCTGTTTAAAAATTCTAATAAACCACCAAAAACTTCACTAATATCCATGAGAATGAATATTAATTTTTCATAATTTTTGAAAAAATGTTGAGAGGTACGCACAAGTTATCGAATTTAAGGTAACTATATAGATTTATATGCATGTAAGAATGAGAAAATAGAAAGTTAGATGATCTTTGGACATTAAGAAATGACCATAAACTTTAATTAATTTGAGCTAAGTACTCCATAATGATAACTAGCAATAGAAATTCTTAATTTTATATGCTGAGTTAGAGAGTTAGACCAACATCTCTTGCTTCAAACAAAAGCTTGTGACTTGCTTCCTACTGAAGATTATTTTAAATTAACACAACTTTCTAATCACCACTCTTTTCTCAATTATTTTTCAGTCTTTGTAGGGTCATTGACAATATTTAATAATATATTAATATTTTTTTTAATAAAATGGCACAATTTCGTGTGTGTGTGTGTGTGTGAGTGAGAGAGAGAGAGAGAGAGAGAGAGAGAGAGAGAGAGAGAGAGAGAGGTTTGTCTAATTGGTTGTACTTATTTAGATGTCTTTTTGTAAAATGGCTTTTTCTTTGTGGGGTGGAAACACGTATCTAAGTGATTCCTAAATTACTATTTTTGCCTGCAAATAAACCATTTAAAATAATCCACATTCACTTTTGAAATTCTTATTTTAATTTAACTTCTATATTTTCAAGCGTGCACTATTCAATCACATATTTATAATACAAACTTCAATTTTAATTCCACTTGTGACAAATATAAGGAGACTCTACAATCATACATTGCTTAGAAAAGTTGGAGATGATCAATTATAGAGATAGACATCTCTGGCTCTCTCTAGACTAATAATACACATTTTAAGATACGACCAAAGAAAAAATTCGTGTAGGTCTCTATAGCGACCCATTCCGCTAGTAATCTAGTGTATGTCTTGATATCTAAATTCTCATGGTATTGTTCTCAAATTTCACCATAAAACGCGTCATACTAGTTGAGAAAATAATCTTATTCATAAACTATTCACCTCAATCGCATATCCAAAATAATATGGGATTTGACACCCTTCACGTACAAGTTGAGTGCTTTATAGTGTACCTTGATAGTAGGTTATTTTTGCCTCCGCACAATAAGCTACGACAAAAGAGAAATTTGCGTCATTTGTTTAAAAATATGAATTATATAGAGAGAGAATAATTAAAACATAAAAATATTAACAAGGTTCCAAACCTATATGGAAAGTAACACTAATTATAGAGTGAAAATGATGAATATTCTTAGGAAACAAACAAAAAGCTATTTTTTGGGAATAATAAATAATAGGGTTCACAAAAACAATGAGTAATACAAAGGAAGCCGACTTATTCACTTAATTTACATTCCAATCTACAATAAAGCCAATCTCCAAGTTGGTATTAGGTGGCATTCTATGATTGGTTGTTGTCCTCTCTCAATCAACTCTTCTAAGCTTCAAAAAAATGTTAAACACAGAATATATTTATCCGGATTATGGTTATCTTGGTTTATTTGTTATCATTTAGTGCTCACAATTTTGTGATTTTGTATTACTAGGCCGACTATATTAATCTAGTTGTCCGATAGTGCACATTTGTTGCCAAACAAGGGCATTAATTAGCACTCAAACACTAGTGGGTTATGGTACTTCACCCTTAATTACTTTTTTAATCGGTATTTATCGTAAAAACTACTTCAACCAATATGAAATTATGTACTTTTGTCTCATAATTCACTGTGATCTTGAACTAGTTTTTCTTTCAGGAGACAGATTTTCACACCTCGTTGGGAGCTCAATGTCCTCGTTGATTACACTTGCCGGTAGTCATTGGTTTTGATATCATTTGTGATAACAAAAAAATTTGGGTTCTCTGTTTAACCGATGCATGTTTCATATTTAATTGACATATTTTGTGTTTTAGTTGTGTTTTTTGTTTTAATTTTACAGCAAATTGCTGTGCATTCTGTTTAGTAATTAGATTGTGTAAATTAAGTTTTAGCAATTGTTGTGTATTTTTTTGTTCTGTTTGGGCAAGCATGTTTCTTCTGCAGCAAAGTATGATAAATTTAAAAAAAAAACACTGAGAAGACTAGAACCGGACCAGAACCGAGACCAGAAATCTGGTCCGGTTCTAGTCGGGTCTTAGAATTTTTTTTGAGTTTATTGGTGCAAAAATTTAAAAACCGAATTTAGTGGTCCAGTCCTAATTTCTCCAAAAACCAGACTGACCCGGACCACGATCACCCCTAACGACTACATTTATTATATTTGTTTTGCAATGGTAGTAAGAAAATAATACGTTGGAAGAGAAATGATAAAAATAAATAGCTTTAAATAATAAAATAATAATAATAATTAATTGAGGCACGTGGAAGAGGCAGAAGGAGGAGAGCGCGTGGGGGAAAGCAGCATATTTGGGTAAAAGGGAAGTATCAGACTCGGAATTATAAAAGCCAAGGCGGGCAATTCTAGGTTGCTTCCCACCTTCGCATCTCATTTATTTCTTCCCCATTTTTTATTATTTTAATTTAATTTAATTTAATTTAATTTAATTTCCATCTTCTTTTATCTCGTGTTACCATTATACAAATTAACGGGTAACGCATAAATTAAGTGGTGAACACAACATTACTCATATCGTATCTCAATAGCGTAAGATATGATGTGAAATTACGAGAGTGCCCTTGATGTCAAGGGTTGATTACTTGGTGTGGGTGGGAAAATAATAATTAAAAAAAAAAAGAGAAAAAAAGGCTGGTTTTAAAAGTGGTCAAAGGGTTTGACCAACTGAATTAAACAGAACCGGGTATTTCGGCCCAACACGTGACTCCCTCTACGCATTTCGAGAGAGGGAGCCTGGAGCCTTTCTTTCTAAAAACGTCGTCGTTTGAGAGGTGTTACGCGGCGGTCAAACTTCGTCTCGCCACGGATTGACTTGCCATATAAACAAGCGACGCAGAGAGAGATTCATAGTAGGATGCTTCCATTTTGAATAAAAAGTGTTTATTTTGGCAAGTCTTCAATGAAAATGTTATGGAAATAAGAATTAATTGTTAAAAAAATCGAAATATAGTTCAAAGGATCCTATAAAACAGCGATTCCAGTGCTTCTGTTTCCACTTCACCGGAGCTTTCTCTCTCTAGATTTGCCAAACAAGGGGGGAGGGAGTGAAAAAGGAAGAGCAAGTATTTGGGTATTTCCAGAGTAGAATCCAGTGGATTTTTTGAATCCAAAATTATTTCATTTAACTTCACTCCCCTTTCTTTCATTTGCCATCCTGTCTTCCTTTTCAAGCTTCTCTCTCTCTCTCTCTCTACCCTCGTTTTCCTTATAGTCTCTCTCTTTCCTCTGTTTTTGAATTGGGTTTCAAGCTTCAACAATGGCCGTCTGTGTCTTTCGTACCTTTTCATCTCTTTAACTCGCTTGAATGAAGTTTTCCAGTCCGACGATGGAGAGAGAAGTTCTTTGCCCGATCAAGTACAGTGAGCACCGGAACTTTACGAAAAAATTCGCCGCCAAACAGTCAAACAAATCGGTGGAAGCTGTACCGAAACTCGTACGGATATCTGTGACTGACCCGGACGCTACAGATTCCTCCGGCGACGAAAAGGAGGAAGTGGTTTTTGATCGGCGGAGAGTTAAACGTTACGTTGACGAGATCAAAATCGAAGCCAGTTGCAAAATCACTGCTGCTCCAGTTTGCCGGAAAAGGCCTGCCGGGGAAACTCAATGCTTCCGGAGATCTCTGAAAGTCTCTCCTGCGAACGGCAAAAGGTTTCGCGGCGTTCGACAGCGGCCGTGGGGAAAATGGGCGGCGGAGATCAGGGATCCGGCTCGCCGCGTTCGGCTGTGGCTCGGCACCTTTGATACGGCGGAGGAGGCAGCGATGGTCTACGACAATGCGGCGATTAAGCTCCGGGGACCGGACGCTTTAACGAATTTCACAACTGCGCCACCGAACCAAACTTCCGAGACGAACGTTTCCTCCATTTCCGGTACTGGTTCTCGTTCTGGGTACGATTCCGACGGAGAGTCTCATAACTTATCTTCTCCGATTTCGGTTCTTCAATTCAGAACTCAGTCAAACGACCACCAATCGAACCCTCAACAGCAACCCGAAAAACCGCTTCATCTACCCGAAATCTGCAAAATCTCATCCGCCGACGAGACTTCTCCCGAGTCTCATGGAGATACAAGCTTCTCCGACGATTCAGGAGATTTTTTACCGTTCAACTCATCTTACTTCACCGATATATTCGATTTCCCGTTCCCCCAGTCGCCTACACTTTTCGATTCCCCGCTCCTTTTCAACGAGATATCAACTGGGTCGCCGGAAAACAGACAGAACAATTATCTCACCGAGATATTTTCCGATATAAATACAAATTTCGGGTCGCCGGAGGAAGGAGATGACTATTTCCAAGACATTTTGTTTGGGTCAGACCCATTAGTGGTCCTGTGAGTGAGCTTCTGATGCCTACACTGACAGTCTCTCTTTGGAAAGAGTGTCGCGGCCGAATAATCCGGCGATTCCTCGGCAAGATTTTGAACCGGCCGCCAAAAAAATCCGGCGATATTTGTTTCAATATATTAATTAAATTTTTAATTATTATGGATTGCGTAGGTGAGATGAGTTGAGATTTAATTTTACCATTTCATTTAAATAATTATTAGGCTTTGATTTTGGGTTTTGAGAGTTGTATAATTTCCCAAAGCTAAATGGAATTTTGTATTTTTTATATTTTTATTTTTGTCATCTCTAAATCCATTTTCATCCCGACCCCCTCGTCATTTTGTTAATAATTTCAATGTAATATTATGATACAATTTGATTATTGGCCTAGAAATGTTAGAATTTCTTTTATTTATCATTAAATTAATTGTAATATATTACGTTAATTGTACCGATTAATAAATATCACATGAGCAGATAAAAATTGAAAAGTACAAAAAAGAGGTAACATAACATTACTCGAGTTCAAAAGGGTCTCCATCTTATTGGGTGATTTAACAAAAAAAAAAATAAAAAATAAATTAAATTTATTCTTTTAATACTTATGAAAACTAAATATTTTCTTAAATTAATCAATTTATAAATTTTATTTTCTTGCATGTTAAAAAAATCTAAAAATAATAATATAAAATTAAACAAACATTATTGAAATGGGTTTTGAATAATTGTTTGTATGGGATATATCAATGAAAACAAAGCATGAAATCTTTGAGTTGCTTCACTAATACTCAAAGTAGAACCTAAAATCATGAAAAAGGAAAGAATGTCCCATGAAAATGATTTTGTCTAAAAATCACACCTTTGTTATTGTTAGTACTCATCTTATTATTAATATTATAATCTCAATTTCATTACCTCTTAAACCTACCCTTTATCCACATGCTTTGTTTGTGTCAAATGATTTCTTAAAAGTAGAATCCCTTTGTCCCTTTTGGAGATTTTTGTTCTAGGTTTTAAGATCATCTTAGAATTTTCAAATTGAATTCTTTCAAAATAATAAAAACTATGAAGCGCTTGACAATTTCTGAGTGCAGATTTGATGAGTTGGATCGTTTTCGTTCGTTAAGTTTATTTTAGGACCATATGGACGGATAGAGTTTCTCTGAGTTTTTTCCTTATATTTCAATCTTGACTAATTGAATTGCTATTTTTATTAGTAATTGTTTTTTACCTAAATCTCGGAATTTTTCCTCTTATGATTCATATTTGACTATTACAAAATCAAGCCATTAAAAACTTAGATTCTACTCCACCACACCACTTTTAAAGCTCATGTAAAACGAAAAGTTTGAACGTGATGAATACTCATTCTCACTTGGGACATGCATGCATGGAATAGGACCTAACTTGGTGTTTGCCGGTAACTCAAAATTGACAGCGACTTTGTTGTATACACGTTTAACACTAATTTTTGTTTTGATTTTTCTAAATCTTTTGATACATCAAACCACCAACTTTAAAGCGGTAAGTTAAGTTAAAAAAGAAATTAAGAATTTCCTTTGATGTGAAACCCCACGTTTAGTTTCAAATCTCAACAAATATGGGAGGATGCCCATTTAATTTCTCAGCATAAATGTGACTTTTGATCTTTGCAATACTAGATGACTAAGACATGTGCCACCAGAATGGAAGAGGTAGCAACCGTCAAGGAAAAAACACACCTCTTGGCAAATTCCATGGTTAACTTGAGAATGCGATATCTTCGTCAAATGGAATCTTCTCTGCGTGAAATTTGAACATAAACACTAGTAATGTGTGATGAAGAATCCCTAAAAAATTCACAGGCAAAAGCTTGGCATCGGAGAATCGGTTCACACCACTTGGCTGAAAATTAGACTTGATTTGAGAAAATGATAACTCGGTCAAAATTAAGTCGCTTTAACATGATATTTGGACATCAAGCCATGTTTTATGTCAACAAAACATCATCTAAATTTCGTGGGCAAATTCGCTCGGACGAAGGAGATATAACTAAAAAGATACAAATTGGTATGAAAAATCACTTAACTGTAGCTTCCTACTACAAGGGCTACATTTACAAAAAGTAGCATTCTAACTTGAAGGACGAGAGTTTATACAACCTTCTATGGTATCTATACATTAAGTATCACATTAATTTTATTTTATCACTTAAATTTGTTTTTTGCGATAGCCATTGATATATAATTAAAATTTAATATATAAGTCCACTGATTACCAGTGAAATAAATCCAACACTAAATCCGAAAGTGAAATCAATGCTCAATTTCAAACCCTCCCTCTCCTGTTTGCATTCACTTTCTCTCTCTTCTATCACTGGATTGCTCTCTCTCTCTTGTTTCTCCTGAGTTGTAAAGAAGATGTGTGAGCGCAGTTCCAAACATTAAGAGAAAGCAGGCTTTATTTTCTGCCAAATCGTCGTAGCTCTGGGGAGATGTATATGTATAGCTTCTGCTCTTCTGTACCTATGGGCTATGTCTGCAATTTGTTCCAATTATCTGTCGGTCTCTTCTGCTTTCTAATACCATGTTTTCACATTGGCTTTTAGCAGCTAATGTTGTTGTCATTTGTTCTTAGCATTACTGTAACATCTCTCTCTCTCTCTCTCTCTCTCTCTCTCTCTCTCTCTGAGACTGGGTCATTAGCCAGCCTGTGTGTTTTCTCTCACGTTGCTGCGTGTACATCGTGGTCGTGGACTGGTTTGCATGCAAAAATTAAGGTAAAAACCCTTTTAACCCCTAAAGGATTTTTTTTTAAACATCCATCAACTAACAATCATAACATATCCGACCTTTAACTATTATAAATCTAATAATTTAATCCCTCGTGGCGCCCCGATCACCCCTCATTCTGCATTGTTTGCCTAATACGAGAGTCGATCTAAAATGAACCGCCCTCCGTTCTGTCAGAGGCACGTTGAACGGAGGGCCGATCTAAAAACAACGACCCCTGTTATGTCGGGGGGTCATTGTGGGGGTGAAGGTCCCTCGTTCCACGTACAGTGCACGTGGAACTGGAACTAGGGGTCGTTCTCCTGAGCCGGCCCCCCGTTCTGAAGAGCCTTTTATAACAAGGGGCCGGCTCGGGAGAACGGGCCCCCATTCTCAATTATTGGACTAGAGAACTGGGGGTCGTTCTCCATAATAGGTCATATTTATTATAATGCGTAATTTATGTATTTATTATAATGTGTAATTTTAGATTTATTATAATCTGTAATTTCGTGATTTTATAACACTTGTATGATTTATTGTAATAATTACAATAAATCGTATAAGTGTTATAAAATCACAAAACTTTCTTGATTATCTTCACATTATGTGATGAACATGTGGTAAAACTTTCAAGTGAATTCAATATCGATTGATATTTTTTTAAACTTAATTTATAAAGTGAAGAATGAATTTGGGTCCCAGCCTCAGAACGGAGGGAAAAAATACCAAACAATATTCAATTTATTTGAAATTTTTCACACATGTTCACCACATCATGGGAAGATAATTTGAAAACTTTTGTTATTTTCTAACACTTTTACAATTTCGAGTAATTTTAGTTAATTTTGTTTAAAAACCAATTTGGGGGCCATTTGAAAGGATTTGGATTTGAGATTTTTAGGTTCGGATTTAGGGATTTTTTGGTGTTTTAGGTCTCAGATTTGTGGATAATAGTTGTAGTAAACCAACAAGGTAGGGGCGTGAAATAATCGAATTTTGTATGATGACCCGAATGGAATGTGTACGTATGAGTACGACTGCAGGAAAAACCTCGGGTTGCAGAGCAAACCTCGGGACCTAAGCCGAGTGTAGGCGAATCCCTAACTCGAGTATAGGGGAATCTCGGGTCGTAAAGAAAAGGTAGTCACAATCCCGCATCGCTTGATGAATTATATGAAAATGAAACATATGTAAGGAAACCCTCCTAAGATAGTAAGACGCGTTTTGGAGCACAATTGACAACGAATCCCATAGAACTCTGAAGTTAAAAGTGCTTCGGCGAGAGTAGTACCAGGTTGGGTGACCGACTGGGAAGTCCTAGTAAAACAAAGCCGTGAGGGGAGGATATTGGGCTACGGCTCAATTTCCAGAGCGGACACTATCTTACTGAGAAAATAGGTCGTTATAAATGGTATCAGAGCCTGTACCCAACCGGAAATGTGGCCAACGAGGACGTTGGGCCCCCGAGGGGGAGATTGTGATGACCCGAATGAAATGTGTACGTATGAGTACGATTGCGGGGCAATCCAGAGCGGACACTATCTTACTGAGAAAATAGGTCGTTATAAATGGTATCGAGCCTGTACCCAACCGGAAATGTGGCCAACGAGGACGTTGGGCCCCGAGGGGGAGATTGTGATGACCCGAATGGAATGTGTACGTATGAGTACGATTGCGGGGCAAACCTCGAGACCTAAGCCGAGTGTAGGCGAATCCCTAACTCGAGTATAGGGGAATCTCGGGTCGTAAAGAGGGGGTCGTCACAATCCCGCATCGTTTGGGGAAGTATATGAAAATGAAACATATGTAAGGAAACTCTCCCAAGATAGTAAGACGCGTTTTGGAGCACAATTGACAACGAATCCATAGAACTCTGAAGTTAAAAGTGCTTCAGCGAGAGTAGTACCAGGTTGGGTGACCGACTGGGAAGTCCTAGTAAAACAAAGCCGTGAGAGGAGGATATTGGGCTACGGATCAATTTCCAGAGCGGACACTATCTTACTGAGAAAATAGGTCGTTATAAATGGTATCAGAGCCTGTACCCAACCGGAAATGTGGCCAACGAGGACGTTGGGCCCCCGAGGGGGAGATTGTGATGACCCGAATGAAATGTGTACGTATGAGTACGATTGCGGGGCAAACCTCGGGTTGCGGGGCAAACCTCGAGACCTAAGCCGAGTGTAGGCGAATCCTGGACTCGAGTATAGGCGAATCCCGGGTCGTAAAGAGGGGGTCGTCACAATCCCGCATCGTTTGGGGAAGTATATGAAAATGAAACATATGTAAGGAAACTCTCCCAAGATAGTAAGACGCGTTTTGGAGCACAATTGGCAACGGATCCCATAAGAACTCCGAAGTTAAAAGTGCTTCAGCGAGAGTAGTACCAGGTTGGGTGACCGACTGGGAAGTCCTCGCCAAACAAAGCCGTGAGAGGAGGATATTGGGCTACGGACCAATTCCCAGAGCGGACAATATCTTACTGGAAAAAAGGGTCGTTATATTTTGAGTTAGAATTGCGGCGATCAGGAGAAAAAAAAAATGATTTTTTGAAAGTGGGGGGCTAATCTCTTATACACTATTGGAGATCGACCCCCCATTAGGAAGTGAAGACCTCCGTTCTTAGCACTAATTTTGAGAACGGGGGGCCAGACTTGACAAACAGCCCACCGTTCCTATTCCACGTGCCCCCCCCCCCTCCACAACAACCCCCCGACAAAATGGGGGGACGTTGTTTTTATATCAGCCCCCGTTCGATGTGCAGTGCACGTGGAACGGACCCCCTCGACAGAACGAGGGGATGTTGTTTTTAGATCAGCCCCCGTTCCACGTGCGGTGCACGTGGAATGGACCCCCCCGACAGAACGGGGGGTCGTTCGTTTTAGATCAGCCCCACCGTCTATGTAAAAAGTGCAGAACATGGGTTATCGGGGGGTCGCGAGAGGTTAAATTGTTGGGTTTATAATAGTTGAATTTATTAGAGTTGATAGTTTAATAGTGTTTTAAAAAATAAATTTATAGTTTATGGGTTAAAATAGTTTTTACCCAAAAATTAATGAACAAGGACAAGACCTACGCAGCCTTCACAATTTTTAGTCTTTAATTTTTAATCGGAATTTGTTTCACTCAAATGGAGTACATGTAATAGTTTGAATCTTTAATATTATATTGTCAATAATGTATTGTGGATATTTATTATAGATGATATATGAATATAAGTTAGGGAAGTTGTATTGAAGAAATGATACAAAATCCTTGAGAATGCTATGAATGAAACTGTTTTCGAGGAACAGACTTGATTGTAAGTATAATAACTTTTTCTGTTATTATTGAATTATTATGAAATTTTACAGTCTTAAACTAGACATGTAGAGGAAAAGCATGCCTTTAAAATGAAAAAATTAAGATGTATGTAGTAAAAGTTATCTACGTTGTAATCTGATGAATGCAGGTTACGTTTTAAACTGCACTGTATTGGTAAATAGTTTTAAACTACAATTTAAAATGAGAATTTGGAGAATGTTAAAAAAGAAAAAATGTTCCCAACAATTTGTAGCATGTATCCATGCAATAACTTTGGACAACCAATGAGGTGGTGACAGCTGTCACTCTAGGATTAGTGACTAATAATGTCATTAAGATGTAATTAGTGTGTAATTAAGATGAATTAATTATGATTAATTAATTTAATCTTTGTGATTAACTTAGAACTAAATCTAAATGAGTTAGCTTAAACTAAGTATGATTAAAAGATAATTAAGCATGATATTTTTTATAATAACCATGCAAAGAAATGTAGAATAATATATTTTAATTGATAAATTGGACAAAATGATAATTTTGCCCTTAGATCTCTCTAGAAACTTGTTTGAAGATCAGCCATATTTCGTGCAAAACCGGAGAGGGGAGAAGAAAGAAAATAAGAAAAAAGAAAGAAAATGAGAAGAAGAAAAAGAGAGAAAGAAGAGAGAAAAAGTTGGAGTTTGGATTTGCTCCTCAAAGAAAAGTTGCTCAGATTGGGGAGGCAATTCTAAAGGACTAAAAATTAGTTTTTTAAGGTGAAAATTTCGTAGAAAAGGAGGAACCTTCAACAGGTAAGTAAATCTTACATTTAGAATACCTAATTTAACTTTGGGAAAAGTTCAATTTAGACTCCAACGTATGGGGTCAGTGACCATTTGGTACCTAACGTATTTTTTTGATCAAATCAAACCCTAACGTATAAAACGTTTGCAATTCAAACCCTTCCGTCAATTTTTTAATTAAATTTAACCGAATCTCTTTCAAAATGACTAAACTGCCCCTCACTCTCAAATTGATGTCTTATAATGGGTAAAATGGTTACACTCTCCGACGATTGATTCAATCTTGGTGTTCACTGAATGCTACTAATGGCGTCGAGAGAATCCCGACTCCAAAACCCCAGCTTGACAGAGCCCAGATCATGAAAATCCTAGCAGACGCCATTAAAGCTCCTAACACGAAGCTCCAATGCATGAGAAAACTCAGATCCATTGCTTCAGAGAGTGAAAGAAATAGAGCCCAATTAGTCGCTGCAGGTGCATTAGAATTTTTGGCCTCAGCAATGAAGAACGAAGAAGATGAAACTGTTGCAGGAGCAGCCATTGAGATTCTTTTCAGCCTCGAATCCTCAGAAGAACGTCTCAAAATCCTTGCGAACAAAGATTTCGATTTTATCGATTCGTTAGTTCGAGTTTTGAAGATAGGAAAGTCCCAATCTCCCAGCTTGACAGAGCCCAGATCATGAAAATCCTAGCAGACGCCATTAAAGCTCCTAACACGAAGCTCCAATGCATTAGAAAACTCAGATCCATTGCTTCAGAGAGTGAAAGAAATAGAGCCCAATTAGTCGCTGCAGGTGCATTAGAATTTTTGGCCTCAGCAATGAAGAACGAAGAAGATGAAACTGTTGCAGGAGCAGCCATTGAGATTCTTTTCAGCCTCGAATCCTCAGAAGAACGTCTCAAAATCCTTGCGAACAAAGATTACGATTTTATCGATTCGTTAGTTCGAGTTTTGAAGATAGGAAAGTCCCAATCTAGAGTCTACGCAATAATGTTACTAAAATCAATCTTTAAAGCGGCCGATCCGATTCAATCTATGAGTGTAAATGGGCAACTTTTCGCCGAGACAGTTCGTATTATCAGCGACCAAATCTCCAGAAATTTTAAGATATCAATTTGAGAGAGAAGGGTAGTTTAGTCATTTTGAAAGAGCATTTGTTAAATTTAACTAAAAAATTGACGGAAGGGTTTGAATTGCAAACGTTTTATACGTTAGGGTTTGATTTGATCAAAAAAATACGTTAGGTACTAAATGGTCACTGACCCCATACGTTGGAGTCTAAATTGAACTTTTCCCTTTAACTTTTATTGTATTGTTTAGGTGGAGATAGATTTAAATTGTCCTTGGTTCTGGTTAAGCTTTGAATTTTGATTGTGGATTGAAGTTATTAAATGAATGTTTTTTTGATGGAAAATGAATGGTGTTTTATGAAAAATGATGTTTTCAAATTGTATTGTGATGTTAAAAAAAAATGTTTTGAAAACATTGTTTTAAATCAATGTGATATGCTGGTTTTCAAAATGATTTTCATAGGTGAGTTGCATAGTTTTAAATGTGCATGACATTGACTTTATAAAATGTGTTAAAACATGTATTTAAGGAAAAAATAAAGTTGGCAATCTTGGTAACAGATGAACCCAATGGTTGGACTTGCCTATTCGTGTGCGATGTGTCCTTAACACATTTTATAAAATCTCAAGAGGAAGCAATGCATAGGGTCCTACAGCCCTGTCGGAGAAAGCCCGAGAACGTGTAGAATTGTGTGAAGATCATACATGTTGGGTTTAGAGTGTGTTATATTTTAAACATAAACATTTGGTTGTTAAAAGATGCATTGAAGTTTTCTTGAAAAGATGGTTTTAATCATGCAAAATTTATTCTATTTGCATTGGATTTATTTGATGAAAATGATTTCAAACAATGGTTGAGTGATTTCAAAACATTGATTTCGAGCTTGCATAATTTTATAGCATTAGCATGGCTTTCAAAAGAACATAATTTATATGATTTTCAAAGAATCGTTGTAGTAGAAGTTGGAGATTGGTTTTATATGGTGGTGTTAATAGAGTTTGGATTAGTTGTTTTATGTGTTAGATTTATTTACTGGGCTAAAAACTCATTATGTGGATAATTCATATTTTTTAGATATCGAGAACGTTCACCGGATGGGAAAACATAAGACAATATAAAACTTGCGAAGAAGCATAAGTGAACCATCAAGGTAGATGGTGCTTTTGTTTGGGTGGGATGTTTGGTTTTTCTTTGTAAAAAGCTTTTTGAAAGGTCACATGTACTGACCTACTTTTGTAGTACCTTCCGTGTAAGTACTCTGATGTTCAAGTAAATTTTCAATGTATAAAATGTATGTTGTTTTATATTTTACATGTTTTTATGAAATAAAAATAAAAATAATTTTAAACGGAGCATCACAATTTAAAATACCAAATTGAAGAAGTATGTTTCATTAACTCATAACGATTTATGCATGTGAGAGATGAGTGCCAATGAGAGCATCCCTTTGACATTCAACCCCTTCCCACTTTGAGAATCCTCTAACCCGTCGGGGTCCGATTGGTGGAATTGGATCTGAGTTCAGTTCAGTTCAGTTCAGTTCAGTTCAGTTCAGTTCAGTTCAGTTCAGTTCAGTTCAGTTCAGTTCAGTTCAGTTCAGTTCAGTTCAGTTCAGTTCAGTTCAGTTCAGTTCAGTTCAGTTCAGTTCAGTTCAGTTCAGTTCAGTTCAGTTCAGTTCAGTTCAGTTCAGTTCAGTTCAGTTCAGTTCAGTTCAGTTCAGTTCAGTTCAGTTCAGTTCAGTTCAGTTCAGTTCAGTTCAGTTCAGTTCAGTTCAGTTCAGTTCAGTTCAGTTCAGTTCAGTTCAGTTCAGTTCAGTTCAGTTCAGTTCAGTTCAGTTCAGTTCAGTTCAGTTCAGTTCAGTTCAGTTCAGTTCAGTTCAGTTCAGTTCAGTTCAGTTCAGTTCAGTTCAGTTCAGTTCAGTTCAGTTCAGTTCAGTTCAGTTCAGTTCAGTTCAGTTCAGTTCAGTTCAGTTCAGTTCAGTTCAGTTCAGTTCAGTTCAGTTCAGTTCAGTTCAGTTCGACAGTACAATTCTCCATGACTTTTGTTTTTCATTTTTAAGAATATATCGAGAACAATGCTCCAACCAAAATTGTAAATTCGGTTTTCGTTCAGTTCAGTTCAGTTCAGTTCACACCCTTATTTGAATAGTAGGATGTTCTTAATATAAAAGAATCTATTTTCTACAATTCCGCTTACAATATTTGATGCAAAAAACTGTTAATATCGTACTAAACCAGCTTAAACTAAATTTAAACCTAAAAGTAACTCATGACGGATCCAATCCTAACCCCAATCTGTCAAACTCGACTGTAAATTTATATAATTTTTGTTTGGTTTTAATATTTTTTCTAATTACACTTTCTGGCTCTTCAATTTTTTACCAAAATTATCTTTAATTTTTCAAAAATAAATCAATTATTTATATGCAAAATATAGAACTCTTTATGTACCTATGCTATGTTGATTGGATTGGGACCCACTCTCTAATTGTATGGCCCAACAAAGAAGTAGTAAAAGTGGACCCACCGCAAAACACGGCATGGACAGATAGACATGTGCTTTCTCTTTGCTTCAGCAGACCGTAATTTAGTGGGTCCCTACCCAAAGAATGTGAATCAGGTGGGTAACACGTGAGGACTGTACGGGGGCTACTGCACCCAATCAAGATTGTCTCTTTGAACTCCACGTGGCAATCATGATACCAAGGACAAGGCCTAATCATTGTACATCTGGCATTGTTACAAACTTTGAATACTAGGTTACTAACGAAAGATATTAAGCATAATAAGTTTAAATTTGAGTCCAATCTAATTAAGTTGGTGAGTTTAGATTTTATTTTATAGGGTAAATTCCAAAATCCCCCTAAAATATGGGTATTTATCGAAAAAACCCTTAAACAAAAAGTCCTCGCAGTCAAAACCTCGAAATATCGAAAATTGTAAAAAAAAAAAACCCCGATAGAGAGCCGCATGCCCCCCGAATTGTAATTTGGGGGCCAATAGCCCCCAGATAGCTCCCGAATCCGAAATTACACGGAATTCGGGGGGCCGAGTTAAAATTGCGGCCTCCCGAATCTAAAAATACATTGGATTTGGAGGGCCGCATAAAAATTTAGGAGCCGCATACTGTAGCCGACCCCCACAGTTTGAAATTATTCTTCATTATTTTAAAATAATTTTAAAAAATACCAAATTATATTCAATTCACTTAAAATTTTTACCATATATTCATCACATCATGGGAAGATAATATAAAAAGTTTCATGATTTTTTTAAAAATTGTTATGATTTAATATAATTGTTTATAAAATAATGTCATTAAAATTACAATATATCGTACAAGTATTATAAAATCACGAAACGTTTTTCATTATCTTGTAAAAATTTCAAATAAATTGAATATAATTAGGTATTTTAAAAAAAATTAAATCCTCAATTCTTCTTCAGACGTTAATTTGAGGCCTTAAACTACAAATTTTGGGCCCAAAAAAGGATGTCATGAGGTTGTACCCAATTATAGTGTGTAGATCTCTGTGCGAGATTCAATTTAATATCTTGTCAGACTCAATTGGATACTCGTAGTAAAAGTTATGGCCATTTGAAGTTGAAGAGGTCATTAATTTTCATAAAAATTCACTAATTTGCATAAAATGGTTAAAAAATCACGAAACTTTTTATATTACCTTTTCATAATGTAATGTATATATGGTAAAAATTTCAATTAAATTGAATGTGATTTGGTATTTTGTTTATTAATTTATATAAAAAAATGAAAAGGCAAACGCAGAGGGCTGCAATTTTAAATCGGCCTCCCGAATTCAGTGTAATTTCGGATTCAGTGTAATTTCGGATTCGGAAGACTATCGGCCCTCGAATTACAATTCGGAGGGCATGCAGCTCTTCGCCAGAGTTTTTTTTTTTTTAGTTTTTGATAGTTCGAGGTTTTGGCTGCGAGGACTTTTTGTTTGAGGATTTTTTCGATAAATACCCATATTTCAGGGGGTATTTTAGAATTTACCCTATTTTGAAAGATTTCCCTTATCTAATCTTTTATCAAATGGGATTAGCATCTTAACGTAGTAGAATTAGAATATAATACTAAGTTTATTCTACTTTAACTATGGACGTGTCAATATATATATACACTTAAATTGTTATATTGTAATTTTTTTACATAAATCTTAGTGTCGAGTTTCTCGTTAACTTTCTCGTCTCTTTTTTTTGCGACATTATAACACAGACCATTAAACCTAAAACTCCCACACCCACAATAACCCATTTCATTAGCATTGTAAATCGCAAGCATAAGTTTACTTAAGCAACAAGCAGTGAGATGATCATTATTCACGAGCTTCTGAAAACTAGCCATCAATAACTTGTTAAGATTACCATTTCCATTTACATTAATGTTGAACAGTCAAATAGTGGATGCCAGTTTTGAATGAAATGAAAAGATCAAAACATGAAACTCTTCGACTCTACCTTCTAATTTTCTAATTTGAGCCTAACCCTTTCCTGAAAACACGTCGACGTTGCTGAACTGACCACTGGACGAGGATCCATTATGCCGAAGATTTCTTCTTCCATTCATGTTTATGTATATGCCATCTCCTCTTTCTCGTGGAAGCTCCTTTTGTGGAACTTTCTGTAGATGCAGAAACACAACCATGCTAACTGCAACCATGGCAGCATTTCCTAGTATTCCACCTACGTGATCTAATTTGAGGGGTTTCTTTGCAAAGTTGAAACTTGAAAATGGAAGTTTGGCCTCTCCTTTTTGCTGGGCACTAATTTTTGTCTATTTACACTTTCAGGATGCCCGTACTTGTTTTCAGTAGAAATAGAATGAGCTCCAACGTCCCCGACAAAAGCTAGAGCTTCTTCAATGACTCCGTACTTCTTCCCATGGTGTTCGGCCAATCTAGTTGCGAGAACCAGTCTGCTTTGCTCTAAATGTGCAATAGCTAAATCTCTGTCAGCCTGCTGCTGCGACTGCACCGCCTACAAGGCAGAACAAATTAACATCAACGGCTACTATAGCATTACCAATAAGCAAACAACATTTTTCTTATCAACCCCATCTCCCGAAGCAGTTCATTGCTAAAAGCTAAACTTTTTTTTAGAACAAAATGACTTTCAAACTTTATAAGTAGTATGGAATTCGGAGTCAAAATTGGGTTGAACATCTGTGATTGTTTATAAATATTTAAGGTAAAGTTTTATTGACTAGCCTAGAAAAACTCATCATGTCACATCTCCCGATTCCTTTTTAACTTTTGTTGTATTTTGTTAATTTTGCATTAGAAACTAAGTCGTTGAATTAAGAAAAATGTTTGTTTTCATAACGGTGCATAATAAACTATTTAAACCTCAATATCTAATTAAATCAAGAAATAATATATTACTAAGTACATCCTAATTAGGCCGGCACCTACTCAATTGTAAATTATGTACATTTTTTTTAAGTGTAAATATCAATTTGTCCCCTAAAATACGATGATTTTTTCAAATGACACCTTGAACTTTAAATTTCGTAAATTAATGCGTTAACAACTAACACTCCGTCAAACATTTCTTTAAAAGATTGGGTGCACATGGCACGAAGAAACAATGAAGAACCTTCTTCTTAGCACACTTACTCGCAGAAAAACACAGTTATGATTCTATCGAAAAACACAGTATTATGATTTGCGTATTAATCATTCCAATCAATTCCTTCGAAACGTAGACCAATAATGGCAGCCTGATACCAAGTTCTGTTGTGTCGATTCAGTTTTCTCCGTATGCTTCATAAACTAGTTCTACATTTGGAGGAGCTAACATTGCCTGTGCAACACAGGGGCAGAGAATCTTAGATGAACAGAACTGAAAAAATTGTAAATTTAAGAGAGATTAGCAGTGGCAGGAAAAGTCACCTGAATGATTATGGCGTGATCACCTCTAGAATGATAAGTTTTAGCAGAAGCCCAAGTAACATGCCAGTGAGATCCATCTGACATCCAAGTAGCCTTAGTTATTGGGAATGAAATAATTAGTGGGAACAATAATAATGTCACTGCTATAAAATGTGGAGAGTAATAATTCCTAGAAAATACTGTTTTTGACAGTCTTCTTGTATATAATTACTTTTCTAATTATGTTCCCAGGAAAGGCTGGAGGGGTCACAGACGGTTCCACTCAAAATCCAGTCACCTATACAGAACTCACTTACATATTACAATTACACCACTAAATAAGCAGTATGGAAAATGATAGCAGATGCGATCCGAAAAATACCAGAAATATTTTTTCACGCGTTAAAATATAACGGCCAAGATGCAAGAGAAATAATAACAGAAATAAACACCGAGAATTATACGTGAAAACCTAAATCAGGGAAAAATTACGGGGACCGAGTCCAGAAAGATCTCACTATGGAAAATAAGATTTACAATATTTTTCTAGATATCGAATATTCTAGAAAATATTTACTAAGAGAAATCACTGTAGGATCGAGATTGTCTAAGAGGGGGGGGGGGGGTGAATTAGACCTTTTTAAAACTTTTAATCTAAACAGCAAACAAACAAACAATAAAAGTAAAGGAGAGTGAGAGAAAATCCAACACACGAGTTTTTACGTGGTTCGGCCAAAACCTGCCTACATCCACGCTTCAAGGTTTCTCCCCTTGAAGATCCTTAACCTTTTCCTCACGAGAAAACAAGATCGAACTTCCGGGCGTCGATCTACTGCCTTACAAAGATTCTAGATTACTCTTCACGGGCGACAATCCACTGCCTTTACAGAAATGTGAGTTTGTAAAATCAGAACAAACTACTCTCCCTCAAAGATTAAATCTCAAGTTCAGGATTCAAGAGGAGTAGATAGAAAATACATAGTATGAAAATTTTGCTCGTTAGGGCTCAAAAATGAATTTTGTAAAAGTTGTTTTTCGAGCTTCTTTTTCACCTTAAATACTCTGTCTGCAATCGGCTATCTTCATTGAATGCTTCTTTCTGGATAAGGAAATATATTACCATTGGAGAAGCTTCCGTACTTAGACAGCTAGTCGTTGCGTTCTAGAGTTGTATTCATGCTTCGCCATTAGTGGACAAGAGTTAAAGCTCGGGCGGCTTTCGCTATCGCTTCGCGGTAAATTTGAATTCTGGCGGAAGATGTTGTTCATCGGATGATGTTGCCTTTATAAACTTGAACCGGCATCGGTATATGTGACTTTAAGAAACTGAACCGCCATCGGAAGATGCAGTTTTATGAACCTTGAACCGGCATAGGTATATGTTACTTCAAGAAGCTGAACCGCCTTCGGTAGATGTGGTCCTTTAAACATACTCCGCCTTTGTCGTCTAGCGAGCGGTGGATGTCTTCATTCAAATCTTCCGCCTTTGTCGTTTAGCTGACGATGGATGCAATCCTTAGAACGACTCCGCTTTTGTCGTTTTGCTAGCGGTGGATGTAATCATTCAACTCTTCTGCCTTTGTCGTTTAGCTGACGATGGATGCAATTCTTAGAACGACTCCGCTTTTGTCGTTTTGCTAGCGGTGGATGTAATCCTTTGAACGACTCCGCTTTTGTCGTTTAGCGAGCGGTGAATGTCTTCTTCAATCGGTGGATGTACCTCTATTTATTAGTTTTTCAACCCTGTTATACTATTTAGCCCTGTACACTCAACCACAATTGTTAGAATACTAAAATACCCTTTCCAAGGGCATTTTCAACCGATTAAATTCATATGCATAACTCATTTTTCTCATTTAATAAACATAATCAAATTACATTACTAAACACATTATCAAAAATATATTTAGACTTAAATACTATTTAAGTCAACAATCTCCCCATTTTTTATGATGACAAAATATGAGTATAAATTTGATTAAACATTACTCTCCCCCATAATCCTAGCTCCCCCACAGCGTATGCATACATTCCAATTTCAAACACAGATCATATCCAGTTGTTCTTCAAACATGCACACTTGGTTCATATCAAATCTAATTTCAAAAATATCATCAATCAAATACTTTCTCCCCCATTGACATTATCAAAAATGAGCAGAGAGACATAAGAAACAATGCATTCAATCACATTTCAGAGAAAGAGTGTCAAGTACTACATTAGAATATCAATAAAAGTGAATACAAAACAAATATCACCTATTTAAAGAAAGCTAAAAAATGCGTCCAAAAAGCTTGGGTAATCCAAGAGGGCACTGTAGGGTTCGGACGAAAATAAGCATCCACAAGCACTTGAAGTGATTCAATATCGTGAGGGAGTTGTGCCTGATACCAAATGGACATGCTGGTGATGGAAGAGGCACAAATGAAAGAGCTGAGAGTGCCTCAGAAGTATGAGCTTGAGATGATGGGGCAGGAGATCTTGGCACTGGAAGAGGAGGTCGGGAGCGAGAAACCAGAGAATGAGAAGGAGAATAATCAAAGGCTGGGATTTCAGACTCATCCCCTCCTTCTGGAAAAGACTCCTCAGATAGGATAAGCTTTCTCTTCCCCTTTTTGACAGCTGCTGCCTTAGTAGCCTTTCTCTTAGACGCATCCATAACAAAGTCCCCTTTCCGGGTTTTCTTAATCCTCATTCTATTCAAAGTAGAGTTAGAGTAATAGCTGGTCGGTTTAAGATAGGAAGGATCCTCGTCCTCGGGAAATTCTACTTCAAACTTCTGAAAGATCTTCATGAGAAGTAGATTATACGGAAAAGAAATGGCACTGGAGGTGACACTCTGTATCATCCGTCTTAACACAATGAAACCTATATCGAAGGAGGTCTTTTGGTAGATTGAAAAAAGAACAAACAATTCCATGCTACTAATGTCATCATAGTGACCACCCTTAGGAATAACATTATATCCGATCATTTGATGAAAAAGTCGAGCTCTAACATTTAAGTGTTTGCTCTTTAAAGGATTGGGGATAGTGTTCGGGTCTAGGGCAATTGCTTTTAAAAAAAAGATGGCCCTCACGAGTTGCAAGAAATGGGGGCTCTTGTCCTGTCATATATAATTTAGGACGAGTATCTAAATGAGGGCTCTCTAAAAGCTCATTTAAGAATTGAGAGGTTATAACAATGTGTTTTCCATACAAATAGCTCGAAATAGAAGATTGATCAGAAGGAGAGCTAAGATTGGTATAAAACATTTTAATAGCATTGGGGTAAAAGAAGGATTCAACATCAAACAACCCCATTAATCTAACATTCTTCAAAGGTTCAACTAAATTGAAATCAACTAAATCTTCAGGAATAATACCCTTACTAGGAATAAGAGTTTTATGCTTGAAGTCATTGTGATACCTTGCCTCAGCATCTTGACTGAGGAAGTAATAAGAGGGTCAGTTATTTGCACGTGGAATCTCTCGTGGCTGACGATCTAAGACTTTGGCCTTCTTCTTGGCCGGTTCGGAGACTGCTTGAGACGATGAAGCCATTTGAGCGAATCGAAGAAGAAAACCTAGAGAGAGAGGATTGGAAGCAGGGGTTTCTGAAAGAGCGCGAAAAATGAAGCGTTTTTGAAAAGACCAGAGTTTAAATGAATTAGGGCATCGCCCGACTGGAAGAAGACAAAACGTGGAAATCGGATATCACTCGGTGGAGTATACGTGTCAGCAGATTAAAATTATATCTTCTGGTACATAGACATCTTTCGGTAAGCGAGTGATGCATATCTTCCGGTGAATAGTAAAGGAGCGGGCGATGTGAATACCAAAGGCAGAGAAAATGAAAGAACCTTAACTTTTCTCACACCTAATGAGGCCTAATCTTATTCTAATACTACAGAAGGTTTTCTCATCCAAAGGTTTTGTGAAGATATCGACCAATTGATCAACTGAATTGACAAATTCTAAGGAAATATCACCTCTTTGAACATGATCTCTAATGAAGTGATATCTAACTTCGATATGTTTGGTTCTAGAATGCTGAATTGGATTCTTGGAAATATTGATAGCACTGGTGTTGTCACACCGAATAGGAATCCTATTAAAAAACAGATTGTAATCTTCTAGAGTTTGTTTCATCCAAAGCATTTGTGCACAACAACTGCCAACAGCGATATATTCACTTTCAGCAGTTGACAATGCAACAGAATTCTATTTTTTCGAGTACCAAGACACTAGAGATTCTCCTAAGAATTGACAAGTGCCACTAGTGCTTTTCCTATCAACAAGACTACCAGCATAATCAGAATCAGAGTATCCAACCAGATCAAAAGAGGTGTCCTTTGGATACCATAAACCTAAGTCATAAGTCCCACTCAAATATTTGAAAATTCTTTTGATAGCAGATAAATGAGACTCCTTAGGGGCAGCTTGGAATCTAGCACATAGACATTCACTAAAGAGAATATCTGGCCTACTTGCAGTCAGATATAACAATGAACCAATCATACCACGATATTTTTTAATATCTACACTTATTTCATTTTCATCTTTGTCCAATTTTGTTGTGGTACTCATGGGAGTTCTAGAGGATTTAACAGATTCTAAACCAAATTTCTTTAAGAACTCCTTAATGTATTTTTCTTGGCAGAAGAAAATGCCATCAGGAGATTGATTGATCTGGAATCCTAAGAAAAATTTTAACTCCCCCATCATACTCATCTCAAATTCACTTTGCATGAGGGAGGAAAAATCATTACACATAGTGACATTGGTTGATCCAAAAATAATGTCATCGACATAGATTTGTACTAAGATAATATCCTTATCCTTTTGCATGGTAAATAGAGTTGAATCGGTGTTACCCTTTTTGAAATTCCTTTCCTCAAGGAAATTCTTCAATCTATCATACCAAGCTTTAAGAGCTTGCTTAAGACCATAAAGAGCTTTTCTTTGTTTGTATACATGGTCGGGTTTATCAAAGGCTTCAAAACTTAAGGGTTGCTCAACATAAACTTCTTCTGTGATGTAACCATTTAAGAATGCACTCTTTACATCCATTTGAAAGAGTGTGAAGTTTTTGTAGCATGCAAAAGCTAAGAGCATTCTGATTGACTCTAGTCTAGCTACAGGGGCAAAGGATTCCTCAAAATCAATACCTTCTTCTTGAGAGTATCCCTTAGCAACTAGTTTAGCCTTATTTTCTTACAACAATCTCATTTTCATCCAATTTATTCTTGTAAACCCATTTAGTTTCAATAATGGGATAATCTTTAGGCCGTGGAACAAGTTTTCATACCTTGCTCCTTTCAAATCGATTTAGCTCCTCTTGCATAGCCAAAATCCAATTATCATCATTCTTGGCCTCTTCAAATTTCTTAGGCTCTACTTGGGAAATGAATGCCACATTGACACAGAGATTCCTAAGAGAAGATCTAGTCTTTACTCCTAAGGAAGGATCTCCTAAGACTTCATCTAAGGGATGATCTTTGACATACTTCCAATCCTTAGGAAGAGCAGGAATTTCATCCTTGACAGGAACAATATCTAGAAAACTTGAAGTAGGTTCTAGGGATTTTTCAGTTTGAAGGATATCTGTAGCCTTTTCTAAGGACATGAAATCTAGATGCTTTTCTAAGGGAACATCCTCATCCACATTGATTGTGAGCCGAGGGGACTCATCAAAGTTGACATGTACAGATTCCTCTACAACTAGAGTTCTCCTATTGAACACTCTATAAGCTTTACTAGAAAGAGAATAACCCAGAAAAATTTCAAGATCAGATTTGGAATCGAATTTTCCTAAATTATCCTTAGTATTAAGAATGAAACATTTACTACCGAATGCTCTAAAGTATTTGACAGAGGGAGTTTTTCCATGCCAGAGCTCATAAGGAGTTTTCTCAAGGATTGGTCTTATAGAGACCCGATTGAGCACATAACAGGCTGTTGCAACAGCTTCAGCCCAGAAATACTTAGGAAGGGAGTTTTCATTAAGCATAGTCCTAGCAAGCTCTTAGAGAGATCTATTCTTCCTCTCAACAACATCATTTTGCTGAGGGATTCTAGGCGAAGAAAAATTGTGCTCAATTCTATTTTTGAGACACAAAAGTTCAAATTTCTCATTTTCAAACTCTCCACCATGATCACTACGAATAGCAACAATGGTGAGCTCCTTTTCATTTTGAACTCTTTTCCTAAAGCTAGAGAATGTATCAAAAGTTTCATCCTTTGACTTCAGAAAGAATACCCAAGTGAATCTAGAGAAGTCATCGACAATGACATAAGCATAGAATTTTCCTCCTAAGATGGCTATATTAGAAGGACCGAAAAGGTCTATGTGAAGAAGTTAGAGAGGCTTAGAAGAAGAGATTGCATTCTTTGATGCAAAATAACTTTTGATCTGCTTACCCATTTGGCAGGCATCACAGACCTTATCCTTCTCAAATGATATCTTAGGGATCCCTCTAACTAAATTATCCTTAGTAATCTTAGCTAAGGTATCCATCCCTACGTGTCCTAATCTCCTATGCCAAGTCCAGCAGTCATTAGAAGAATTAGCAGCAAAGCATTTCTCATTATTACAAACAATGTTATTTAAATCAATTATATAAATATTCTCTTTCCTATAACCAGTAAAGAGAATTTTGTTATTTGAAACATCCTTAATTATGCAGGAATTTGACTTCAAAATCACCTTATATCCTTTATCACATAATTAACTAATACTAAGCAAATTATGCTTTAATCCTTCAACTAATAACACATTCTCAATAATAGGATTAAGGCTGTTACCTATATTGCCGATGTCAACAATTTTGCCCTTTTGGTTTCCACAAAAAGTAACGCTTCCTTTCTTCTTGTTGACAACAGCAAACTTGGTTGAGTCTGTAACGACCCCGATACTATTCCCATTATTTTCTCGTATAAATTTTTTCATTTTCTTTTATACTTAGCGTTTATGCGAAAAAATTTTTGAAATCAATTTGAAATCTATCTAAATAAAACATTTAAAAAATTAAAACTATTTAATTAAAACTATTTATAAAACAACTTAAAACAATTCTTTTTATTTATTTTTCATTCTGGTACTATTCACGTGAACAGTTAAATAGTTTTAATTGTTTAAATGTTTTATTTAGATGGATTTCAAATTGATTTCAAAAAGTTTTTTCGCATAAACGCTAAGTATAAAAGAAAATGAAAAAATTTATACGGGAAAATAATGGGAATAGTATCGGGGTCGTTACAGAGTCTCCTGTCATATGCCTCGAGCATCCACTGTCGAGGTACCATTGATTTTTCCTAGGAGAACAATCAACCTGCAAAACAGAAGATCAAGTTGTCTTCTTTGGTACCCAAACCTTTTGGGTCTTAGAGTTAGGTCTGGTTCCCTTAGGAACCCATTGTGTTTTACTACCAGCTTTCATATTGTTTGTTTTTAAAGGACATACAAATGATTTATGTCCTACTTCATTACAAGCATGACAAACAGTAGATTTAACAAAGAAGTTCTTATATACTTTCTTTTTACTAAATTCATCATATCCCAAACTAGCTTTATTAAATGTCATTCTCTGGCTGCCTAAAAACATAATTAGATTCTTGCTGCCATTAGTAAAATTCAGAACAAGTTTATTCAAAGTCTCATTTTTCTTTTTAAGTTCTGAAACTTCATTTTCATGCTGATTATTTTCCTTAGCATGCTTTTCAGCTAAACTAGCACTCTCTCTTTTCAACAGATTATATTTAGTCTTTAGCATACCAAATTGCTTAACTAAATCATTAAAAGCATCAACCATATCACCATCATCATCAGATTCACTATCACTAGAAGAATGACTAACCTCATCCTCCTTGGCCATGAAGCATAGATTTGCCACTTCCTCATCTTCTGAAGAAGAGGTGTCACCTTCACTGTCATCCCAAGTAGCCTTCATAGCCTTCTTCTTAAACTTTTTAGAATTCTTCTTTGCTTGTGGACAGTCTGTCTTCATGTGACCCGGCTTTCCACACCTGAAACATGTGATTTTCTTCTCATTTTATGATTTCTCAACCTTTGGAAATCTCCTTCCTTGCATTCTTTTTCTCTGGAGGAATTTGCTGAACCTCCTTGTAATGAGGGCAATATCCTCATCATCTTCTTCTTCTTCTTCCTCAGATACTTCTTGTTTACTGGAGGAAGCTTTCAGAGCAATATCTTTTCTTTTTGTAGCTTCTTTTTCCTTGAGGTCTTCCTTCTCGTTTGACCTCATTGTAATCTCATGTGTCATGAGAGATCCAATGAGTTCCTCAAGTTTTAGAACCTTGAGATCCTTTGCTTTCTGAATGGCAGTCACCTTCGGCTGCCAGCTTCTTGGAAGACATCTAAGAATTTTCCTGACCTGTTCTTCACTAGAGTAGGATTTACCAAAAGCTTTTAACCCATTAGTTATATTAGTAAATCTCGTAAACATAGAAGACACAGATTCATCATTAGGCATAGAAAATAGCTCATACTCATGTATAAGCATATTCAGTTTGCTCTCTTTTACTTGATTTGTGCCTTCGTGTGTGATCTCTAAAAGGTGCCAAATCTCTTGAGCGCTCTCACACCCTTGTACTCTATTAAACTCATCTCTGTTCAGAGCACAGTATAGAGTATTTACAGCTTTGGCATTTAAGCTTAAATTCTTCTTGTCTGATTCAGTTAATTCATCAGACCTTTTTGGTATGCTAACCCCGTTTTCAGTTTTCATGGCTTTAAATGGACCAAATTCTATATTGTTCCATATGTCATAGTCCACAGCCTGAACATAAATTCTCATTCTAGATTTCCAGTACACATAATCATTATCATCGAAGAATGGATGTCTAGTGGTAGACTGACCTTCCATTTGTGTAGAGTGTGTGTTGAATGCCATTTCAAATATCACAATATTTTCTAGATAAACAACTTAGACAATATTAAACCCAGCTTTGATACCAATTGTAGGATCGAGATTGTCTAAGAGGGGGGGTGAATTAGACCTTTTTGAAACTTTTAATCTAAACAGCAAACAAACAAACAATAAAAGTAAAGGAGAGTGAGAGAAAATCCAACACACGAGTTTTTACGTGGTTCGACCAAAACCTGCCTACATCCACTGTAACAACCCGGCCCCCATAACCCGAGGGTTTACACCGAGCTGTGCGGTACCATCCCTGCCACGTGGCTTCCTTTTCTGTTCGCCACGTGTACTCACAGAACTTTCCCCTCCATGTAGGTTATTTTTGCCTTCCTCCCCACTCGAACCCAAGACCTCAGGGTTAAGTACCTGGGCTACAAGTGAGGAGTAATCAAATCTTCCGCCTTCGTCGTTTAGCTGACGATGGATGCAATCCTTAGAACGACTCCGCTTTTGTCGTTTTGCTAGCGGTGGATGTAATCATTTAACTCTTCAGCCTTTGTTGTTTAGCTGACGATGGATGCAATCCTTAGAACGACTCTGCTTTTATCGTTTTGCTAGCGGTGGATGTAATCTTTTGAACGACTCCGCTTTTGTCATTTAGCGAGCGGTGGATGTCTTCTTCAATCGGTGGATGTACCTCTATTTATTAGTTTTTCAGCTCTATTATACTATTTAGCCCTGTACACTCAACCACAATTGTTAGAATACTAAAATACCCTTTCCAAGGACATTTCCAACCGATTAAATTCATATGCATAACTCATTTTTCTCATTTAATAAACATAATCAAATTACATTACTAAACACATCATCAAAAATATATTTAGACTTAAACACTATTTAAGTCAACAATGACTTCTCTTAAAATTTTTACTGTATTCAAAAGTACATCACCTATTTTCCCTCACCATCTTTCCTTTTTCTCCCAGATATTCTCTCTATTTCCTCTCTCAACTCACATAAGAAAATTTCTTCTTGGCTGGATCTTCAGATGATTCAGATCGTCTGCTTGAAGCCTCTATTTATGGAGAACTTGAAGGAAACACCTTCCTCAAAATGAGGAAGGTATGCACTTTCAAAGGAAGACTTCTTCCTTTGCAGCAACTTTTTATGGGTCTCTCATCATTAAGGAAGAACCCCACAAATCTCCCCCTCCCGAGTTATAATGAGGTATCTTATATCCTGCTAAGCCTCTACAGAATTTGTGTTTATTCTTCTGCAAAGTCTTTGTCATCATGTCTTAGCTATTATTATCCATGTGAATTTTCTCAAGATATACTTGCTTGGTGTCCAACGCATCTCGTATCCAATGATAATTGATATCTATACGTTTCGACTTCGAATGAAAGCTTGGGTTCTTGCTTGAATGAAAGCTTGGGTTCTTGCTTGAATGAATAGCACTTTGACTATCGCAAAACAAGATATACTTATCTTGTTGATGATCCAATTCTGTTAGAAATTTTTGCATCCACAAAATTTATTTATAGGCTTATATAGCCGCAATAAACTCAGCTTCTGTTGTAGACAATGCAACATATTTTTGCCGCTTAGATTGCCATGAAACTACTCTCCCTCCAAATGTAACTAAATACTCTGATGTTAATCTTATGGAGTCAATGTCTCCAGCTATGTCTACATCAGTATAGCCTACTAACAAAGACTCTTTACTTCCAAAATACAAACTGAATTCAGAAGTACCTTTAAGATACTTAAGAATCTATTTTACTGCATTACAATGCTCTCTGCATGGATTTGAAAGAAATTGGCTGACTACTCCAAAAAAATGTGAAATATCAGGTCTTGTACGAACTATGACGTACATCAAACTACCGACTACTGAGGCATATGAAATTCTCTGTATTTCTGCTTTTCCTTCTTCAGTGGAAGAATTTTGTTCAGAAGTAAGTTTGAAATGTTTAGCAAGTGGAGTACTGACCGGCTTCGCCTTATCCATATAGAATCGGCTAAGAATTTTCTTGATATATTTCTCCTGTGATAGCCATAATTTTACATTCTTCCTATCACGAGTGATACTCATCCCAAGTATTTGTTTCGCCGATCCTAAATCTTTCATGACAAAAGACTTGTTAAGCTTATTCTTTAACTTAACAATTTTTTCTCTGTCTGATCCCGCAATCAACATGTCGTCAACATAAAGTAAAAGGATTATAAATGTACCATCCATGAACTTTTTCACGAACACACAATAGTCTGAGGAAGTTTTTATATCTCCTTGATTTTCCATAAAGAAATTAAATTTTTTGTACCATTGTCTTGGGGATTGCTTTATTCCATACAGATTCTTCTTCAATCTACATACCAGATTTTCCTTTCCCTTGACAACAAACCTTTCTGGATATTCCATGTAAATCTCTTCTTCTAATTCACCATGCAAGAAGACTGTCTTTACATTGAGTTGTCTGATCTCCAAATTAAGACTTGAGGCTAATCCAAGTACTATTCGTATGGATGACATTTTCACGACAGACAAATTTTTTCTCAAAGTCAACCCCTTCTTCTGACCAAAGGCTTTCACAACCAGTCGTGCCTTATACTTTAGCTGCGAATTTTCTTATTTGAGTCTGTATATCCATTTGTTCTCTAGTGCTTTTCTCCCTATTGGAAGCTTAACTAACTCATAAGTATGGTTCTCATGCAATGATCTTATCTCATCTTGCATTGCATTCAATCAATTCTTCTTTTGTTGATGCTCTATAGGTTCCTTATAGCACTCAGGTTCATCGCCATCAGTGATCATTACATACTCATTTATAGCGTACTTTCTCGATGGTCGAAGATCTCTTGTTGATCTTCTTAACTCTAGTTCTGCAACTAGTTCATGAGAAGTCTCTATTTCTCCATGGTCAACATCAACAGTTGCTTGATGTTTAGATTTGTCAGCATCTCCCCCGTCAAAAGTTGATTTCACCTTATCAACTTTTACTAGATGCTAAACAGTGATCTCCATATCTTTCTTTTTGTCTTCAATGATTTGATCTTCAAAGAAGATAACATCTCGACTTATGACAATCTTCTTGTCAATCGGATCTTAAAGTCTATATCTGAATGCATCACTTCCGTATCCGAAGAATATGTATTTTTTATCTTTGCTATCTAGATTGGACCTGTCATCTTTAGGAATATAGACGAATGTTCTGCATCCAAACACTTTTGGATATTTATAAGAGATGTCATTTCCTATCCATAGTCTGTTTGACACTTCTCCACTCAGAGGTGCTGATGAAAACAAGCTAATGACATTTATTGCCGTATTCATTGCTCTCCCCAAAATATATTGGGAAGTCTTGAATGTGATAACATGCACCTTATCTTCTCCACGATAGTTGTGTTCATTCTTTTTGCAACGCCATTTTGTTAAGGAGTTTTTGGAACAGATCTTTCGTGTCCGATCTTGTGCATTTTGCAATATTCGTCAAATGATCTCATATATTCACTACCATTGTCTGTGTGAATACATTTTAACTCCTTTCCAATTTCTCGCTCTGTGAGAGCATGAAGCTGTTTGAAAGCGTTAAACACATCATCTTTGGTCTTAAGTGCATAAGCCCAAACTTTCCTTAAGTGATCATCAATAATGTGAGCATGTATTGACTACCACCTAATGTTTTCGTTGACATGAGAACACATGATGGGTAACGACCTGAAAATGAGCGAGTTATCACCCAAAGAGTAAGGGTTGCTTACTGGTTAACTAACGCGAGAGCAATAAAATGTATGAGCAGAAATGAAAAGGTTAAAGTGCTCGAAATGAAATGATTTCTTCAGACGAAATGAAGCTAAGAGATGGAAGATGAAGTACGGGTAAAGTGGTAATAGTGTTCTGTGAAGAAAAATAAAGAAAATGATAAAACCCTGAACCGGCCGATAGAGGTATTGAGTTACCTCTCGGCTAATGCTTCTTCCAAGGAAGAAGACCGGTCTTTGGGAATGGTGTGACCTTCTCTTATGATTCCATCACCAAGGTGACTTGGAATAGAGTAAGGAGTAAGAGCTTTCAAGCCACCACATGCTTGGAAGCAATGGAGGTTCTCTCCAATCGATTTAAGCAAACCGATATTTACCTTGGGCACCAACCCTTGGTGGGATTTCCAATGGCACCAACCCTTGGAAGAAGACTTTCTCTAGACACTAGTCTAAATGAAATACCTCAATTGTATTAAGTTTGGCAAAAGACCCATACAATGGCCTAGAGTATTTCTTAAATAGAGTTTGGGGGGGGGGGGGGAGGGAGGGGTAGCTAGGTTTACAAGATTAAATGCGAGCCATTGGATGAAAAAAGATGATGGGTGGCCAAGATCAATTGTGCTTCTTCTCTCTTGTGCCATGTCATCGATCCATGTCTCCACTAGCAAGTGTTCAATTGTGCTTCTTCTCCCTTGTGCCATGTCATTGATCCACGTCTCCACTAGCAAGTGTCCTTTGATGCCAAGTCATGCCTCTCCAAGCCCAAAGCAATTGGGCCTCTCCAAGCTCCATCTTCAAGTTCCATCTTCCATTGGGTTGGGCCTATCCCATCAAGGTGACTTACTTGAAACCGAGTTCTACCTATATAAGCTTAAGGCCAAAATGGTCTTTCTCAAAGAAACATAAAAGCAATGAAAAATAAATAAAAATTACAGAATTTGTCTCCGGGAAGACAAATTCCCGCTTCTGCTAATCCAGCAAATTCTTTTCATCCCGTGCATCCCAAGAGTTTAAGTGATGAGGTTGATCCTTGCCATGTGAATTGAGCCTCCGCTCCAAGCCCTCATTGAGTCCATTACTTGCAAAAGAAATAAAGTCATTCGTAAGCAAGTAATAAGTAGTATGAGCTTTGGATATAGATTGGGCCTTAGACTTGGGTTGAGCTTTTGGGCCTATTGGCACATCATCTTCCCCAACTATTTTAGAATTTGTCCTCAAATCCCTTTCTTGGATCACCTCGATGTTCATTTACAAATATCTATTAAAAGCGAGTGGTACACCATTATCAAAGTTGAATCTTTGTGGTGGTTGCTTATGATTCTTATCCACCAAGAAATGTCCACAACTATTGAGTTTGACTCATTAAATAGCTCGCTATCAAGGAAAATAGTAAGTCATTGAGCATAATAATGAGAAGTTGTAATCTGTTAAGCCACTAATAATGATTTTGAGCAAAACATTCCAACATTGCCTTAAATATGTGTCGACTCTTCTTCGGGTCAAGTAATATAAATTGTGTATAAGTATCACAAATTTTGACATTTCCCAACTTATACTCAAACTTCCCAAAGGTAAGGTTACTCTTAAAGATTCTAAAGGATGTGGTATTGAGGTTTCATCATAATATGGATCCTCGAGTAATAAACCTTCAAAATCTATAGGTTTGTTAATAATCTTGTGAAAGTTTGGTTTCGTCAATGGAAGGGGTTCTTCTTCTAGTTGGTGTTGATCCTCAAAATTTTCAATGAGATTGAATTCAACTCCTTCATCCTTTTGATCATTCCACTCAAATAGTGGATTGTTTGCAAAATAGAACTTTCTCTCTTTGATCTCTTTGTCCTCATCCTCACTTGAGGATTCTTCATCGGATGCATCATCCTCGCTCTCTTCATATTTATTATCACTTGAAGATTCTTCCTCTAGCAAGGTGTTATTATTTGGTCTTTAGTCATAAAAAGATTTGATTTTTCCTTTTTTCTTGTAGCCTCATCTTTAGCAACTTGCTCTGGAGTCAAAGGTACTAATGTAATGTTCCTTCCACCAAACTTGAGTGAATAGTAGTTTGAGACTCCATCATGTATGGCCCTTCGATCGTATTGCCATGGTCGTCCTAATATTAGGTGACTTACACTCATGGGCACTACGTCACATATAACAGAATCTTTATAATTTCCAATGTTGAAATTTATGGATACACGTTTAGTAACCTTGACATCATGATTATCAATGAGCCATCTTAACTTGTATGAATGGGGATGGGCATTAGTCTCCAATGATAACTTTTCTACCAAATCTTGTGAAGCCACATTTGCACAGCTTCTTTCGTCGATTATCACAGAACACAATTTATCTTTGATCATGCATCGGGTGTGAAATAAGTTTTCTTGTTGACATGCTTCGCTTGTGTTCTTTGATATAAGGGTTCGTTGAACAACCATTAATAGAGTTCCTTCAGGCGTATGAATCATCTCATCGTCTTCACTCTCTACTACTTCTACTTCATTGACTTCACTCTTTTCGACTTCTCCATCATCAACCTCGCATTCCAATTCCTCCATGATGCCATCTCGAACTACCATAGTATGTAGGTTCGGGCAATGAGCTTGAAAGTGACCCGTTCCAAGACACTTGAAACATTTCATATCACGGGGTTTTGGTTTGTTGATATTGTCCACATTAGGTTTACTAATAGAGTCTCTTGGAGGCCAATTACGATTAAATGACTTCTTGTCTTTGGTCTTTGTACTAAACTCATAGTTTTTGGAGGCTTGAGGAGTGAATTTAGGTGTGAAAAGAGCATTCTTCTTCCTCTTTAGTTGCCTCTCAATGGTTTGAGCTATTTGTGCAACTCTTTCCATAGAGTCCAAGGCCTGCATCGCGACAAGATCACCAATCTCACGGTTAAGTCCACGTATAAATCGAGCTATGATGTGATCTTCGGGTTCATCCATACCTCCATAGATCTTTAGAGTTTAAAACTCCATGAGGTATTCATCCACGGTTTGACTTCCTTGTCGGAGGTTTTGCATTTGTAGGAAGATTTCTTGACTATAATGGTTTGGCACAAATCTCCTTGCCATGTGTGCCTTCATAGTCTGCCAGGTTACGATTGGTTCGTCTCTCGTTTGTGCTCTTTGGTTCTTTAGGTTGGCCCACCAAAGGGCAGCGTAACCCGTCAATTCAGCCGATACGAGCTTTACTTTCGATCTCTCCAAATAGTCGTAGTAATCGAATACTCTCTCGACTTTATCAGCCCAATCGAGGAATGTGCTCCCATCGCTTGCTCCATTAAATGGGAGAATTGTAATTTTGGCGTTCTTTAGCTCGTCATTATCTCTTTGCCTTGTAGGGTAGTCATCATCTTCCTCGTCACCCCAATCAATATCATCCAATGATTCACGAGTTCGGTATCGTCTCCTTGGTTGGTCTCTTCTTCTCTCTCGTGGGGTTTCGTTGTTCCTCCTCCGTTGAGGGGAATTTTCGTATCTCCTCATTTCTCATCCCTCCTTCGTATAGGGGATTTCACATTTTTTCTCCCTTGGGGAGATGCTTCATCCCACCATAGTCTCGGGGATTCATTATAACTTTTCCTTCGAGGAGATTCTTCATATCTTCTCCTTGGAGAAGATCCTTCGAATTTTCTTGTTCGAGGGGATTCAAGGTCTCGTCGTCGTCGTGGGGAGTTATGGGGGGATTCCATTCGATTGTTGTTGCTCATTGATTCCTCGAATCTCAAATTCATGTTTTGAATTTGTTGGCTTAAGGTAATAAGAGCTTCATTTATCCCATTAGTTTGTCCTTGCATACTCGACTCACCCTCCGTTTGGGTAAGAGCCATGAGATGTGGGTTTGGGGTTTCCTTGCCCCTATTTTCTTCCCTTAAAGCTCCACTTCTTGTTTGCATCGTACCCTAAATTTTAGGAAATTTAGTTAAGTGTGGTTCTAATTTTTGGAATAAAAGAAAAGTTAACACTTAATCTAAGTTTTAGGATATGGTTTCTTGCTTTTTTTTTTTTTTGACTTTACTAAAAGGAAAAAAACAACTAAAACAACCTACAATTAGAAAATTAAACTAGAAGAAAACATTTTAAAGACTAGGCAATTGGATACTAAAATTAGGTGTGGTATTTTCTCAAACACTTTCCAAATTAGTTGATGTGTAAAAAAAAAAACAGTTTTCTTGTTATTTTTAACCGATTTGCACGAAAAGTTTCATAACATTTTTACGTGCAAGTTTAGTGATTTAATGTTCCATTTAGTCCACAAAACTTTAGTGATCAATGTTATGCCAAGTTGGTTAATTAAAGCTATCAACTACTTAGTGATACCGAACCCTCAAATATCAATCAATTTATACTAATTAAAAAAAAAACAGCTTTTAATAACCGTTGCAATATTCAATTACCAACACGTTTAAAGCTCAAGGTCATTAATTTATTGCATGTTACGTCACTTTAATCCCCATTAAACATTAATATGACAGATTCATGGCATAAAAATAACAACTTGTAAAAAAAAATTTAGGGTTCTTGCATGCTACTTAGTTATGTCATTTCAACAAACACTTTATAAACTTCTTCAAACATCAAATTAAATGTAGTGACTTTATAAGTGATTTCTTCCCCAAAACATTCAGAATATCATCCAAGCATGCTAATATCAACAATAGGTGAATAAAGTATGAGCAATAAACCAAAAACAGCTGCAAATTATAAATTAGAATGCAACTAAACTACACAACCTTACCAAGCAGAATTTTTTGAATGAAATGGAAAGTACCGAAACTAAAACTAAAGGAATTGATATTATCTTGCTTAATCGACTCTCATTAAATGTTAGACAATAATAGAAGGTTAATATGAAAGTGATAGGTGCACAAATGAATGAAAAAATTGCTACCAAAATGTAACCAAACCCGTGGGTTTTTAAACCGCACAAATCTGGAAAACAGAAAGTTAGCGGCAGATTGTAACTCAACTTCAACGAACAATGCAGCTAAAACTTTGTAAATAAATGCACAAATAAAAGGTACCAAAATGTTCCTATGGATGTTAGCTACGCTCTGATACATAATGATGGGTAACGACCTGAAAATGAGCGAGTTATCACCCAAAGAGTAAGGGTTGCTCACTGGTCAACTAACCCGAGAGCAATAAAATGTATGAGCAGAAATGAAAAGGTTAAAGTGCTCGAAATGAAACAATTTCTTCAGACGAAATGAAGCTAAGAGATGGAAGATGAAGTACATGTAAAGTGGTGATAGTGTTCTGTGAAGAAAAATAAAGAAAATGATAAAACCCTGAACCGACCGATAGAGGTATTGAGTTACCTCTTGGCTAATGCTTCTTCCAAAGAAGAAGACCGGTCTTTGGGATGGAGGTTCTCTCCAATCGATTTAAGCAAACCGATACTTACCTTGGGCACCAACCCTTGGTGGGATTTCCAATGGCACCAACCCTTGGAAGAAGACTTTCTCTAGGCACTAGTCTAAATGAAATACCTCAATTCTATTAAGTTTGGCAAAAGACCCATACAATGGCCTAGAGTATTGCTTAAATAGAGTTTGGGGGGTAGCTAGGTTTAAAAGATTAAATGTGAGCCATTGGATGAAAAAAGATGATGGGTGGCCAAGATCAATTGTGCTTCTTCTCCCTCGTGCCATGTCATCGATCCATGTCTCCACTAGCAAGTGTTCAATTGTGCTTCTTCTCCCTTGTGCCATGTCATCGATCCATGTCTACACTAGCAAGTGTCTTTTGATGCCAAGTCATGCCTCTCCAAGCCCAAAGCAATTGGGCCTCTCCAAGCTCCATCTTCAAGTTCCATCTTCAAGCTTTGTCTTCCATGGGCCTATCCCATCAAGGTGACTTACTTGAAATCGAGTTCTACCCATATAAGCTTAAGGCCAAAATGGTCTTTCTCAAAGAAACATAAAAGCAATGAAAAATAAATAAAAATTATAGAATTTGTCTCCGGGAAGACAAATTCCCGCTTCTGCTAATCCAGCAAATTCTTTTCATCCCGTGCATCCCAAGAGGTTAAGTGATGAGGTTGATCCTTGCCATGTGAATTGGGCCTCCGCTCCAAGCCCTCATTGAGTCCATTACCTGCAAAAGAAATAAAGTCATTAGTAAGCAAGTAATAAGTAGTATGAGCTTTGGATATGGATTGGGCCTTAGTTTTGGGTTGGGCTTTTGGGCCTATTGGCACATAACCACATATATTTGAATAAATAACTTTTAACACGTCTAGTTTCCTTGATGTAGAATTTCTAAAAAGAAACTCTTCGTTGTTTTCCTGCCAAACAATGAACACAACTTGACAGAGGTTCATTTCTGAGATATGGTAAACAATCTCTTTTTCCAAGCAATTGAAGTCCTTTTTTGCTCATGTGACCAAGTCGTTTGTGACATAATTCAATGGACGAGTCATCTTGTGCAGCATTTACCGATTCTTCCTTTTTAGTCACTTGAGTCACTTACAAACTAGATTATTTGATTCCTTTTGCTATGATTAGCGAGCCTTTGTTGAGCTCCTATTTTTCGCCATCAAATTTGCTCTTGTAACTAGCCTCATCAAAAAAACCAACTAATATTAGATTTAGTTTAATATATGGAACATGTGCGACATCTTTAAGCACCAACTCACATTCTGTATTGGTTTGGATACAGATATCTCATTTTTCAATTATTCTAGAAACATTATTGTTTCCATTTTAACAATGCCAAAATCACCGCTGGTATGAGATAAAAATGTAACACCCGTAATTTTTCTATCACAGGTGTGACATTAGACTTAGACCTTAATGTTAAGGGATGAGGGCTTAAGTTTTGAACAAAATGAAGAGTCAAAAGCTATGGTTGACAAGTCAAAACAAAAAAGTTTGAAAAGTCAATAGAAATGAGAAAGAAAGGAGATTGTTAAAGGTAAAGTTGTTGAAAAGTCAAAAAGTGATATGTTGAAAATTCAAATGAAATTTTAAGTGAATAAAATATGAAAGTAATGGGGTCTTTCACGTTGGATTATGAGAGAAAAAGAAGTGAGGCAATTTTTTTAAAGTTAGAAAAGTTAGTGGAAGAAATTAAAAGTGAGAAAAGTTTGTTTTATAAGAAAATGATAAGTTGGAGGAGAAAAGTCAAAAACTCACTTTCTTCCTCCTTTCGCCCTCGTGGAAACCAGCAGCCATAGCTAGGGTTTCTCCTTCATTTTCATCAATCTTTCTCAAGGTTTAAGGTGAGCTTTTAATTGGGTTTTTAGTTTAATGTAATTAGGTGTTAATTTTTGGAGGTTTAAGGTGTTTTTGGTGGAGATTGATTAGGGTTTGAAAACCCTAAGAGGTGATGTCCGAAAATTTCATGCCTTAGCTTGTTTTCTTTCCAAATTTCATGATTTAGATGTTGAATGGGTTAGTTTAGGTTGTTTTTAGGGGTAGATTTGAGATTGGAAAGGAGTTATGGAAAAACCGGTTTTGTGGAGTAAGAACACCGGTTCTGTTTTTGGCATTTCTGTTCGGCCAAGTTATTTGGTTGATAAATTTGGGTGTTTCAATAGATAGTAGACGTGTAGAGGTTTACGGATTGGGGTGGCACGTTGAATTCCGTTAAAAAACAAATAAGTTATGGCCGTTTGAAGTTGGACATCGAAAATGTGGGAAAATCAGGATTTTAAATTGAGTTGTGTTAAAGTTAGTTGTTTGTAGTTAGAGTTAGATTAAATATTCTGAGAAGTGAATTGTGATGCTTAAGTGAATTTTGTGAATGTGATAGGTCACTAAGTCGGGAAATTTACATAGCCAAAGCGAGTAATTGCGGTGCAGGAGTTCAGGTAAATAGTGGACGTGTGTTTTGTTGCCTTCAGGCCTACACCATGGAACGGTAGGGAACTATTTGTTGTTTGGTTGTTTGTTTGTTTGTTGTTTGGTTGTTTTGCCTTCTTTGTTGGTTAAACATTTGTATTGACCTGGAGCATGGTTTCGAATGATGAGTATGAAACGGAAACTGATAAGTAGAAAGGCAATATGACAATATGGTTTCGTGGGGTCACGTTAAGGTGGCACCAGCGAGGGACTCGAGGAGAGTCGTCCAGTCGCGTTAGGGTGGCACCTGGGGTGTGGTTTTAGTGGAGTCGCCCAGTCGCGTTAGGGTGACACCTGCGAGGGACTCCGTATAAGTCGCCTAGTCGTGTTACGGTGACACCTGCGAGGGACTATAGTGGAATCGCCCAGTCGAGTTAGGATGACACCTGCGAGGGACTCTATGAGAGTTGCCCAGTCACGTTAGGGTAGACACCTACGAGGGACTATGTTGGAGTCGCCCAATCGCGTTAGGGTGAAGCCTGCGAGGGACTCTACTAGAGTTGCCCAGCCGCGTTAGGGTGGACACTTGCGAGGGACTATAATGGAGTCGTCCAGTCGCATTAGAGTGACACCTGCGAGGGACTCCAAGGGAGTCGCCCAATCTCGTTAGGGTGGCACTTGCGAGGGACTTTGTGAGAGTCAGACAACTGCGAGGGACTTCGTGGGAGTCGCTCAGTCGCGTTAGGGTGGCACCTGCGAGGAACTCTATGGGAGTCGCTTAGTCACGTGAAGGTGCGAGGTTAGCACTGGTGAGGGGTTCTATGATAGAACAATACAAAGAAAACGAAACGATAATAACAGAGCGAGTAGAAATTGTATGTGTTAGGGTTGTGTGTACTTTGTGCATGTTTATATTTGTTATCCCCTACTTGCTAAGCGTAAGCTTACGTGTGTGTGTGTGTTCTGTGGTGTAGGTGACGATAGAGTTACAGGTGAGAGGTATGTGGAAAGCTAGGATTGGGACGCAGTCGTTGATGTATGCGGTATGCCGGTGCAGACAGTTGTTGGGGCGCCTCGACCATGGTCTTCGAGTGGTGGGGAGGATTTGTATTTTTTGTAGTTTTATGGAATTGTGTTTGTGTGACATATGGTGTTAAATAACTTTTGTAAATGTGTTTTGGGATGGTTTTGATATGTTTTATAAAACGTTTGTTTTTCAGGATTTTCGGTTTTAGAAAAATTCAGTTGTTATGCCGCTCGGTTTTCAACATTCTTCATGTTTTTGTTAAGATTTTAGAGTCGGTTTTTTGGGATTTTTACGTGTCAAGGAGTTGAGATTGTCGGAAATGTGTGTGTAAATTTTTAGGTGATTTGGAGGTGTTTGGCTCGAAGAAAAATGAAGAAAAATGAGAAAAGACCGAAAATAGGCGCACAGGGCGCGCTAGCACCTGAGAGGGTGCCGAACGTTCGGCACCTACGCGCGCGCAGGGTGGCGCGCGCGATGCGTGGGCGCGGCGTTCAGCACACCAAATTTTTTTTTTTTTTTTAATTTTTCTATTTCCAAAATGTTTTGACTCGACCTTTTCCGACGTATTTTAAACGTATTTTACGCATATTTTCCAAGATTTTTCGAGGATTCGAAAAACCCAAAAATCTAGTAATAATTTTATCAAAAATTATTTTTTAAATTCGTTTTAAATGTGGTTTGGGTTAGCTAGGTAACGCACCGAGCCAGGGCGGGTTCGGGGGCGTTACAAAAAAATACTTTACTTTTGAAGTAACATGATAAGATGCTCCAGAGTCACACACCCAACTCGATTTATTCATCATGAGGTTGACAATATTTTCGCATATAATGATATCAAATGCAGTCTTCCTCTTTGTTTCTCTTTCAGCATCTTCAGTGTTTTGTTTTTTCTTTAACTTCTAGCAATCTTTTTTCATGTGGTCCATTTTGCAACAATGATAGCACTTAACGGTCTTTTTACTTTTTAACTTTGATCTTCCTAACGTGTTGGCTCTAGAGGCCACACGTTTCTTTGATTTTCCTCTCATTACTGATAAAGTGTAACGACCCTCATTTCTTTTGATTGGAAATAATCGATTGAAATGCATAGCGCAAGACTTGTTACACGTTGAAAATCCTTCGTTAAAACCCAAGTTGAAACATTAAATCAGAAAAAAAACATATTTTATTCTATTATTTCTTTTTTATAGTTGACATTGTTTGAACAGTGCCAGACACTGTTTGAACAGTGTCAGACACTGTTTGCTCATCAGCAGGGGCGAATGATCGCCCCTCTCTCGGGCGATCTGTTTGCATATGGGGAGATGCAATTCGCCCCCCGGGGTGATTGGTTGCTCCTCCTGTGGCAATCCATCATCCCTCTCTTTGGTTTATCTTTTTCCTCCCTGTTTCTTCTTTTATTCCCTGAATACATTCAATTTTTATACTAAAACCAAACAATCCAAGTTTCAATCCAAAATATATTCGAAACGTTAACTTTAAAACCAAAACCAAATCTCTCAATTTTCCAACCAAACATTAATTCATAAAAATCAAAAACCAATCTTTACATCTTTCAATAAAAATATCATCCCCATTTAAAATCTATCAATTTTTTTCAGCTACCATACCATTTTCATGCCCGAAACATTTCGTACACCAAATCTGACCAATCAAAACATTTAAGACCTATCAAATTTCTTTACACGTAATTTAAAACAAAAAAGGTGTATAAACTAACCTAAAACATTTGCATGCCACCCATGGTCAAAATCGCCAAACAACCCCCAAGTCCACTGCTAGAAATCCATCCATCAACTGCTTCTGTGACGGGTTCATGAAACTCACCGTTTAGCTCGTCACCTACATCATGAAATTCAAACTATGAGTCTAGTACTCAATAAGCATGCTTAAATGAATTCAAAAATTTTTTTATGCGTTCTTAACATGTTTGGTTTCTAGACATATTCATTCGTTGCATTGTCATACATGATTGGAAGATTCTAATTAACCACAAAGCTACGGTCTAATGACGATGGAGGGACGACCAACTTCTCCAAAGCATACATGATAATCCTTGTGCTGATGAAGGATGGATTAGTTTCTCCAAAGCATACAATGGGTAACTAAAACCTAACAAATGTTGTGATCTAAGTGCCGATGGAGGGGCGATCAATACCTCCAAAGCATATATTCTCATAATCGATGAAGAGCGAATTACTTCCTTCGAAGCATACATGATTGTTCGTTTCGTTCGTTCGTACGTACATGACATTTCATGAAAATCGTATACATAAATCATTTTTGTGCATTTACTAAAACATGATGCATGACATGAGATTCAAGCATAAAACATACACATAGAACCTAGCATTTCGTGATGTAGGCCTTAACAGCAAAATATATGCATATCATACTTACCTCGGGTCCTTAGCAATTAAACTAATTCCGTTAACTTTCTTTGACTGGAGACCCTATAGCATAAAAACTCTAAAAATCAATACACATAACCTAGCATTCCAAACACAACATCAACAAAAAAACAACCCAACAAACCAATCCAAACACAAAAACCTAGATTTTTGCTTAAAAATTGAGCAAACTTCAAAAATCCTTAAATTTCTCTACAAATATCGAAACGACTTGATTCCAAAGGCTATGGTTTCCTTAAAATGTCTAATTTAACATACTATAACAGTTTTTAATTTGGAAAATCATAGACTAGGTTAAAAACACTAAAACAAGCTGTCAAACCACCAACGTTACACTTCAATTTCAACAAACTTCTATTCTTAATCACCATCAATAACTAATTCATCAATAAGAGTCATAAATGTCCAAATATATAACACAAACCTTAATTTTCATGCATTCAATAGCACTCCCATAAATCATCACCCAAACTCCTCAAAATCAACAACTAACTACTCATAACTGCACAATATATCATAAATCATCTAAAACATACATAACCCAATTCAAAATTACCTAAAACTTACCTTAGAATGGAGAGGAAGATCACCATCAACAACCAATTCATCAATAAGAGTCATAAATGTCCAAATATAGAACACAAACCTTAATTTTCATGCATTCAATGAAAACTCCATAAATCATCACCCAAACTCCTCATAATCAACAACTAACCACTCATAACTGCACAATATATCATAAATCATCTAAAACATATATAACCCAATTCAAAATTACCTAAAACTTACCTTAGAATGGATAGGAGGGAATGAGTTTCTTTAAAAAACCACCTAGAGGGAGAAAGGGAGAAAGACCGTGCGTGAGGGAGAGGCTTGGCGTGATTTCACTTCGGCGTGGAGAAAATGCAAGAGAGAGGAAGGGAGAGCTTCTTTTTCTTGCGGGTGAGCTATAACAGAAGGAGGGGAAGCTCAAATAGAAGTGGTTTCCTCATGAAGCCAGGGTAAGTTGTCACCATGGGATTGGCCTACCCAACCACCTTCAATCCTTTTCCAATTTGCCATCTCATTAAAATCCAACTAATAGTTATCCCGTTTTGATTTGTCTTGTTAATTCAATTTCATTAAATCTCATAAACTTGGCTTTTAAATCCTCTTATAATATTTCCTATTCTTAAGACAAACAATAAATCTTAAAATACTGGGCATATAATTAATAGTCATGATATGAATTTTCTGGGTGTTACATTCCATATCCTTAATTAAAATTTGTCCTCAAAATTTGCTTACCAAAATAATTTTGGATACCGGTGCATCATGTCCTGCATTCTTTCCCATGTGGTCTCCTCGACATTGTGGTTGCGCCATAGAATCTTGACGAAGGGAATTTTCTTATTTTGTAGCACCTTTGTGGTTGAATCCAAAATCTTTACCAGCTTTTACTCGTAAGACAAGGTTGGTTGAATCTCAATATCTACTTGTGCCACCACTTGAGAGGGATCATGCACGCATTTTCTTAGCATCGATACATGAAACACATTATGGACACCCTCCATAGATGCTGATTCTACAACCTATAAGCTGCATTCCCTATTCTTTTATCAATACGGAATGGTTTAATAAACTGGGGATTGAGCTTTCCCCTTTTTTCGAATCGCACGACTCCCTTGAATGGAGAAACTTTCAAAAACACCTCATCGCCTTCATCGAATTCCAACTCTCTTCGACGCTAGTTTGCATAACTCTTTTGTTGGCTTTGAGCTATCTCAATTCTCTTTCTAATCATGGTGACTTTATCTGCTGTTTGCTGTAAGATCTCATGACCCAATAATTTGGCTTCGCCAACTTCATCCTAGTACAAAAGTGATTTGCATTTCTTGCTGTACAAGGCTTCATACGGAGCCATACCGATGGTAGCCTGAAAATTATTGTTATACGAGAACTCCACTAATGGTAGGAACTTACTCCTGAAGATTGGAATTCAAATATGCAAGCTCTCAGCATATCTTCCAGAATCTGTATGGTCCTTTCTGACTGTCCATATGTCTGCGGATGAAATGCCATACTAAAACTCAACTGTGTTCCCATCACCTTATGCATACTCTTTGAGAACTTAGAAGTGAACCTGAGATCCCGATCTGACACGATTGAAATTGAAATCTCATGCAGCCTGACAATTTCCTGAACATAGAGTTCTGCATAACGATCCATAAGAAACGTCATCTTAACTGGCAGAAAATGAGACGACTTCGTCAATCGGTCCACGATAACCCATATGTCGTCCTGTCCTTTCGCCGTTCTAGGCAATCCAACTACGAAATCCATAAAAATGTGCTCTCACTTCCATTCTAGTATAGGTAGGGGTTGAAAAGTTCCTGCCGGCCTCTGATGTTTTGCCTTGACTTGTTGACAAATAACGCGCATCTGCACGTATTTTGCCACGTCTCTTTTCATATTCAGCCATTAGAAATGCTGTTTTAGGTCTCTGTACATCTTGGTACTTTCCGGATGCACGGAGAAAGCAGAAGAATGCATCTCAGATAATACTTCTTGCCTCAATTCTAAACCAGGCACATACCATCTATTTCTAAACTTAAATATTTCGTTCTCTGAATAATTAAACTCGGACGAAGCCTTAGATTCCATGACCAATTTGAATTCCTTGTACTCGGGATCATCCTTCTGGGCTTCCTTAATCTTTTCTAGAATGGTTAGCTTCAGAGATACTACAGAGAGCATAGCTGCTAAATTCAAAACAACTTCCATATCGAATCTCTGAATCTCTGAATTCAATGACGCTGATATTGGAGAAACCGTGGCTGAAGCCGATGGTGACATCCTGCTCAATGCATCAGTCACCATATTCGCTTTGCCGGGGTGGTTTTTGATCTCAAAATCATAGTCCTTCACAAACTCTAACCACTGTCGTTGCCTCATGTTCAATTCCTTCTGCGTAAAAATAGATTTCAGACTCTTATGATCCAAAAATATCTCACACCGTTGTCCATAAAATAATGTCTCCAAATTTTTAGGGCAAAAACAACAACGACTAACTCTAGATCGTGGATATGGTAATTCTGTTCATATGTCTTCAACTACAGTGAAGCATAGGCCACTTTCCTTCCTTCTTGCATTAACACACATCCCAAACCCATCTTGGAAGCATCACAGTAAATACTGAAACTGCTGTCCTAAATCGGCATTGTCAAAACAAGAGCTGTAGTTAATCTCTACTTCAGAATCTGAAAACTATTCTCACATTCCGCTGACCACTAAAATTTGACATATTTTCTAGTCAGACGGGTCATAAGCATTGCTATCTTCGAGAATCTCTCAATAAACCTTCTGTAATAACCTGCTAAAATAAGAAAACTACGTATATCCCCAATGTTTCTTGGTTGTGGCCAATCCATCACTTCTTGAATCTTAATCAGGTCTACAGAAATACCTTCTCTGGAGACGACATGTCCAAGAAAGTTCACTCTGTCCAACCAAAACTCGCACTTCAAAAATTTTGTATACAACTTATGTTGCTTCAAAGTTGTTAAAACCATCTCCAAATGCTCCATGTGTTCATCTTCATTCTGAGAGTAGACTAGGATATCGTCGATAAATACAATTACAAACTTATCCAGATACTCCCGGAATACTCGGTTCATTTAGTCCATAAATGTTGCAGGTGCATCAGTCAATCTGAAAGACATAACTAAGAACTCGTAATGTCCGTATCTTGTTCGGAACGTAGTCTTAGGAATGTCTTCCTTCTTAACATTTAGCTGATAATAGCTTGAGCGTAGATCAATTTTCGAGAATACCTGAGCACCTTAAAGCTGATCAAATAAATCATTGATCTGTGGTAACGGGTACTTGTTCTTAACTGTCAACTTATTCAGCTCTTTGTAATCAATGCACATTCTTAATGATCCGTCCTTTTTTTTCACGAATAAAATTGGTGCTCCGCAAGGTGAGAAGCTCAGGCGTACGAAACACTTTTCAACTAATTCCTCCAACGTGACTTTTAGTTCCTTCAATTTAGTTGGCGCCAAGCGATACGGATTCTTATAAACCGATTCAGCTCCTGGGTACGTGTCAATAATGAATTCAATCTCCCTGCTTGGGGGTAAGCAAGGCAAATCGTCCAAAAATACATCCGGAAACTGCTGAACAACTGGAATAACGTGAAGTTCCTTCTCACTATGCATCTGTGTATCAATTATGCTTGCTAGAAACCCGATGCATCCACTTTCCAACAATTGTCGGGCTTTGAGAAATGACACACTGGGCACCCTATTTGTACTCTTTACAATCTTGAAAGAATGCTTCTCTTCATTCGGGGGCTGAAAACTTACCAATTTGGTCTTACAGTTAATCGTGGCATAGTGTTCGAAGAGCCAATCCATGCCGAGAATCATATCATACCCTTTCATATTCATAATTATGAGGCTGGGACGTAAATTGTTGTCCCCTACTAAGATAACACAGTCCTGCACTACTTGGTTCGAGTGCAGACATTCCTCAAAAGGTAGCATTATATCATACATACATCCCATTGATGTAGGTAACAAGTTCAACTTGACTACGAACGCAATCAAAACAAATGAATGCGTCGCACCAGAATCTATCAATGCAAAAACAGCTACATTATCAATTAGAATTATACCTGAGATAACTACTGGTTGGTCCACATCATCTGTCTCCACCATGGAAAATACCCTCGAGGCAACTTTCATCAGCCCCTGATTTTGCTTTGGGCAGTCCCTGACCATATGGCCCGGCTCGTTACACCGAAGTATCTGTTTGAGCCATACCTGCATTCACTGGGATGATTCTTCTTGCATTTCTTGCATAGGGGAAATTGAGGAGCCATCTGTACACGCTTCTCACTTCCTTGGTTCACCTTATTATCTCCAAGCATTTTTGTGCCTCTGAACTGCAGTTGCCATCTTTGTTCTGCTGGGGAGGGGCTTCCTTGAAGAATTTCCTCGTGGTCTCCCGTCGTGCCAAGAATTTAAGCTCGACTTCTTCAACCTCTAAGGCCTTGGCCACAACCTTAGAGTACGGCACATCCTGCGTGCCGGATATCTTCACTCCATGGTAGATTTCTAACTTCAGTCCTTGTGTGAACTGGTGCACCTTATTCTCTTCCTTGGTCACCATATGGTCGGCGAAACGAGACAATGCTTCAAATTTCTTTATGTACTCTGCCACTTATTATGTTTGCCGCAGCTGAACAAATTCCACCATCTTACTTGCTCGTACGACGCGACTGAAATATTTCTCATAAAAGGCCTCCTTGAACGCTCTCCATGTCATCCTTCTTACGTCGGTGGTGGTCATCACAGTATCCCACCAAAACCTCGCGTCTTTTACGAGATAAAACACGACACACGAGACCCTCTCTCCTTTCTCCACTTTCGCATTATCGAACATATCCTCCATAGTACGGATCCATTCTTCAGCACATCAAATGTCAGAGATCAAAGTCTGCGAAACTTCTCACTGCTTTGTTCATTCGTAGCGCTGGATCTAGAATTTCCATGCTCCTCCTTGTTCATAAGCCTTTCTATTTGCTGGGATTGGTGATCCACAAGCCTTGTTAATCGCCTGATAGAGTCATATCTCTCATCTGTAGATCCTCTTCATTCACGTGGCATCGTTGGATATCCCTAAACGAGTAAAAACGTGCATAAATATCTAATGACATGACTTAACATAAATACTTACAGTTGATGAAGAACCTCCATGCAGTGACTTAGGTTGTTTAGGCAGTCTGCAGAACCGATTTTAAAACCCGGTTGCTCTGATACCATGCTATAACGACACTCATTTCTTTTGACTGGAAATAATCGATTGAAATGCGTAGTGGAAGACTTGTTACGCGTTGAAAACCCTTCGTTAAAACCCAAGTTGAAACATTAAACCAAAAGGAAAAACATATATATATATATATATATTTTATAGTTGGCATTGTTTGAACAGTGCCAAGCACTGTTTGAACACTGTTTAAATAGTGCCAGGCACTGTTTGCTCATTAGTATGGGGTGAACATTCGCCCATCTCTCGGGCGATCTGTTCGCATCTGGGGCGATGCAATTCGCACCCTGGGGCAATTGGTTGCTCCTCCTTGGGCGATCCATCTCCCCTCCCTCTGATTTATCATTTTCCTCCTTGTTTCTTCTCTTCTTCCCTTAATACATCCAATTTTCATACTGAAACCAAACAATCTAAGTTTCATTCTAAAATAAATTCGAAACGTCAACTTTAAAACCGAAACCAAATCTCTCAATTTTCCAACCAAACATCAATTCATAAAAATCGAAAACCAATCTTTACAACTTTCAATAAAAACATATCATCCCCATTTAAAATCTATCAATTTTTTTCAGCTACCATACCATTTTCATGCCCAAAACATTTCATACACCAAATCTGACCAATCAAAACATTTAAGACCTATCAAAATTCCTTTACACGTAATTTAAAACCAAAAATGTGTATAAACTAACCCAAAACATTTACATGCAACCCACGGTCAAAATTGCCAAAAAACCAACTCTACCGCTGGAAATCCATCCATCAACCGCTTCCATGATGGGTTCCTGAAACTCATCGTTAGCTCGTCACCTACATCACGAAATTCAAACTATGAGTCTAATACTCAATAAGCATGCTTAAATGAATTTAAAAATATTTTAATGTGTTCTTAACATGTTTGTTGTAACACCCGGTTCTTTACAGAATTTTAATATTTTAATGTGAATGACATTTTTATAAATATGTCAAATCAAGCCCATTTTTTGAACAGAAAGCATCATTACGATCCTAATAATTAATATAGATTTTAAGGAATTTTCGAGAATTTTAAGAGTTGTAACGCTATATTACGAGAGTTACGTTTCTCGTAATATAAATGACGTTTTAGTAAAAATAATAAACGAGGTCTGTTTTGTGAACGGACAGTTTTAAAGGAACCCTAGTAATAAGTTGGACTTATTGGCGAAATAAGGAAATTTGAAGAAACCGAACCGTTAGCTAAATAACGAAAAGAAGGACGAAACAAATAGAAAATAAGTAAAAAGGGCAAAAAGGTAAATTTTCAAACCAAATTAATAAAAACTAATTTCTCCTCTCTTCCTCCCTCACTTCTTCTCTCTCCCCCCCCCCCCCCCCCCCCCCCACGAACGCCAAAAGCTCTGGCGATTTCTCCTCTTCCGATCGACGAAGTTCTCCTCTTCCGACGACGATTTCTCCTCCGATCGACTCCGGCTCTTCACGTTTTCTCCTCCAATCAACGTTCTAGGTAAGATTCTATAGTTTTCGGACGTTAGATTTCGATTTCTAGAGTTAAAACAATTAGGATTTCGTTAAAATAGATTTAGGGTTGGAAATCACTAGATTTAGGGTTGGAAATCACTAGATTTAGGGTTGGAAATCACTAGATTTAGGGTTGGAAATCACTAGATTTAGGGTTGGAAATCACTAGATTTAGGGTTGGAAATCACTAGATTTAGGGTTGGAAATCACTAGATTTAGGGTTGGAAATCACTAGATTTAGGGTTGGAAATCACTAGATTTAGGGTTGGAAATCACTAGATTTAGGGTTGGAAATCACTAGATTTAGGGTTGGAAATCACTAGATTTAGGGTTGGAAATCACTAGATTTAGGGTTGGAAATCACTAGATTTAGGGTTGGAAATCACTAGATTTAGGGTTGGAAATCACTAGATTTAGGGTTGGAAATCACTAGATTTAGGGTTGGAAATCACTAGATTTAGGGTTGGAAATCACTAGATTTAGGGTTGGAAATCACTAGATTTAGGGTTGGAAATCACTAGATTTAGGGTTGGAAATCACTAGATTTAGGGTTGGAAATCACTAGATTTAGGGTTGGAAATCACTAGATTTAGGGTTGGAAATCACTAGATTTAGGGTTGGAAATCACTAGATTTAGGGTTGGAAATCACTAGATTTAGGGTTGGAAATCACTAGATTTAGGGTTGGAAATCACTAGATTTAGGGTTGGAAATCACTAGATTTAGGGTTGGAAATCACTAGATTTAGGGTTGGAAATCACTAGATTTAGGGTTGGAAATCACTAGATTTAGGGTTGGAAATCACTAGATTTAGGGTTGGAAATCACTAGATTTAGGGTTGGAAATCACTAGATTTAGGGTTGGAAATCACTAGATTTAGGGTTGGAAATCACTAGATTTAGGGTTGGAAATCACTAGATTTAGGGTTGGAAATCACTAGATTTAGGGTTGGAAATCACTAGATTTAGGGTTGGAAATCACTAGATTTAGGGTTGGAAATCACTAGATTTAGGGTTGGAAATCACTAGATTTAGGGTTGGAAATCACTAGATTTAGGACACTAGATTTAGGGTTGGAAATCACTAGATTTACCGTAGTTGTGAATATAATGGAAGTATTGAACGTTATTGGATGAAGTTAGATCGATTTATGAGAAATGTTAAAGTTTGAGAATTTTAGGGGTTTTTGGAAAAACTCGTTAATGGAAGTTTTGAGGTGTCAAGCGCGAGTTACTCAATAAAATGCTTCGATCAGTTAAATTAGAACACTAAGAGACTTCCTTAGTTAAGATTTCGTTAATTCGGATGTTCAATGTTTTAAACTCGTATTAACGACAATTGTGGTGAATTTGCCTTAGGTGAACAACGCTTTTGGACGGAGCTAGAGTTGCAGCGGACACGAGGTAAGTTCTCGTGACTTACTCTGGCCGATTGGCCTACACCGTACGTCGATGTCGTCTCGAGGAGTTTTGGTGACGCTTTTGTTTAAATTGCTTTGGTTGGGTAGTCAGGTTTAGTTGTTTTATAGGTTATGTCTTTAATTGCTTTTATTGTCTTGGTAGTACGTATGATGCATGTTTAAATTATGTTGTAAATTATTCACCCATCACTTATTTTAAAAGAGCATGAAAATAAATTTCCGCACTATGTTTTAAAGAAAATGGCGATGTGGCATGAAAGGGGGCTATTGATCTATTGTGTGGATCGATTACGGGTCTGTCACTATACCACATCTAATATGGATCGATATATGTTTATGGTCATGCGAGGTTGGGCTCAGGCACGGCTGTGCGTGTTGCAAGCGTGTACCTCCCTCCTCTAGGTGGAAAGGGTAGTGCAACCGTAGGATGTGCCCTTTCCATTTAGGGGGATGAGATCTCGGTGACAAATAGAGTAAAGATAAGAAAATGTTGCATGATTTACAAACTCATACGCATAGCATGCATTGCATTTATGTAGAACTTGCTGAGATTTTTATCTCATAGGTGTCTGTATGGTGTAGGTGATCTTGACATAGGTGAGGACGAGATCCCTCCACCCGAGGAGTGAGGCAGTTGACGGAGGATGGCTCGCGGGGGTGTGCTGGCGTAGTCAATGCTTAACCTGACCCGTGGGGATGTACGTATGTATTTTGAGGATATTGGGGTGTTTTGGGTTAATGATGGATTAGTTGGATAAAATTGTATAGAAAACATATTAGAATGTTTGGTTCTGGTTAGTTGATGATTGATGTACAAATGTTTTGGCAAACTGCTTATAAAACGTTTTGTTAAGGTTTTTATCTAAAGTTTAATGGAACTGTATTTTATTTTGGAACAGGAGGAATTGTTAAGTTTTTAAACATAACCACACAGTTTGTTTTTTATGAAATCGGGTTATGTTTTAAATATGTTTTGAGTTGGCTTTTGAGTGCTTGGGGATGCGTGAAATGTATGTTTCGATGTTCTGGAGATAGTGAGTGTTAGATTTAATGTCTTGAGATGTTTCTGTTTGAATGGTGTGTAAGCAGAGAGAAATTTCATAAATTTCGGTTAAGTGTTTGGTAAAGTCGATCGGTAGAAGTAATGGTTTTGTCGTTTAGTGATCGGGCGATGTCGTTTACAGAAGTCGACCGGTAGAAGTAATGGTTTTGTCGTTTAGTGATCGGACGATGTCGTTTACAGAAGTTGACCGGTAGAAGTAATGGTTTTGTAGTTTAGTGATCGGGCGATGTCGTTTACAGAAGTCGACCGGTAGAAGTAATGTTTTTGTCGTTTAGTGATCGGGCGATGTCGTTTACAGAAGTTGATCGGTAGAAGTAATGGTTTTATCGTTTAGTGAACGGGCGATGTTGTTTACAGAAGTCGAACGGTAGAGGTAAGAGTTTTGTCGTTTAGCGATCGGGCGATATAGTGAGTTGAGTGACTGGGCGAGGTAGTGTGTTGAGTGACCGGTTGACGTTGTAAGACTTTGTCGTTTAGTGACCGGGCGACGTGACTTGTAGAAGTTGAGCGGTAGATGTGATTTTTCCAATAAAAACCCGAGAGAATGAAAGTTGTCTTCCACTGTTCAAATTGGAGAAACCGAGGGGAATTTTGACTTCTCACCCTTATGCACTCAACTGCTTTAAGTTTTAAATTTCATAATGTGTTTTAAATAATTGTTTTATATTTTATCTAAAAGGTTTTTAAATGGTTTTCCGCTCGAACGATCTAAGTTTTACCTTATGGTTGAAAAGTTTAAATTTGTACGGTAAATTAGAAATAGTACGAGGGACGTTACAGAATGCCTCTTCTGCCTCTGTTTTTGTCTTGTTTCACTGGCCGATTGTTTTTAATAGTTTTAAATTTGTTTTATAATTTGTTTTAAGTTTTGTTTTAATGGTTTATCAACATAGACTTCACCGATTTCGATTCCAATTTCAATTCCGACTTGACAAGTTTTAATTCCGCTCAGACGTTATGAAAGTTATAAAGTTTATAAAGATAAAAAAAAAAAAGATAATACGGGAAAATAAGGGTACAGTGTTAGGGTCGTTACATTTTTTTTTCTAGACATATTCATTTGTTGCATTGTCGTACATGATTGAAAGATTCTAATTAACCCCAAAGCTACGGTCTAATGACGATGGAGGGACGACCAACTCTTCAAAAGCATACATGATAATCCTTGTGCCGATGAAGGGCGGATTAGTTTCTCCAAAGCATGCAATGGGTAACTAAAACCTATCAAATGTTGTGATCTAAGTGCCGATGGAGGGGCGATCAATACCTCCAAAGCATATATTCTCATAATCGACGAAGAGTGAATTACTTCCTTCGAAGCATAAAACATACACATAAAACCTAGCATTCCGTGATGTAGGCTTTAACGGCAAAACACATGCATAACATATTTACCTCGGATCCTTAACAATGAAACCAATTCCGTTAACTTTCTTTGACTAGAGACCCTATAGCATAAAAGCTCTAAAAATCAATACCCATAACTTAACATTCCAAACACAACCTCAACCAAAAACAACCCAACAAACCAATCCAAACACAAAAAAACCCAGATTTTTGCCTAAAAATTGAGCAAACTTAAAAAATCCATAACTTTCTCTACAAATATCGAAACGACTTGATTCCAAAGGCTATGACTTCCTTACAATGTCTAATATAACATACTATAACAATTTGTAATTTGGAAAACCATAGACTAGGTTGAAACCACCAAAACCAAGCCCCCTTTGAAATCCAATTTTTTGCATATTTGTCAAACCACCAACATTACACTTCAATTTCAACAAACTTCCATTTTTAATCACCATCAACATCCAATCATCAATAAGAGTCATAAATGTCCAAATATAGAACACAAACCTTAATTTTTGTACATTCAATGGCACCCCTATAAATCATCACCCAAACTCCTCAAAATCAACAACTAACCACTCATAACTGCACAATATATCATAAATCATCTAAAACATACATAACCCAATTCAAAATTACCTAAAACTTACTTTAGAATGGAGAGGAGGGAATGAGTTTCTTCAAAAAACCAACTAGAAGGAGAGAGGGAGAAAGACCGTGCATGAGGGAGGGGCTGGCGGGATTTCGCTTTGACGTGGAGAAAATGCGAGAGAGAGGAAAGGAGAGCTTCTTTTTCTTTTGTCGGTGAGCTACAGCAGAAAGAGGGGAAGCTCAAATAGAAGTGGCTTCCTCAGGAAGCCACGGTGAGTTGTCACCATGGGATTGGCCCACCCCAACTACCTTTAACCCTTTTCCAATTTGCCCTCTCATTAAAATCCAACTAATAGTTAGCCCGTTTTGATTTGTCTTATTAATCCAATTTCATTAAATCTCATAAACTTGACTTTTAAATCCTCCAATAATATTTCATATTCTTAAGACAAACAATAAATCCTAAAATATTGGGCATATAATTAATAGTCATGATATTAATTTTCTGGGTGTTACATAAAGCCTCCACAGAAGAGTGTTCCTTGTTCTTCCGCCTACTTTCTTCGTCAAGAATTGCAGCTGCAATATCATTGAACATCAATGTTGTTTTTGTAATGCCGTTGAACAAATTTATAATAAGGTGATCATATGAATTTAACAAACTTTGAAGCAAAAGTTCAACTCTTTCATTTTTGTCGATTTTTTGCTCTATTGCTGGAAGTTGAGAAAATGGTGTGTTTAAAGTATTGATGTGGTCAGTCACTGTTTTCGATTCTGACATCCGAAGAGTATACAATTTTCTTTTCAAGAAAATTTTATTATATCACGACTTCTTCTCATATAGTTTTGTCAGCGTATCACAGATCTGTTTGTAAATTACCATTTTCGAAATACTTAACAAAATTTCATCTACTAGAGTAAGATGCAAAATGACTATATCATCCTCATCTGCTTTGTTCCATTTTCATCTTCAACGTTCGTCGATCTGTCACCGATGGCCGTAGCACAACCATCTCTCCGCAACAATGCCTTGAGAAATTATTTCTGTTGAATTTTCTAATTTCAATCTTTACCCCCATAATCACGAGGCTCTGATATCACTTGTTGGGAATGAACTAATTGGTGGGAACAATAATAATGCCGCCACTGTAAAACGCGGAGAGTACTGATCAAGATAATTCTGAAGAAAGACTGCTCTTGAAAGTCTCCTTAGACAGAATTACTTTTACAGTATATTTCCAAAAAAAGCTGGAGGGGTCACAGACAGTCCCACTTATAATCCAGTCTCCTAGACAGAACTTACTTATACAATACAATTACACTAGTAAATAAGTAGTATAAAAAATGATCGCACATACTGCTTATTTAGTGATGTAATTGTACTGTGTAAGTGAGTTATGTCTAGAAGACTGGATTTTAAGTGAGACTGTCTGTGACCTCTCCAGCCTTTCCTAAGAACTTACTTGGAAATGTAATTCTGTCTAGGAGATTGTCTAATACAGTCTTTCATGAGAATTATCATGATCAGTAATCTCCACGTTTTACAGCGGCAACATTATTATTGTTCCAACCAATTATTTCATTCCCAACATTAGCAACTTTCAAATTTTCAAAAAGATTTCCTCCCATTTCCATCTGATTCTTCTTAGCCCTTAATTCTTTGTGAGTATTGTAGCATTCGACCTCTTCCTTATAGAATCCGGCAAAGAGTTTATCCTCATCTTAAATTCATCGTACTCTCTCTTCACCATCCTCTCTCTCACAAAATCAACCCTCACTTTATTCTTCAGAAAATCACATTTCTGTCCAAAAATACCCTCGAGATTTCTTGGCTCGATCCCCTGTTTCCGGCAAAAGGGAACCCAAGACATCGTCCTTCGCCATTGCCGACACAATCCAAAAAATAGTCCCTGCAAATTTTAAAACCACAATCACAGGGGGGGCAATCTGCGAAGGCCTCAACGCTTTCCTCGGCACAAACGAGGTTCTTGATCTTCCGGGAAGAAATGTGGGAAGAAGGTTCTTCCCTCTTACTCCGTGACATGAGCAGTGCACATTGCAATTTTTTAACGAAAAGTTTAACTAAGAGTGTTAGTTGATAACGAATCAAAGTACAAGGTATCATTTGATGAATTTCAAAGGTCGAAATATCAGCCGCAAAACACCTCCATGTTTTAGGAGGCAAATTGATATTTGTGTTTTTTTTAATTATATAACTTATACATTTACATGCAAAACAAAGTAAATTCGATCTAAATCTTTTGGAAAGCTATATGCTTCAAAACTTGTCTACATGTGTTGATGTTATCAATTTCTCATTCAATCTTCTTCAATCTTGCATTATCTTGCATCTTTTTATCCATTAGTTTTCACTCTTTCAAGTATATTAGTGGTTTGGTCTTTTTCAATCTACTTGTGGTCTTGGAAAGAACCTCATCACCCACGCTAAAGTTGATGCCTACTTTGATACTAACACAGTTAGTATGTTGAAAGAAAGCACATAAAAATTTATTTTTTGTGCTTTCCACCGTGCCAAGTTATCAACAATGTTATATTCATCATCTATTAGAACCAATATTTGATCGAGAGAATGATTTAAATTCGAAGTACGACTTGTTGCAGAAGTATTTGAAATAGAGTTTCCACGGTTAAAAATTTGCAAAATAAAATTTTGAAAAAAAGTTGTATGAATATTTGAAGAAAAAGACTACTACTCTACCACTATCAATGATTTTTTTTATAAAACGAAGTCAATTTATTAACAAAAGAATACAAAATATTATTCACCTTTTCTTGATCATGCTCATAAATCATATCTAACCAAAATTTTAAAGTTTTTTTTTTTTTAATTTCAAAGGTCAATTATTAGACCTAATACAAAAATCACATGCATTTCCTTTTTCTTATTAAGATACCAAATATATGTGTCAAGACTTGAAGGCAGACCAAAACAAAATTAGAAAAAAATTAATGTCATAGCTTAAACCAAATTTCATATAGTAATAACAATAAATAAAGATATTGTAATTAATTAAATCCAAGGAATTATTGCTCAAAAAATTAAATGTACAACACCCAATTTAAATTAGAAAAAAATACTCATAAAGGAAGAATAAAATATTCCGAACAAAGGAGAATGAAAGGAAACTTCATGAGAAGCGACTACTCTTGTTAGTCACTACACAATTCTTCCAAAGTAAACTCCAAGGGAAACAACTATTGCTATTCCTAACTGTCACGATTCTTCCCTCAGAAAACGTTAATTATTTGAGTTGGACTGATTAAAATAAATAAAGATCATGTCGCTATATCTAATGCATGAAAAACTAGTTTATAAATCAGTGAAAACCACGAGTTAAAAAGTGTGAGCATGCATGGGTTTATATTAAAAATTTTCTACCATTATAAAAATTAGATCTATGAACCATCATGCTGGCAAGTTATGAGCATTATAATTCTTTGGTTAATTATCTCATAAAATAATTATATATATTTACATTCTAATGTTAATACAAGGAATATATGATATATGCCTACTAAATATAATAATATGATATAGAGCTTCCATATTAGTTCGAAGTGAAGGTTGTTATATACGCATTACTATTATACGTGCATTGATAAAAGAATATAATTATATCTAGGGAAATATGTGAGGATTAGGGGAAGATTGCTTAGTTATGGTTTAGGTAATATGAATAAAATTCTAGGAAAATATGCAGAGATTATAAAGCATATAAAATTGGTTAGAATGTCTGAATTTGATAGGTAAGTAATAAACTAGGAGTAAAAAAAAGAATTAGAAAGATAAAAAGTAAAAAATAAAAAAAATAAAAAAAATAAAAAATAAAAAAAATAAAAAATAAAAAATAAAAAATAAAAAATAAAAAAAATAAAAAATAAAAAAAAAAAAAATAAAAAAAATAAAAAATAAAAAAAAAAAAATAAAAAAAAAAAAATAAAAAAAATAAAAAAAATAAAAAATAAAAAATAAAAAAAAAAAAACAAAAAAAAAAAAATAAAAAAAATAAAAAATAAAAAAAATAAAAAATAAAAAAAATAAAAAATAAAAAAAATAAAAAAAATAAAAAATAAAAAAAATAAAAAATAAAAAAAATAAAAAATAAAAAATAAAAAAAATAAAAAATAAAAAATAAAAAATAAAAAATAAAAAAAATAAAAAATAAAAAATAAAAAAAATAAAAAAAATAAAAAATAAAAAATAAAAAATAAAAAAAATAAAAAATAAAAAAAATAAAAAATAAAAAAAATAAAAAATAAAAAATAAAAAATAAAAAATAAAAAATAAAAAATACGATGTGATATACTAGATTTACGTAGAAAAATCATTTCAGGAAAAAATCACGAGCATAACAACTTACTATAAAGATTAAAATATAACTCTAAATTTTGCGATTCTATCTTACATGAATTGGTAGAGAAAATAAAATCCTAATGAGATATCCAACATAAATATAACCGGTCTGACTCATATAAAATTTATAAAAAAAATAAAACCCTAATTTTTGATGTCGGGTCTGGCCAAAGCGGCGGGCCTAGCAGAGCTCATAGGAGACCGAGGCTAGCGAGCCCACTTGATGGGCCGACCTGTCAAGCCTGCTCGTTTCAGAGGAAGGAAAAGAGAAAAGTAAAAGGGAATGGGCCCACGTCAGAGGATAACGTGAGTCCTGCAGAAAATTTAATTAAAAAATTTGGAAGGGGGAGCGGGCTAGGCTGAATCGAACGGGCTTGACAGGCGGCTAGATAGCTTCCCTCAGCCTCCTCTCTTAACTCTTTTTTGTATTCTCCTCTCTATCTTCTTCTTTCCTTCTCTCTTCTCTTTTCTTATTTCTGTTTTACTGTATCTAATTCTTCTATTGTATTTCACTCGGAATTTATAGAAGATTCTGTTGGTTATTGCTTTGATTATTTTGTTGGTTTGTTCCATTGTTTTCCCTGTGATTTGGAGCTATTGTTATGGTTTGCTAAGCAAAACCATAACAAGTCGGTGCTGATTTTGCTTCTCAACTTTCCGAATTACAAGATCACCAGGATTTCGAGTAGTTCAGAAATGCCTGTACGAGTAGAGAGTCCCGGACCTTTCCAAGTGTCAGGTGCTGCCTTTACCCCTTAGTTCTCTTAATCGTTTTGAAGTAGAATCAGGGTTATTGTTGTACACTTAGGGCTTTGAGGTTACACTTAATTTGTTTTCTTGATTGCATTTGAACAATGATCAATTATTTTGATTTTCATTACGCTCAGTTTAATTTGATTTCAATCGTAATTTTTTAGAACACATATGGCTGTTTTCTACGGTTAGGGCTAAGAATTATTTTTGTTGCACTAACAGGCGCAAATTCTGGATATACCACGCTCTCTGCTTGTACTCTTTTGAGTGCTGGACAGGTTTGCCTTTCATTTCCTTCCATTTTGACATGATACTCAATGTTATATATCTGACGATGAACTCATAAAATATGTTTACAGATTCAGATTTTTTATTTGACTCCGTTTCAAAATGTTTGATCCGGTAATTGAAGGTTATTGTTATTTGTGGTACTGTTACTATCCTTCATTTTATTGTTCTGGATTAAGTAAGCCATGGGAATAGGGATAACTCTCCCTCTTTTTCTTTGTTGAAGAGTTTGTGAATTTTACTTTTTTCTTTTTTTCAAAATGAACTTTTGTTTTGCTTAAAGGGCGCCTAGTGCTTGAGCGTATTTTTCTGAATTACTAATTTGTGAATTAGGAAATTTGTGTCTTTAATTCTCACGGCTGAAAAGTTGAGCCATTGTCCTACCACAATTTTGTTGCAGTCTTTCTCTGGTACTCAAAATGTTTCAAGTCATCAAAAGGACGAGGCGTGGAGGGTTAATGTCTGTATACATGGTTGTGATCTCGAGCATGGGTATCTTTGCGGGACAATGGAAGCCCTTAATGTTCCAATGGCTGACACCCCTGTAAGCTCCTTTACCTTTTTTCTTTGTATCGTATTCTCCTTTGTTTTTACTTCTTCTTTATGGGTTCAAAAATAGAAAGAAGACATCTTGAATGAAACAAAACCCAGTTTTGACTTTCGGGTGTATTGTCAGGTTGTAACCTTCTGGGAAGGAGAGATTGTTGATACCAAGAATTATAATTTCTTCACTGGAAAGTGGCAAGCCACGTATGCTTTCTATAAATTTTATAGTTGATGATCTTTCATATCTTGAACGTGGGATACGAACCAACTATTCACTGTTGATGCTGGAATTTTTTTGGGCAGATCAGAGGTCGATTTAAGGCACTGGAGCAAATTTCCCTCTTTTTCTCCTCTGTTGGTGAGTTGTCAGTATGGATTCACTGCATACATAGTATATCCAGCCAAAGAATAAGTGAATAGCAGAAACAGAAATACAGATAATTTACCTTTTTTTTAACATTGTTGTTTTCAGACTCAAGTGGAAGCAGATGGCGGCAAATCGTTGGACCTCAGTAAATATCCATGGATATTCATGGTATTCAAATCTGTATTTTTTTTTTTGCCAGAAGAGATTATTCAAATAAAGTTCACTTGTTGAAGAAAGAATTTGTGGTATGGAAACAATATTTTGTTAACCTTTTGTTTCGCTGGTGCAGAGATGGAAGGAGCAATACTTTGTAAACGTTGGAACAGACTGTGGACTAACAATCGCTGGTTTTTACTATGTGTGCTTCTCTTGCAGTGATGGATCTATCAATGGCTTATACTATGATCCAAATAGCAGGTCTGGCTGAATTTGGTCCACTTTCTTTTTCCTTGTGTTCTACTCTTTGAAGCATTGTGAATGACTGACTATGAGTTGTATGAACCCACCTGCAGTCCATTTCAGAAGCTCGAGCTTAAATCGACCAATGAGGGAAGAACAGGTTTCAGTTTCTCATCTTATGACCTGCAATAGAATGGAAGACAGCACTTTATTCAATTTCCTTGTCATGTTCTCTGGTAAATGTTTTCTGATAGCTTGGATGAGGAAGATTCTTAGTCGTGTACCTTAATTTTTACATGTTAATCTTTGAATTCATGGCGAATTTGATGGATTTATCCAGAGGGGATCTTGTTTAAGAGTGATATCACTGTGAATTTGCAATATAAGTTTGAAGATCATTATGAAGCCTTTATTACTCTTTACTGCAAATGCATACATATGTACCTTTATTCCCATACATACATACAGACATATGTACCTTATTTTGTCCATGTCTGCATTCAGCAATTACTTTACAAATCAAAGGCAACTGATCAAATTATGATTGTTTTCATATTTCTTCAGTGCTCCTTTCCTGTTGATTCATTGAAGACTTAGAAGCCTTCTGAGCTTCATTATTCCTGCTGTCGTTGCTGGAAATCTATTCCAGTGATTGGCCGGTGGTCTGTCACTAAGAACGTGAAGAAAAATCCTAGCAAGTTGGTAAATGCTAAGATGAGCATCGCCCTTTTAATGTTGCGCTTGGATCGCCATCCAAAGTGTAACCCTGAACCCCAAACGCACCGACTATGGCCCTGGCTTTTCCATACACCGCACTTAGTGCATGACATGTTGACCTAATTCTTGTTGGAGAAAGCTCAGCTGGAAGAACGAAAGTTGAACTGTTAGGCCTGAAGTTTGCAAAGAAAAACATCAACCCGTAAAGTACAGCAAATTGTATGGGGTTTTGTTTAAGTTGGTTGTATCGGATTCTGATGATGGCCATGAACAACTACATCACGAAGAATCCCATGAAATGGAGTTTGAATCAGCCGAGTCTCCCGATAAATGCCACTTTATACGAGTATCCCGGCAAAGTTCTGAGCAAGGAGATAAGAAACATGGCTTTGGAAGTCTCGTAAACCTCTTCGAGAGCATTAATTTCCTCCGGCTTCTTTGTCAGATGCATCACTGGAAAAATGTCTTTTTGAGTCAGATTGCTTCTGTAGAAAGCTAGGTCTAACATGAACCACAAGTAGTCGTTCCAATCAAATGCAGTCCATGGCGAAGAACAAGTTCTTTCGAGAGCAAGCTGTCTTTATTTGCCAATTTGAATTGAGAAACTTTGTCTTGATCGGCTTTGATTTCAATGTCTAAAACTTTCCCCATATCTGCAGCGGCTTGCTTTCCGTTTCCTTCAATAATGGCGGTGTAACGAGCTGTTTCAAGCATTTTCATTCGCCGGTAATAGGTTACGATTGCGGGTAACACTCCAAGCATTAAGACAATTCGCCACAGAAAATCTGCTGGAGGTTGAGTGGGGAAGACTTTATCTTGTCGATAATCAATTGCAGGAAGAGTTTGGACAGTGTCAAAGAAACCAGACCTACAAATATTATTCCAACACCTAGCATGCCAAAGACAGCGGCGATGAAAGTATAAAACAAGTGAGTCAAGCTATGACATATGAACTTGAATCTCTTCAAAAACACAATACCTGGACTTTTAGTTCCTCAACCCGCCAAGATATGAAGTTATTGGATGCAAACTGGTCTTTCGGATTTGCAAAGCAAAGTTGGCTGCAAAAGAGTCCAATCAAACTGAAGGTTTGAATTACTTCAAGACGTTTAGCTTGTTGGGAGGCATAAAACAATAGGATGTCAACGTTGCCTTTCTTTACGGAGATCTTTTACTATAACTTAGAATTCTAGTTAGACAGGATCGGACTCATATTCAATTTAAGATTTTGATATTTTTCTATATTTTTTGCAAGGTTGAGAATTCTGTTCTCAGATCGAACAATTTTTTGAGGTTTGCAATTTTGTGAAAAGAATTACAATTTGAGAAAAAGAAAAGAAAAAAAAAAGAGGAGAGCGAAATTCTCTCTCACTCTACATTCTTCGTCGAAGAGAAGAAGGAAACCTTAGAGCACCTCCAACGGAGGTGCCATGCTTGTTGCTTGTCAGAGTTGCTCTGACAACAGCAACGAGGGTTGCTCTCCTCATTGGAGAGCAACGCCTAGTCAGCAAAAAAGAAAAAAGCAATAAATAAATTTTATTTATTTTAAATATATTAAATACTATATTTATGGGTATGCAACAAAAAATTGTACCGTTGCAACGGCTAAAAATTGAGCAACAGTACAATTATTATTTTTTATATAAATTATTATTTTATTTATTTTCATTTTTTCAACGGCTAAAAATTGAAAAAAAATATTATTTTATATATTTTCACTTTTTCTATCTATAAATACCAATATTGTTGTCCAAATTCATATTTTCTTCTCATTTTTCCTTCACAATTTCCTACAATTTCTTCACAATTTCCTTCTCATTTTTCCTCAAATTCATATACAAATGGATTCTGATAACTCTTCAAATTTCAATCACTCAAATTATCAGAATCCATTTTTTCAATTTTCTCAAAGTTCTTCAAATATCCCTCACCCAATACCTCAAAATCCATTTAATCCATTATCCTAAAATTCTCCAAATTCCCAAATTCCACATTTTCAATATCATCAAGTACCGTCAAACTTTCAAAATTATCCATTTCCACCATTTCAAAACCCAAATTTGAGTTCCTTTGAGACGTCCCAGTATTCGTCATTTGTCCCGTTTGCAAATTCACCACAATTTGGTTCACCTCCCTCACACCGAACACCATCCACCTCTGCTTCTGAATCCCGACCTGGATGTAGTGGAGACGAGTTACAGAATGCGCCTCGAATTGTTGAAGAGAATAAACCTCAAAAATCCAAACAAAAAATGAGGAGGAGTGAAGCAGCGAATCTACTTCTGATAAGCGGATGGCTCAACACATCTAAAGATTCTGTGGTTGGCATTGACCAAACAGCAACACGCTTTTGGGACCGCATTGCTGATTATTTCAACGAAAATCGCGAAGATGGGCCTAGCAGAACAGGGAATCAATGCAAGGACCATTGGAGCAAGATAAATCATAAGGTACTACTTTTCAATGGTTGTTACCAACGAGTTCAACGAGCACGCCATAGTGGATGGTCCGATGACCAAATTATGGAGCATGTCCACCAACTGTATAAATCTGAAAATGGTGGCTCTCAATTTATGTTTCACTACTGTTGGAAGATGTTAAACAATGAGCCGAAATGGAATACTTCATATCAGCAAGAGGGTTCTAAAAGAACAAAAGTTTATGAATCAGGGGCATACACTTCGTCATCTAATCCAGAGAAGAGTGACAATGAAGTACATGAAGTGCGGCCAATTGGCCAAAAGGCAGCCAAAAGAAAGGGAAAGGGAAAGGAAAAAAAAAAGAAAAAAAAGATGAGTCTGGTGGGTATTTGGAAACTCAATCTCGAAAAACAGCCGCATTGGAGAAATTAGTGGAGATTGAAGTTAAAAAAGCAGAAGATAAGAGAATAACAAAGTACATGGACTACCTCATTATGGATACGTCGTATATGACTGATCAACAAAAAAAAGATCACGAAAGATTTTGTGATCATATTATGACTAACATCTTGAAATTTTAATGTATTTTTTTAGCAAGTTATGTAATTTTTTTTCCGCAAATAAGTGTTATATACTATTAATATTAATTTTGGTTGCTTCCCAAACTATAATATTTGCTTCTTTTGTAAATATAAACTATAATATATATTTAATTTAATGATATTATGATTATATATATGTAAGAAAAATTAATATTAAAATTAATATAAAATTATTTTATAAGCAAAGTTGCTTGAGGTTGCTATCATTGGAGTGCAAAGTTGCTTGAGGTTGCTTAAGAGATGAGGTGGAAGAGAGAGAATACAGTTTATTTTAATAATATTATAAATAATATTTTTTTAATTGATAGCAACTCCAACGGGTTGCTACCGTTGGAGTTGCCCTTAGGTGAAAGGGTGTGCCGCCATCGTTTCTGTTTGGAGAATAAAAGGAGAAGCCCTAAGCTGTACCGTTGCCGTTCTGCCATTAGCAGAGACAGCCGACCACCACCGCACAGACGATTGTCGCGCCGGTCTCCTTTGTCAGACCACGTAGAGTTGCCTGCCAGTCTATTGTTTTGCACATAACAGTGCGCTCTGTCCAGCCGAACTATCACGACCTGCGTTCCTCCATTCAGAGGTCGTTGGTCGAGTGTTTTTTGACTATTTGAATTATCACTTCAAACTATTTACTATTTGAAGTATGGGTGTGCAACTTACGGTTCGGTTTTGAAGAGAAACCGAACTGAACCGATCACAATTCAGTTTCAGATTTGGATTTCGAAACCAGTCGTTAAACCGATCGGAACTAAACCGAAAGTTTCGGTTTGATTCCGATTCTACATCATATTTGTAAAAATTTTAAATAATATAAAATATATTATATAATATATATATATTCCCAAAAAAAATACCCAAATAAAAAATAATAATTTTGTTAATATCACATAATGTCATGACAAAACGATTGAATATAGCAAAATATAAAAACAAACCGAAGCATTAAGTAAATAATATTATCTATTATCAAAAAAAGAAAATTCAAAAAATGCTGAAAAAATGTTGAATAATGTTCACTTCAAGCCTTCAACTATTCCACCAATATTTGAAGAATATCTTCATCTTCATTAGTTGATGTAAAATCTACAAAATGTAGTTGATAAACCAATTAGGTAAAATAAATTAGAAATATGAAACGAAAAGAAAATAAAGATGTAAAACATTACACACTACGCACTTTGTTCAACCTTGTCAATATCAGCCACTGAATAATTAGTGTTGGTAGATTGATGTTTTGCCGTCCGAATCTAATTTTGAGTGCAAATAAGCACCTCGACAGTTTTTGGGGACAAAGAACTACGAAATGAATCGAGTACACGTCCTCCGCTACTAAAAGCTGACTCCAAAGCAACTGTTAAAATGAGGATAACTAATACATCCCTTGCCATTTTACTCAATAGTGGAAATTTCAAGGAATTCACTTTCCAACATGCCAGAATATCACTTTTATCAAAAAACATTTCTAGTCCTTTAGATAAATATTGATGAACTTCAGTCTTATTAGTTGAATCGTTATGCTCATTATCACGATTACAAAACATCTCATACGCCTGATTGTGGATCACACTACTACTTTGTCTCATCACGGTAGAAGTCGTTCCAACCATTATAGTAAAATTGTCTTCTTAAATTTCAATACTCAAATCAGATTTATAATGGAGATATAATCTTTCTATCACAATTTATACTTGTCTCACTATATCATTTGTCTTCTCACTATCAAATAACATGGTGAGACAATGTTTCAAAAACTCTATTTTACATCTAGGATCTAGTACAGTTGCCACATACATCAACATATTGAACTTATCACAACTCCCCCAGTATTTGTCAAACTTTCTTTGCATGTCAATAGTCATTCTCCTCATCAATGCATTATCACACTCAGAGTGCTCATTGATAACCATTTTCAAATTACACACTTCATTGATATAAATATTCGAGGTGACATGTGAGAAGGCCAAAACGGCAACAGTTGTATCATAAAAGATCTTCAAAAACTTGATAAGCTCTCTAATATTAGCTCAGTCTTCTATTGTGGGTGGTCTTTCGCTTTTCCCGCCCAAATCAAGAAAATTATGATTATCAATTTCAATTAACTTTGAAAAAGCTCTTTCATACTTTTCGGCACTTTCTAACATCAAATATGTAGAATTCCATCTAGTAGGTACGTTAAGACAAACAATACTTTTGCAAGTGATCTTTACATTTTCAATACAATTTCTAAACTGTTGTAGCCTTGCAAGGGAAGATCGAACATATTTCACCATTCTACGAACTCTTGCAATAGACTCTTGATGATCTTTTAAACCATCACACACAATCAAATTCAAAATATGTGCACATCATCGCATATGCATGTGTTCCTCATTCAAAACTAACTCATTCTAATTTCTAATAGTTTTGACCAAATACGAAATTGCAATATCATTCGAAGAAGTATTGTCAACTGTAATCGTCAAAACATTTTCAATTCCTCATTCAAACAAGTATCTTTCTACTTTTCTACCAATCGTTTCGCCTTTATGATTCGAAATTAAGCAAAAATTGATAATTCTCTTACACAATATCCAATCACTATCAATGTAATGAGCAGTTAATACCACGTAATTCAAATTTTGAACAGAAGTCCATGTATCTGTAGTCAAGCATACTCGTTGAGATGTCTTTCTAAAATAATCTTTCAATTTCAGTTTTTCTTTCTTATAAATACTTATAATATCTCGTACAATGGTAGTTCTAGAAGGTATGGAAAACTTAAGTTGAACATATTGCGAATATGTTCTAAAACCCTCTCCTTTAACGAATTTCAAAGACAATTCATCAACAATAGAGATGTTAAACGGGCGGGCTGCCACTCGACTTGTTACTGTAGCGGGTCGAGCCAAGCTCGGCTCGCTACAGTAACGAGTCAGTTTGGCTCGGGTCACATTGATGAGCCGAGCCAAGCCGAGCTCGGCCATCTGGGCTCGCGAGCCATATATGACCGGGCTCAACGAGCCTGCTTGTGAGCTGGCTCGGTCAAGCCCAGCTCAGGGCCCTGAGCAACTGAGTCAACTCTGATGCCCGACAATCGGCAGTCTCCGACTGCTCGGTCAAGCCCAACTCTGATGCCTAGGTAGAGATGTTAAACGAGCGGGTTGCTCGCCAGCCCGCTCGCTTGGCTCGTTACTGAGCTTGGCTCGCTACAGTAACGAGCGGGTTTGGCTCGGGTCACACAGGCGGGTCGAGCCGAGCTCGGCCATCCCACTCGCGAGCCCGTTGATGCTCGGGCTCAACGAGCCTGCTCGCGAGCTGGCTCGTCAAGCCCAGGTCGAGGCCTAAGCCTTCTCGGCCTCTGGCCTCTCCAACGCCCGACGATGCGCAGGTCGGGGCCCTCTCCGACGTCCAGTATTGGGGACACCTCCGCGCAACACTCGCAGCCACCAGTCAGTTGCTAAGGTGATCGAACCTTTCCTTCTTGTTCTTCTTTCATTTTGATCTCCGATCTATTTCGTTTGTAACTTTTAGCATTTTCCTTTCGGATCAGCTCTTTATGGTTGTTGCTGCCATTGTTTGATTGTTCAACGGTCTTTCTGTACAATAGGTGAAAGAACTTTAGTCTTTTGCGGATTCAAGAGCTGTTTAATTTTTTGCTGGTTTTGACGTCTTTCACTGCCTTTTCAACAGTATCCGGTTACTTTTATTAGATCTATACCTCTTCATTTTGCCCTAATTTATGTTTCGGTGAAGACTTATTTGTTAGATCTGATTAGTTGGTGCTTACGTATCTGCGATTTCGTTTTTATGTTAGATAACTGGAGTGTAAAAGCAATTAGGAGAAAGACTACAGGAACTGGTAGGATGAGATACCTTCGCAATGTTCTTCGCAGATTCAAGAGTGGTTTCAGAGAAGGTAATAGTGATATTTTCTACTTGCCATCTCCCCTGTTTGTTTATAGGTGAAAGTATTAACTGGAGTGGCTCCAGAGTTTAAATGTTTGTCATTAGAATTGTAATTTTGTGATTAGGCACTGAAGCAGCACCTAGGAACAAAGGAGCAGCAGCTTCTGCTTGAGGATTTCAGTGTTCAGCAATAGTTTTCCTCTTTTATGAATTTCGTTCGACCAATGTTAAGGCATTTAATGATTTTCATTTTGAAACATTTGATATGCAGTTGTTTGGTTTTTGAACAAAGAATGCATCAAATCACTGAGTTGTTTAAGTTTTTAACCTATCAATGTTTTTCCCCTTATTGCAAGAGTGAATTGTGATTGATTAAATTTAATATTGTCTTGAATATGAACGACTTAACAGGATTTGCCAACCATGTTTGAAACTGTTAGATTTTTGTCTTGCAAGTGTCTTGAGATCAATAAAATCTGAATATGAAACCCGCCGCATAGGGCTACTGTTTCTGAATTTTCTCCCAAAGTTTTACGTAGCGAATATATCGACTTCATTTGTATTATTATCATTTGCGATTCTAATGCTAAGGTGTTTGCTATGAACTAGCTTGTTTCAACCACTACTCATCATTTTTAATGTTATCCCAAACTAGAAGATTCTCTCAACCTGTAGTAGTTTATTAGTAGTTTTCTATCTCAATACTGGGTGGATTTTTCATTATGGTCGTAATGTGGAATGTAATCAGAAATCAGTCTTTTAAAACAATAGATATTGTTTAGTTGATTCCTCTAGTTATCTTTTTCCTGTATTTCTTTTTGCATGTCTGTTTCATACGTGGAACTGTTGCCTTCTAAAAAAATAAAGTTGAAGTGATAAACATGAAAACGATATTACCTATTCACAAGTTCTGTTTCAGTTGTGTTCTCTCGTTGTACTTTTATGATATTAAAATTATTAGATTGATTGTAAAATACCTCTCTGCAAGTTCTACGAGGCTTTGATGTCATCATTGATGTAAAATTCCCACTTTGTATTGTAGAATTTGTCTTGTTACATTGGCATAGAATTATTATTCTCAATCCAGATGTTCTCTTTGTAAGGTTTCAAAAACTTTTCTCTAGGAAAGTTAGACTTCAATATGTTGAATATGTCTTGTCGCAGAGAAGGTGAAAATGGTTGATCAAGGTCAACATCCCACTGTCTTTCAGAAGGTAGCAGGCTAGTTCCACCTCCGGTCCAGTGTTTCCCCCAGTTTTTATGGTTGTGATGCTGGATTCCGCCGTCTACCAGAGACATGCCACATTTGGAAGCTACTCCAATGGTGCATTGCAGCATTCTTTGGTGCCATCAAGTAGAAATAGCGTTGATCTCTCCAGTGTTGTGTCGACTGCTTCTCCAATTTTTGTCGCGGCCCCAAAAGAGAAAAGCACCTTTGTAATTGATTTCCTCATGGGTGGAGTCTTTGCTGCTGTGTCCAAAACTGCAGCTCCTCCAATTGAAAATCTTAAAATTCAACGAGCCCAAATGTTTGTCAATTTGGCTGCTCAACAAATCAGCTTTGAACAGGATATAAGACAAAGGTTGAATCAGCAAAGACGCATCAAACATTGGTTGACTCATATGCAAAATCATTCGGTATAGCAGACAAATTTTTTTACAGGATATGTGAGAGCATTAAATGCTCATTATGACAATTCGAATCCAGCGAACCCAAGTTTACCTATCTTCCCGGAGCATCTATTGAAGCCATATCACCCTCCACAAGAAGATGAGGACATGGACAACGATGAGCCCGATCAGTCATGAGTTTTGTTATTTTTCATCTACATTTTTAGTTTATTTTATGCATTGAATTTGAGGACATATTTATTTTAAATTTAGGTGATTATAGTATATTTTATGACATATTTTAGTTGTACAATCTGAAATATTTATTTATGTAATTGTAAGCTTGGCTCGTTAAGCTCGGCTCGTTATGCTCGTTGGGCCGGCTCAGCTCGGCTTGTTAGGCTCGTGGCTCGCGAGCCACTCGGGTTGGAAATTTTTTAGATCAGCTCGTTAGGCTCGGCAGGCTCGTTAGGCTCGACTCGTTTGGCTCGACAGGCTCGGTGAGCCGGGTCTTTCTCGGCTCGACTCGCTCGTTTAACATGTCTATGCCTAGGTCGGGCCGTCAGGATCCTCTCTGGGGCGATCAGTCGTTCCACAGGGGCGAACAATCGCCTAAGGGTGAAAGTTCGCTCCTGCGCGAACTTTTTGCCAAAATTCCAGTGAATGGGTCGATTGCTCGCCCCTTGAGGGGTGAGCAATCGGCGGCAATGTTCATGTGAACAGTGCAAGACTGTTCACATGAACAGTGCACTTTACTGTTCATGTGAACAGTAATGGTTACTGTTCACGTGAATAGTGCCCAAAAAATATTTTAATTAAATTCTATGAAATTTAAAAAAAGAAAGTTTACACGTTTTGAATCCTTTTAAAGATGTACTGTATTTTCAAAGCATTTTAACGAACAGTTTAGTTAGTGAAGTCTGAATTATCGATGTAGATAATATGTGAAATTCTACTTATTTAATGTTAGAAAATACTAGGTCATATGGATAAGTTATTTGTGTTTTTATTAGTGAGAAAATACAATGTATTAATTAAATGTCATTTTTGTATTAATTAAAGATTTTTTTTATTTACATTTTACACGACTAAGTATTTATTATATTTCATCATTAATATAATAAATATTTATTATAATTTTAATAAATAAAAGATTAATGAAATATATATTATTTTTATATAAAATAATTTTATTTATGTAAGTTCGGCTTGTTAAGCTAGGCTCGTTACGCTCGTTGGGCCGGCTCGGCTCGGCTCGTTAGGCTCGTGGCTCGCGAGCCGGCTCGAGTTGAAAATTTTTAAGGTCAGCTCGTTAGGCTTGACTCGTTTGGCTCAGCAGGTTCGGTGAGCCGGGACCGTCTCAGCTCGGCTCGGCTCGACTCGCTTGTTTAACATCTCTAATCAACAATAATCATATTTGCAAGCAATTCTCGACAAGTTGCAAGACTAAAACAAGTTACATTTGTTCCTCCGCCCATATTCTGATAGCTTAATGTATTTTGCTTCTTATCGACACTTGCCAACAATTTGTTGCAATTAAGGATGTGTTTTTTCAAGTTTGATGTCTCATTCTTCGATGCATGACATGCATATGACTGTGAGTAATGATTATATTTTGCTATAAGATTGCTATTATCAAAACTTTCAATCTTCATAAAATGATTCCAAACTTCTGATTTTTTCCTTTTCGTTTGACTAAGTGTAGGACCCTCTGCACTATCATTAATGCTTTCCATCCTAAAACAAATTTAATTAATCAAAATCAGCGACAAAATCAAAGACACTACACATGTTGCTCTAATGCTCTCAGTCATGATAAAACAGCACAGAACAAACAAATAAAATACATAAATTGCTCTCGGTCACGCCCGAAGAGTCTCCCAAAACAGAAACGTTAACTTCACAGTTCACAGTATAAAACACATAAATAAAAGACAAAATCAAAGACAATACACTACACATGTTGCTCTAATGCTCTCGGTCATAATAAAACAGCACATAACAAACAAAGAAACCAAATAAATTGCTCTCGATCACGCCCGAAGAGTCTCCCAAAATAGAAATATTAAGTAACTATACAGTGCAAAACACATAAATTAACAACAAAATCAAAGAACAAACATGCTCTCGGTCAAAAAATAGAAGAGACTAGAGAGCAAAATCAATGACTTTGCTCTCGGTAAAAAACAAAAGAGAGCAAAATCTGATTTTGCTCTCGATAAAAAACAGAGCAAAATCATTGATTTTGCTCTGTAAAAAGCAGAACAGAGCAAAATGTGTTTGATTTTGCTCTCTTCTGTTTTTGACAGAGAGCAAAACCAACACATTTTGCTCTCTTATGTTTTTTACAGAGAGCAAAATATTGATTTTGCTCTCTGTCAAACACAAAAAAGAGCAAAGAATATAACGTACCCGGTGGTCAGTGCTGCTGTTGTCATCGATACTTGATAGCCCGTAGCGGAGAGTCGTCGCCGGTCGTGTGTCGTCGCTTGTCGAGTCTCTAGTCTCTACCTGTCGTATGTCATCATCTGCGTGTGTCGTCGCTTGATCGTCTACGCGTGTTGTCTCTGAACTCTAGAGTCTGGATTTTTAGGTGAAGAACCAATAGCCAGATTTAGGTCTTCAAAGTTCAGACTTTATTCGGTTGTAAATTGCAAGAACCGATTTCATCAGTTCGATTCGATTTCTATCGATTTTGACTGATCCAAACCGAAAACCGAACCAATAAATTCGGTTCTTGAAATTTAGAACCGCATTTAGGTTTTTTCTTTATCAAAACTGACCCGAATCAGACCAATTTTACTTGTTCCGGTTCGGTTTCTGGTTCCGGTTTGGTTTTTGAACACCCCTAATTTGAATGCATGTTCCGCCCATCTTTTGCGTTTGATTTTCACGAGGGTAAAAATCAAGTATCGATTTTTTTTTAAAAAAAAAATCCTTTAGTATTAACCTTAACAAAACAAATATCAAATTATTAAAAACCTAACAATCTAAACTCCGGCAGAGGCCCGATAGCCCTCCGTTCAGCATTTTTCAAAGAGAATGGACGATCGTTCTCCAAGCGCGGTCCCCCGTTCTGTTCGGGGGTCGACGCAGGGTGCAGAATCGTTCTCCAAGCAGTGCTAATGCACTTACCAAGCTCATTGCAGTTTCAAAATTTTACTATTTTCATTCCATGTTTGCAACTTCCAGTCTCTTGTACTCTTGTATTATGTAATTAGTGTCACATGTAGGAAAAGTTAATATTATATTCTTTTTAAAGGCAATTTATTCATTCTTTTGTAAAATACTGTATGAAATATAATCACGGTGCACTTTTAATCTAGATTGCATGCATTATTTCTTGACCAAAAATAAAAACAAAACACATTTCGTACTTGAAGTGAATTCTTAAGAATGCAGAACAATGCTTGAATAAGAGGGAACAGACAAAACTTCAATCCAACGGCTGTCAGAGAGAGAGAGAGAGAGAGAGAGAGAGATGGGGGGAACATGACACTGAACGATGTGAAAATGAAATGAAAAATCTAGTCTGCAATCACTTTTGGTGGGCTCCATTTCTGAACCTGACAACCCTCTGATCATCACCACACAGTTCCGGAGATTCCCAGGAACTCTAGGAGTTCATCGGAGAGAAACTTAGAGAGAGAGAGAGAGAGAGAGAGAGAGAGAGTTAATGGAGAGAGAGAGAAGGGCGAAGTAATGTGATGCTCAAACATTTCGTGAACAAAGGAGTTGACAGAAAACCACGTCTTAAATTTTTTTCTCACGTTAATATCCCCCATTTTTAAATAAAATCCAGCACATGCAATAAATATTATTTCAAGTGATTTTACAGAGAGAGAGAAAGAAAAACATGACTTTGCTCCTTTCATTCCAAGTGATTTTAGAGAGAGACGCACAAGTCTTCAATGAATAACAGTTATTCAATACATTTAGATGATTATAATAAAAAATAATATGACAACCCCATGTCCTAAACTCTATTTCTTCATTTGAAATTCCATCCAAACTACCCAATATGATTGAGTAATTGAAAAATCAAAGTGTTTTAAAGAGTTGAAGTTATAGGAGAAAAGGATGGAGCTAAGAGAGAGAAAAGATGGAGAGAGAGAGAGAGAGAGCAGGGAGTGATTATATCTCATTTATACATATCCAAATCACTTCACATATTTTCTTCATTATCGTCATCATCATCTATCAATTTTCTCATTTCCCATTCTCAACCACTGTTCCTCTCTCTCTCTTGTGCATAGATCCATAATTCCTAACGTGACTCACTTCACTCTTCAGAATTTGACAGTACAAAGTACTCAAATTTTAAAACCAAAAAAATTAAAATATTGGGTTTAACATCTGTTCATCTATCTTTTTTGTCGTTTATAATTTAATAGAATATCGCGACACTTCTTTCCTAGGAACAACGAAATTGATCTCTCAAATAATAAATAGATGATTACACAAACTTAAGTGATTATTTATTAGTAACTATTAATTATATTTGAGCCATTCATTTTTATAAACAAATGTGTGTTAAAATTATAAAGATTTATAATTCTATTTGGATCTAAATTGTCAAACTATAAATTATATATTATATTATCATCATGTTTAAGTCCACATTAAAGTGATTTAATATGATTTCAACGGACTTTGAAGTATATTAAATATAATATGGTTATATTATAATGTGTAGAAATATTAAGGGTAATTTGTCAATTTGTGATTAGCAAAATAGTAAATTATTAAATTAAGTTAAATATAGGGCTATGGTCCCCAATTTATAATCGAGTCATTTGCTTCCTTAGAACCATCATCATTCTAGAGAGACATTAGAGAGGGCGATTGTCGAATCGGAAGATCTACGTACCCGATTTACGGTATTTTGCATGCAGACAATGAATCCGGGTACGTCCTTCTCGCTTTGTTGATTTGCTTGTAGTATTTCTAAAGTGGAAATTGGAAATTAGGTATTCGTTTATTTTAGGGATTCAATAGATTCTAATTGAATCTATCAATTAGTATCAGAGTCAATCACGTTAGACTACGAGTAATCGTTGTTTGGAATCAAATCAATTTTGGCATCAATTCGGATTAAAGCATCAATTTTTTTTTAATTTTCAGAATTATTTTTTGGGTTATTTTTTATGCATCTAATTCTGCTAAAATGTATGTTTGGAGACCTTAAAATTTGATTTTTTGTAATACGTTAAGGATTATTGCCCGATCAATCATTTTTTTGATAAATCGGACAATTTTGGAGTGAAAATCTGCCGAAATCGATGAGATTCCGGCAATTTTTGTTGCTGGTTTGCAGCCCCTCTTCGGTGGTCCACTTCAAATTCGGTTTGATTGGGTTAGGTTTGGTCCAAATCGGACCAAATCTTTTGGGCTCGATCCCACCTGGACCAAAACAATTCGGTTCGATTTTGGTCTGGATCGCTTTTTGGTTGATTCACCCCAGACCAGTTCGGTTTGGGTTGAACCAATTCAGTTTAGCTCGGTCCAGTTCGGTCTGGTCCAGTCTGGGATGATCCATTTGGTTAAATGAGTCCTAGTTCACTTTGGTTTGGCTGTTTTGGGTCTTTTTTAGACTGTTTCCAGACAATTCACAACTCGGTTCGCCCCAATTCACCCTGTTTTTGTCTGATTTTGACCTATTTAAACCTTCTATTCTAGGTTATTTGATCCTTTGATGGACTAATTGACTACTACAGTTGTCTAGCTATTAAATATGTATGTATATGAATATTCTTAACTCTTTTTTGGTACAATTTTTATGAAGTCTTATATTGTAAAATAGAATGGTTGGGTAACATGCTATAAAATTAGCCCATCTTGCTTTAATTATCCTATTTTATATGTTGGATATGATACATGACATTGTATGAATATCAATCGGCCAAAAGAAAGGTTGACATTTGTACAGTTGCATAGATTTTAGTAGTATTAAAACATGTGACAGTTATTAGGATGTCATGTGAACATTGAACTGATCCAAAGATAAGTTCATTGTTTCACAGGTCTTATTGTCAATGTTTATATACTGAACTAAGTTTCCAATTACAAGTTAATACTTTTAGCTAAAAGACTAAGTGTTAATGTTGTACCGGTTTCTTGTTGATGGATACACTATATTTTGAATTATATTATTGTCATATTTATGTATATTATTTTGTAAGCTAATGTTATTTCATTTTCTCTGTTGTTACAGTTAACATCTCAAGTATAATGGGTAACGTTAATGTAGTTCCTATGCTTAACGGGACCAACTATAAGGTCTGGAAAGAGAACGTTATGATTGTTCTTGGATGCATGGATGTTGACATTGCACTTAGTGTCGAACATTTCCCACCTCTTTCAGCATCAAGTACCCTTGATGATAAAAATGAGCTGGAAAAGTGGGAGCGTTTGAATCGTATAAGTCTGATGATCATGAAGCGCGTCATTCCATAAGCATTTTGGAGCAATATGTCGAAAGACACTGATACCAAAATATTCCTCGATGAACTTGAGAAGCGTTTTGAGAAAAACGGGAAGGCTGAGACAAATACGCTTTTAACTAAGCTGGTCTCACTCAAGTATAATGGAAATGGAAATATCATGGAGTACATGATGGAAATGTCTCATCTTGCTTCAAGACTTAAAGAACTTAAATTAGAGTTGTCAAAAGATATGCTAGTTCACTTAGTCTCGATTTCTCTTTCTCCTCAGTTTGGGCAGTTTAAGATCAGTTATAACTGCCAGAAGGATAAATGAACGCTTAATGAACTAATATCTCATTGTGTCTAAGAAGAAGAAAGGATTAAGCATGATTGGACAGAAATTGCTCATTTAGCATTATCTTCCAAGGATAAAGGAAAAAAGAATGTGATGACCCAAATATGTAAGTATGTGTATGATGGCTGCACGAACCGGAACCCGGATGGTGATACGTCCGCACGGGCGAACTAGAAGGTGACGGGTCGTAAAAAGGGGGTCGTCACAATCCCACATCGCTTGGGGAAGTATGTGGAAATGAAACATATGTAAGGAAACCCTCCCAAGATAGTAAGACATGTTTTGGAGCACAATTAGCAACGGATCCCATAAGAACTCTGAAGTTAAAAGTGTTTCGAAGAGAGTAGTACCAGGTAGGGGTGAGCAAAAACCGATCCGGTCCGGTTTTAAGGAAGATTGGAACCGAAATAATAAAATTTGATTTTTAATTTTTAAGACCGGGACTGTTTTTATTTTTTTAAGGACCGGACCAGAACAGGATCCGAATTTCAGTTCCGGTTCTAGTCTGGTTCCAGTTTTCCCACTTTTTTTTTAAATTAAAAAAAAGCCATCGATGTAATGGTTTGAAGGAAAACTAGTCTGAAAGTTTCTGTAATTACAACCGGAGATCTTTTTCGTGACAAAACAAACGAAAGACCCATTAAAATGCAAAGACAAGTGACAAAAAAGACAAACCCAGAAAACTGATCTAATGAAGATCTATACTACAATCTAAAAATCCAACAATCTAAAAATTCTAAAATAAGAACAGCCAAATAATCCAACAATCTAAAAGTTCTAAAATTAGAACAGCAATTTACTATCACGATTTCATTTAAACCCAAATATCAAAGCCAAGTATTATTATCCTTTTTTTTTTGTCAACAAAGGAATAGATCTTCCAAAGCAAATCAAAGCGTGAAACCCAGAAAAAAATTGGATCATTATCTCATTAAGAACAGTCTTTCAGGGAGAATGAACCAAAAAGAAAATAGGGTCTAATATAACCAGAATCTGATAACTTGAGACTAAGAAAAATTCTCACTTTTAATCATCTATATCCATTTCAAACAAAACCCAAAAAAAAAAAAAACATAGATTTATCCGCCATGAAAGATTTCAGAGTGGAAAAGAAAACCTCACCATATGTTCCTTTGTTGACAAAAAAAAGGATAATAATACTTGGCTTTAATCTAGTAAGAATTTATGATTAATTTTTGGACATTGAGCTTACCTTCGTCCGAAGTCAGCGACTTCGTCGAAGTCAGAAGTCGGCAGTCAACTGTGAAGTGCGAGCAGAGAGTGGTTGGACGTCGGCGACTGCGAATGTGCGAGTAGAGAGAGACAGATAGTTGCTGCCGGCTGGGCTGGGCACTGGGTGACGGGCGATGGGAGACGGGCGTAGGGTTTGCACTTCGCCGTTCGACTCTCCAGCGAGCGACGATTCTGATTTCTGAAGATTGAAGTGAAGCGAGCCGCAGCGCACAGCCAGGTAGGTTTTATTTTTAATTCGGTTCGGTTTTTTTTGGGTTTGTCTCACTAAACCCGAAAACTAAACCGAATTATTCGGTTCACCTACAAAAAAACCGAATTTTGATTTTTTTAATTGCAAAACCACCCAGAACCGGACCAAATTTTTTATTCCAATCCGATTTTTTGGTTCGGTCCGGTTTTTGCTCACCCCTAGTACCAGGTTGGGTGACCGACTGAGAAGTCCTAGCCAAACAAAGCTGTGAGGGAAGGATATTGGACTACGACCCAATCCCAAGAACAGATAATATCTTGCTGGAAAAATGGGTCGTTACAAATGGTATCAGAACCTGTACCCAACCAAAAATGTGGCCAACGAGGACGTTGGGCCCCCAAGAGGGGGTGATTGTGATGACCTAGATGTGTAAGTATGTGTACGATGACTGCACGAACCGGAACCCGGATGGCGGTACGTCTGTGCGGGCGAACTGGAAGGTGACGGGTCATAAAAAGGGGGTCGTCACAATCCCACATCGCTTGGGGAAGTATGTGAAAATGAAACATATGTAAGGAAACCCTCCCAAGATAGTAAAACGCGTTTTGGAGCACAATTAGCAACAGATCCCATAAGAACTCCGAAGTTAAAAGTGCTTCGGCGAGAGTAGTACCAGGTTGGGTGACCGACTGGGAAGTCCTCGCCAAACAAAGCCGTGAGGGGAGGATATTAGGCTACGGCCCATTCCCTAGAGCGGACAATATCTTGCTGGAAAAATGGGTCGTTACAAAAAAGAGGGAAGCTGTTGATGCTCATTCTCAGTCGAAACAAAAGAAGTCTAAGGGTTTCAGTTGTTTCTTCTGTAATGGAGAAGGGCACCAAAAAAAAGATTGTGTCAAGTATCACGCATGGCGCGTGAAGAAAGGTACACTTCTCAACCTTGCTTGTTCTAAAGTTAATTAAGTTTATGTATTTAGACATACGTGGTAGTTAGATTCGGGCATTACTACTCACATTAGTATGTCTATGCAGGATTATCTGAGTTGTCGAAAGTCAAATGATGTTGAAAGATTAATCTTGTGGGCGATGGCAAATCAGTTGAAGTTGAAGCTATCAGAGATTTTAGATTGTTGCTAAAATCTGAATAATTTTTAGATTTGAATGATACTTTTGTTATACTTCTTTTAGACAGAATTTAATTTCTATTTCTGTTTTGAACAAATTTGATTATTATTGTTCATTTGCAAATGAAAAATTCAGTTTATCATTAAATTCAAATGTTATAGGTTCTGGATTTTTATCTGTTTATGACAATCTATATATGCTAAAAACTATAGCTTCATTTAATGAAACCTTGCATATTGATTCAAGAAGTACAAAATGTAAATTAACTAATAATGATTCAGTTTCGTTATGGCACAAACGCTTAGGTCACATCTCTCAAAAGAGAATTGAAAAGGTTGTGTCAGACAAGATTTTGGGCCCTCTTGATATGACTGACTTCAAGGTTTGTGTCAGTTGTATTAAAGGAAAACAAACAAGTATAAGGAGATTGGAAGCTAACCAAACTTCAGAAGTCCTTGAATTGATATATACTAGGGGTGTGCAAAACCGAACAGGAATCGATGAACCGAACCAGAACCGGTGAAATCGGTTCAGTTCGGATCGGATCGGTTTTGAGCCCCTGAAAATCAAACTTCGGTTTGGTATTGTAGGAACCGACTTCTTAGGTTCGGTTATCGGTTTGGATTGGTCAAAACCGATCTAAACTGAACCGAACCGTTCCTGCATTTTTTATTTATATTTATCAATCAAGCTTAACAAGGACAGATTTTACAGAAATCGTCCTTCAGCTTACCACTGTTTTGCAAATACTTTTGCTCAAGAACAACCTTAAGTCTGTCGAAATAATGTTGCATTCTGGGGTGTTTTCATACTGTAGGAGTGAGCAAAGATGGGCAAATAAGACACTTCTTTCATCGACCCTCAAAGGCATACACAACAAGAACAAGAAAGCGAAGAAAGGTACACTCAAAAGAAGATGGGAGCGAGACAAGATGGCACAAAACAGGAAAAACCAGACCAGTTTTCGCAGAAGGAACAACAAAAGGATTCAAGAAGATACTTGTTCTATACACCAACTATGGAAGACAAAAGAAACCCGAAAAAACTAACAGGGTAATGCACCAATACCATCTCGGAAACAACGAGGAAGAGAAAGATGGAGAATTAGTAGTTTCAAAGGTGTTCTTCCAAAAACAGCCCAGACATTGTGGCTCAAACAACCTCAAAGATCCTTTCGACATGAAACTGAAACAGAAAAGTGGGTATGATTCTTCGGATTTTCCCAAAAACAGACCTTTGGTCGAGTATTACAGTCCATCTTTTATGAGCTACGATAATGGCGATCATAACAGAGAGATTCCACCTCAATTAATACCAAATTTAGGTGTTCAAGGTGATGGGTCAACTTTTATTCGATTAGCCACAGATGGAAGCATGGGTAAACTTGAAAGAAGACAGTGATGGAATGTCTGAGGCCATAGCATTGGACCCTTTTATTGTAATAAAGATTGGTCTTTCCTACTAGGAAATTCCTAGTTTACTGAATTCATTTTGTTTATTTATATTTGACTATATATCTAATTGTTTTTTTATCTCCTCAAATTTAAATTTACATTATTTAAATTTTTGAAAAATAGGTTGTAAAATCGAAACCGAACCGGAACCAGAATTTTCGGTTCGGTTTCGATAAGTTAAAAGACCAGTTTCGGTTCAGTTAATCTGAAACCGAATAGTGATCGGTTCGGTTCGGTTCCTCCTCAAAACCGAACCGAAACCGTTTTGCACACTCCTAATACATACAGATATTTGTGGACATTTCCCTACGACATCTTGAAATGGTCAACATTATTTCATATCATTCATTGACGATTACTCGCGTTATAGCTTCCTATATCTCATTCATGAGAAGTCACCATCTTTGGATGTGTTCAAAGTTTTTAAAGCTGAGGTTGAAAATCAGCTTGATAAAAGGATTAAGGTCGTCAGATCTGATCGTGGTGATGAATACTATGGTCAGTATGACGGGTCAGGTGAACAACATCCATGACCATTTGTTAAATACCTAGAGGAGTGTGGTATTGTTCCTCAGTACACCATACCGGGTTCGCCCAACATGAATGGTGTTGCTGAAAGACGGAACAGGACGCTTAAGGACATGGTAAGGAACATTATTGCTCATTAAACTTTACAAGAATCTCTCTGGGGTGAAGCACTAAAGACAACAGCTTATATCCTTAACAGGGTATCTACTAAAATGACGGCTAACAAAACCCCATACGAGTGTTGGACGGGTCGAAAACCCGTTCTTAAACACTTACACGTGTGGGGATGTCTAAATGAGGCAAGACCTTATAAGCCCAATAAAAAGAAACTGGACTCTAGGACTGCTAATTGTTATTTTGTAGGGTATCTTGAACAGTCAAGGGAGTACAAATTTTACGATCCCACTGTAAAGACATTCTTTGAAACGGGAAATGCCCGATTTTTCGAGGATGTAGAGTTTGTGAGGGGAGATAAGGAAGACATTGTCTTTGAGGAGGAAGTTGTTCCTTTTCTCTTGGTTTCCATTGATTTCGATCAAGTGGATAATGAAAAAGAAAATGTTGAATCACTTCCTGAACCTCTTCAGGAAGTCATTCTTGAAGAACAAACTCAACAGTCTCGAGAAATGTCATTACGGAGGTCCACTAAAGAGAGAATGAGTACGATTTCGGATGATTATATCGTATTCCTACAAGAACATGAGGAACTCGGTGAGGTGGAAGATGACCCTGCCACTTTCAACCAAGCTATTAAAAGTTCTGATTCTCAAAAGTAGACTGATGCCATGAATGAGGAGTTAAAGTCCATGAATGACAATGACGTTTGGGATCTCGTTCCGTTACCTGCAGGTTTGAAATCCATCGGTTGTAAATGAATTTTTAAATCCAAAAGGGATTCAAAAGGTAACATTGAGATATTCAAAGCACGTCTTGTTGCAAAGGGTTTTACTCAAAGAGAAGGTATCGACTATAAGGAAACTTTTTCTCTGGTATCTACGAAAGATTCCTTTAGAACTATAATGGCAGTAGTAGTTCATTTTGATTTAGAGCTACATCAAATGGATGTAAAGATGACGTTTCTCAATAGTGACATTGATGAAACGATCTATATAGTACAACCCGAGTTCTTTGATTTGGATAAATCAAAGGGTTTAGTTTGCAAATTAAAGAAATCCATCTATGGGCTAAAAAAAGCTTCTCGTCAATGGTATTACGAATTTCATCAAACAGTCACCTCATATGGTTTTGAGGCGAATAAAGTTGATTATTGTGTATATCACAAACTTGGTGGGAATAAAATGATGTTTTTAGCTTTATATGTCGATGACATATTATTGACATGCAATGATATAGGCTTGTTGCACGACACTAAGAAATTTCTTTCAAGGAAATTTGAAATAAAAGATCTTGGTGACGCCTTTTTTGTATTAGGAATCCAAATATACCGAGATCGTTGTCGATGTATACTTGGATTATCACAAAAGAGCTATATCGAGAAGGTTTTAAAAAGATTTGACATGCAAGAATGCAAACCAGGAGATATCCCTGTTCTTGAAGGAGACAAAATAAATAAAAGTCAATGCCCCTCAAGTGACTTTGAAGCCAAAGAAATGCAAAAAGTTCCTTATGCTTCGGTTGTAGGAAACTTAATGTATGCTCAAGTATATACGCACCCAGATATTGCGTACATAGTTGGCATGTTAGGTAGATACTTGAGCAATCATGAATTAGATCATTGGAAGGCTGTAAAAAGGGTACTCAGATACTTACAGAGAACCAAAGAGTACATGCTCACATACAAGAAATTAAATCAGCTCAAAATCATTGGATACACTGATTCTGATTTTGCTAGATGCCAAGATGACTTGAAGTCAACGTCAGACTATATTTTTCTTTTAACTGGAGGAGCTATCTCCTAGAAGAGTGTCAAGTAGGATATTACGGCCTCTTATACTATGACAGCTGAGTTTATAGCATGTTATGAGGCATTTAATAAGGTATTATGGCTGAGTAACTTTGTCATGGGATTACAAATCTCTAATGGTATTGAAAGACCACTTCGGATTTTATGTGACAACTAGTCAGCTGTGATGTTCTCTAACAACAACAGAATCTTCTCAAAGTCTAAATTTGTAAACATTAAGTTCCTTGTTGTAAAGGAAAGGATCCACAGTAATCAAATATCTATAAATCACATTGGAACAGACTTTATGGTTGCGGATCCGCTTACCAAGGGATTACGACCCAAGGTCTTTCATGAGCATTTTGCTCATATGATGGTTGTATCTCTTGGTGATATTGAAGTTTAGTGGGAGTCTGTATTTTTTATGTGATTCTATTCTATAGATATTTATAATGAATTACTGCAGTATTCATTTTATGAGGAATTCATTCATTTACTCTGGCATTTGAGTTTTAATGATCTCAATAAAGTTTTGGTTGGACCAGTTAGAAATAGGCATGTTAAATCACATTACATGTAATTTCCATACTACACATCCATATTTGATGTGTCATTTGATTATGTTGGTGTTTGTGATCATTGATAGGTTTAGTTACGATAATTGTAACGAAAGCCGCTTTGGTCCTGCATTTGATATAATTGATGGACGAGATTGTTTGAGTATACTCTATTTAGATGATAACAAAATTTGATATCATAAGAATAATGTTATAATGTATAATAAATTAGTTTATGATTTGATCCAAGTGGGAGATTGTTAGAATTATAAGGATTTATAATTCTATTTGGATCTAAATTGTTAAATTATAAATTATACATTATGTTATCATCAGGTTTAAATCCACATTAAAATGATTTAATATGATTTTAGCGGATTTTGGAGTATATTAAATATGATATGGTTATATTATAATGTGTAGAGATATTATGGGCAATTTGCCAATTTGTGATGGGTAAAATAGTAAATTATCTAATTAAGTTAAATATAAGTTTATGGTCCCCAATTCACAATTGAAACTTTTGCCTTCTTAGAACCGTCATCATTCTAGAAAGACATTGGATAGGGCGATTTTCGAATCAGAAGATCTACGTACCCGAGTTTACGGTATTTTACATTCAGACAATAGATTCGGGTACTTCCTTCTCACTTTGTTGATTTGCTTGTAGTATTTCTAACGTGAAGATTAGAAATTAGGTTTTCGTTTGTTTTAAGGATTCAATAGATTCTAATTGAATCTATCAAATTGTACTTTCCACTCGAAACTTAGAGGAATCGTGGCACTTTGTACCCTAAATTTATGACCTATTAGTAAATTGAAATTTACTATTAGTACCCTAAATTTGAACCAAGAGTTAAGATGTAAATTAAAATTTTCACGTGAATCACAAGTGAAAATTTAATTTACACATGTCATATACGTAGCGAACTACACTTCTTCATCTCTTATGAACTAGTCAAAGTTTAAGGTTTATAAAGTTAAAAAAATCAATTGTTTAGATCTCTTAAATTTGATTTACTCATAAACTGTACGTTATAAATAATATAAATTAATTGTATGTAATTATATAGTATATACCATGCGGGGTGTTCAAGTATACTATTCCTAGCTTGCGTAGGAGAAGCTTTAAACATATATAGGGCTGACCTACAAATTCAGAAGATGCTTTTTTTTTTTAATTATTTTTTTATTTAAAATATTTAATTAGACTTTCTAAATAAAGTACGTTAATTGAATTATTCTATTCATGAATTTAAGGTATAATCTAAATTAGGACTATCCGAGTAATTATTTTACTATGCAACAAGTGATAAGGTACCCATATTCCTTAAATATTTTAATTCTTGTAGTTAATCTTTTTATTTGAAAAAATATTTTTTAAATTTATTTAATCTTCTAAAAATAATATTTTTTTTTTCTTCAAGCGGTCCCATTTTCCAACAAAAAAAAAAAGGGCAATAAGAAAAAATTTAAAAATAGTTGATGGTGATAGTTCAGTCCCTTTCACCTTGTTCTCTCTCTTCTTTACTCCTTTCTCATGCCCTACATGGTCTGCTCTCTCTCTCTCTCTTCGTCTGGGTGTTTTTCTCTCCCAATCATCTTGTCTATCTACCCATTTCTCTGCACTTTTGAAGACTAATACGTTCTGAAAGTTAGAAGAGAGAGAGAAGGTGGGAATGAAAAATGGTGGGCAGTTCATCAGATAATTTCATAGAACAAGAGACGAGTTACGGCATGATTTTAACACCAGATGACGATCTTCTTAGTTTTTTTCAAAGCTTAGAAGATGTCGGAGAATTTCCCATTATAGACGACGACGCCATCGCCATTCGTGCTAGTGTTAAGGAATTTGAAGAAACAGCGGGGCGATCATATCATCGAAACGCATCGTCTGCCATTACTGTGCAGGAGGTCAGTTTAGAGAGAGAAACTGAGCTTGAAACCTCGCTAGAAGGAAAGAGGTGGATCTTGAAGCACGGCCGAGAAAATCAGCCTTCTTTTTCTCGGGAAACAAACACAAATGGAGATCAGAAGAGGTCTCATATAGCAGTGGAGAGGAACAGACGAAAACAGATGAACGATCATTTGTCTGTGTTGAAGTCTCTTCTGCCGTCTTTCTATGTCCAGAAGGTTCTTCTTATAATTGTTTAATTTCTTTTTATTTTCAATTCTATGAAATAAACTAATCCAAATCAATATTAATGTTACGTCTTCTCATTTATAATATGATCCCACTTGTTTTATGATGTCACGCTCATATCGTATAGTTTGTCTACTGCTCATGGAGAAAAGTCCCGAACTTGGATATGTTTGGGAAGATATTGAAAGAAAAAGAGTAGGGAAAAAACACTTCCAAATTTCGCTTGAAAAACATGGTGGTTTTTGGAGAAAATAGTTTTTAAAAACACCATTTGATACCTTGTTATCAATTGGATATATTCGTATAGGTTACCCAATTACTAAAAACAGAAAAAAATCAAGTATTTGGTGTCAGAGTTTGGTTACTCTGAGTTTTGTTTGGACTAATCGAAAAGTTCATACAGCAACAAACAGGAAGAACAAAATTATTATTTTTTTTCTAGGAGTTTGTCGTGGTAACACTATCACTATTTTATAACTTTGTTATAGTTTTTCTAGATTTTATGATTTGTCGCACATAAACTCTTTCATGTAATTTAATTTATAATTTATAAATTATGTTTTTCTATCTGTACAGGGAGATCAAGCTTCTATTGTAGGAGGTGTAGTGAGTTACATCAACGAGTTAGAGCAAATTTTAAAAACTCTAGAGGGGAAGAAAAAGAGAAAGATTTGCAGTAAAGACAGTTTCTTAAACCCTAGTTCTAGAGCCTCGCCATTGCTAAGTCCAAGGACCCCACAAAAGAACAGTAGCTCATATCAGCTGCCATGGCTGCACAAAGCTGCAGGCTATGTCTTTTCCGATCCTTGCAATCTGGCTAATTCAGTCGACCCATCTCCTTCTTCTTCCTCCTCTACCAGTTCTTCATTTGTTGATGGCTGCAATGAGCTTTTTGCTGCTACCTCTAAGTCTGCTCTGGCTGAAGTTGAAGTGAGATTTACAGGTCCTAATTTGCTTTTGAAGACCGTTTCTTCTTCTCGTTTTCCTGGTCAAGTTTTGAAAATAATGGCTGCCATTGAAGACCTCTCACTTGAAATTCTTCACTTGACCATCTCTACCAATGACGACACTACGGTCAATACCTTCACCATTAAGGTAAACTTTCCACTCCTTATTTGCATAACTATGCATTAAATTCTTAAGTGGGAAATTATAAATCTATGAATTCAGTGAAGAGTAATGATTGGGTGTTTGCATTTTGTTTTAAATTTTACAGATTGGAATTGAATGCAAAATTAGTGCTGAGGAACTGGCTTACAACATCCAGCATACATTCTGCTAACCCCAACTCCATTAAAGAAATGGCTCAGTCCTCTCTCTCTCTCTCATAATGAAAAGGAAGAGGGTGAGTGGAGTTTAACCAGGCAGGGAAGACATGATTACGTTGTATTAGCAAATGAAATTGTAGAATCTTTTGCCAAGTATATTAATGCAAATTTAGAACAATGGTGATTGCCTGCGAAGACAATGAAAACTTAAAATTCTATTGATTGTGAAAACTCAATCTATATCAGTAGCAGTGCATAATTTCACCTTGTTTTAAAAAATGAAAAGTGAATGATTTACGAATAGAATTCTCATTCATACTTAGTACAACATTTTTTAAGTAACTCGAAAAATAATACGTGTAGGGTTTGACGCAAAATAAAGAGTTTGTACTAGAAAGACTACGGACTCTACACCTACTATGAGATAGCAATATCATTTTTAATAACTATTTCAAAAATATACGAGAAAATAGATGATTCCAATGTAAAGTCAAATTATGATAAAAAAGTAGATTTTGTTATGGTAGAGTTGGGTCGAAACTTGAAAGTAGGTGTTGCTAATTTATTTTACAATTTTAATATTGTCTGAAAAAAAGTTTCTTTTTTCTGACCTAAATTTAAATTTAGGACCAACTTAGAATGTTTCATAATTTGTTTTTTCGGGGTTTCATAGACATTCTCATTGTCTCCTACTCTAGATTGTACCATTCTTATTCAAATTAGTTTCTCTTTATTGATCCCATATTTACATGAAAATAAATAAATTTTTATTTTTTACAGTTACACGAAAAATAACACATCGAGAATGTCACACATTGGAATAGTTCATTGTCACAAATTATAAATGTACACTTACTATAATATATTGTCAAGTACATATACTCTTCGTTATCTTATTAAACACACACTGAAAAACTATTGAAACCCTAGAAGCAAAGCCTAGAAGAGACAGTGAAATGAGTGAGCTACTAAATTATTTTTGGGCCCGAATATCTGAAATCTTAATTATAATTGACAGTTTTATTATATATTAATTTGTCTCTGAAAAAGAAGCATGGATGGACCACCTCCTTTTGTTTCTATCTAATTAATTACAGTGTTTTTTTTTTAATTTATAAAAATAAAGCAAGTGGGAAAGCTTAATTATTTAAAAACTATTTTATTTTGTCTTTATAATTTTAATTTTCTCATTAAAAATCTTATGTTTTTAATTATTTTTCATATAAATAAAAAAATGTCACATGATTGTATTTTCATTGGCATCCTCATCCTGACTGAACAAATCAATTTGATTAAGTTTTTAGTTCGACTTAACTTTCAAAAAGATAATGGGTTCGATTTTTTTAAAACTCAAATAGTCATGGACCTCTTCCTCTCGATTGCAACAGCTCAACGTTCATACACTTCTACGCAATTATTTATCAAAATTATGAAGAATCAAGGAAAATAAAACTGAATTTGGTCACAGAAAAGAAATCTAACAAAATTAAGAGCATATTATGTCAAAACCTACAAATTAAATGGTAAAGAAAAAATAAAGGAACTTACTTCCTTAATTGATTTATCATTTACCAATTTTTAATTATGATAATAGGCAACTAATATATAGATCACAGTAGTTAGGCTGAAAATAGCAACTGGTGGTCCGGCGCTCGACCCGTTACTGTAGCAGGCTGAGTTCAAATCGACCCGCTATAGTGATGGGCCGAGCCTGACATGGAAGATTCTACAAAATTCTTATCATTGAGTTGATAAAGTAAAGAATGTACGTTTCAAATCCTATGAGGAGAATTTGAAGCATTGCGAATGCAAGAATCCGAGTCCATAGCAGATTTCATTTTGAAAGTTGATATGAAGAAAGAACGAAAGATGTTGTGTTAATGAAAAGAATGGAAGAGTGGACAAAACTTCAAAGTAAATGGACAAAGAGTTGAGTTATATTTGGGAGAAAAAATGACAGATCAAATATCAACTTCGCTGAACTTAGAAGAATCACGGTGAAGCATAAGACATGAAATTCTCTTCTCTTCTTGTTTTCGTAAAAAAATTATACAGTAAATGAAGGATGAGTTACTGGGAAAGAATGAGAAAAAACAGAGAGCACGTAGTATTAGAAACTGCATGCAGAAAATGAAATTGTTTCTTCGTCGAGAAAATAAATGAATGCTTGTTAAAAAGCTCAACAAACTCATTTATAAATGAGTTTTTGTAATAACAAAACAAAAGAGGAATTACCTAGTTATGGAATTCTCCCTCCAGATGGAGAATGAATATTAATCATTCTCTGTTGTAACCGCTGAAAAAAAAAAATCCCAGTTTGTGGGAATGTTACGAAATAAAAAAGGGGGAAAGTTTCTTTTTCCCCAATTTAACAGAGCCCTCATCATCTCTATTCATATCGCCTCCCATATCTATCTTGTCACGACCCAGAGGCGGGTCTAACAGAACACCGAGTCGGACAATCTGATCCTCGAAGCAGATTCAATCACTCAGCCTAACACTTGCTTCACAGCAAAACACTAAACATTAATAAAAAAATCAAGATCCACACAATAAATACAGATATAATAATACGATAAAGTAAAACAGTTTAATAAAGAGTACAAATCCAAATTCAAATACTTGATCTTATACATGCCCAAATATAACTAAGCACTCACCAAAAAATCTGATAAACACTCAACAAGAAATAAATAAAAGAAATTTGATTCCGAACTTCAGCTACTCGCTGTTATTGTTCTTTCCTAGAAAGGGAGGAGGTTGTTAGGGTGAGTGACTAACTCACTAGACAGGTTATATTAAACGCAACGCATGAAAAACTTCTTTTACTTTTCCTTTTCAAAACATGATGATTATTAGGTGGTTTTCAAGCATCATTTTCATGAAAACTTTTTTCCTTCATTTTAAGAAAAATAGACTCTATGAGCCACCGATAAGACAATGAGTCAAACTTTGTCGTATACATAGACGACTATATAAAATACGCTATCATTGTACTTTTCATATAAAAATCAAATCAATGAAAAAAAAAAGAGACACACAATGACCACCTCTGGCACAATAACACAGAAAGGTGGAGATTCGAAAACCAAGCAGCACCTCGTGAGTCCGAGAGAACAACAATGTGCCGGCGACCCGTAGGTCCAACCACGTCACAAGGGTGGCCGACGATCCGTACACCAAGTAGCGACACCACCCGAATAATAATAATATCTCAAACTTACCTTAATCAAGTTTAGGGATTCGAAACCCAAGAAGCACGTCATCACCGCTCTATTACTCTTTTTTGTAATGTGCAAACAAGGCAAACTTCACTCAACATAAGGGCTACTGAGATGTCCTCCTAATATTTTGACACTGAAAACATCCAAAGTATCATGAGGACTAATCCTCACGTGATATACATGATATCAATATAAAATCATGTATCAACGGTAAAAGTGCAAAACTATATATATATACATGTAAAAAAGAGATGTGCTGGCCAGCAGGTACCATCAGGTTTTATACAAGTGATACCTCACGAAAATAGGTTTTCATAAAATCATACCATACAGTGCTAAAAATATAAAATTCTTACCTCAACAACGATTCCTTTGTTGGCCAGTTGGAGCTATCACCTCTCGTATCGGCTCGAAATTCACAAACTCATCTGAGTCTAAAACAAAACCAAAGAAAAGAAATCTCTCTCAATCACTATAGGAGACAATAAGACGGGCCCTATACTGGGACTAGAAACTCAATCCGAAAATATATACTGTCGTATCGAGTAAGGAGGGTTAGCGTTGAATTTTCCCTCGTCTCGGTTCGGATGTGGGTTTCTCGTTGGAGCGGTTCGTAGGATTTTTAAATTGAGAGTTATATATATAATATGATATTTGTATTTTATATATTAAATAATTAAATGACAATATTAAAATAATAAAAATATATATTATCTATTATTTATTATTATTTTATTTATTAATTATTTTAGTTTTGAGTTTTGTTTTCTTTCAAGTGGGCTTCTTTCTCCCACCACACCTATTTTCTTTTTCTTTTTTTGTAAAAATTCTCTCCGGCAGTCACTTTTAGAGCTCGCCGGAGTCGCGTTGGGTAGAGGTGTTTGACACCTCCACCATTCAATAGCTGACATTACAGCCTTTATTTTTGTAGGTTATTCGTAAATTTTGGTTCAGCCATTTAGGAGAATAGAGCCGTCAAAGTTGGGTGCTACAAAAGTTTTGTTGAAACTTTAAATGCTCGCCGAAGTCACATCCGACCTCCGATCTTGGTGTTCACATCATTGGAAAGCTCTCATCGAGGAAAATTGTTTGAACACAAGAATCCTTCAAAATGGTGGCCGGATGTGATCACCGGAGCCTCGCCAGAAAGTTGTGGCCTCCGCTTTAAACGCGTTTTTCAACCGAACTAGCCGTCGTCATGGAACACCGACTCCACCATTGGACTCAAAAGCTCGAGATCTCTAAAACGCAACCAGTTTCGTTCTGATTCGATGCCGTATGTCGAAAAAGGTCATTGTTGCTAGAAAAGTTGCTAGATAAAGTCGTCGTCGGGTGAGAAGGTCGCTATCACCAGTGTGCTCACGTGGCATTGACCTCCTAACATCGATAACTTTGACTTTGACTTTGGCAGATATTTTTGTAGGATCGTTATTGTCTAAGAGGGGGGGTGAATTAGAAATTTTTTAATCTCTTTTCGTTGAGTGTAATAAGTGTTTCTCAATTGATTGCTTACTAAATCAAATAAAGAGAGAGAGAAAAAAAAAAAAAAACAACACCGAGAGTTTTTACGTGGTTCGGCCAAAACCTGCCTACGTCCACGCTTCAAGGTTTTCCCCTTGAAGATTCTTAACTTCTCCTCAACGAGAATTCCAAATCGACCTTCACGGGCGTCGATCTACAGCCTTTACAATTCTGGATTGAACTTCAAGGGTGTCAATCCACTACCTTTGCGATTTTACAAATTTGAACAGTTGAGCACAAAAGCTACACACTCTCAAAAATAGTATCTCAAGTTTTTGAATAGAGAGGTGTAGGAAATTGCAGAGTATTACAAATTTTTTGCATATTAGGATTCAGAGATAATTTCAGCAAAAGTTGTTCTCCCGAGCTTCTTTCTTTTATTTATACCCTGTCTGTAATCGGCTTTAGATCTCGAAGGCTTCTCATCTAAATATGGAAATAGCCGTTGGAGAAACATCCGTACAAATACAGCTAGCCATTGCGTTCTGAAGTTGCTTTTGCTCGTCGCCATTAATGGTCTGGGGTTAAAGCTCTGGACGAGTGTCACTGTTGCTTCGCGGTATTTTGAATTTGGCGGAAAATACTGTTCAGCGGTAGATGTAGCCTTTGAAATACCAGCGGTGGATATGCCTTTGAAATGCCAGTGGTGGATTGTAGCACCCGGTTTCAATAATCAAAATAAGTTATTAAACGGTGGAATATAATTTTTATGGTTAAAATTTAGTGAAATGTTGATTAGGTTGTAAATGACTAGGCAGGGGCAAAGTGGTAATTGCGAATTTATATTGTGGATAAGGTATTTAAGGAAAGGTTTAGTGAGGTTTAGCCGCCACTGTATTATTACTCTTACCTCTCAGCTCAAGCAGACTACCTCTGGGCGATTTCTCCTCCGTTTTCCCCAACCAAGGTGAGTTTTGAATCAACTACTTGCCGTTCTAGTGCTAGGGTAGCTGAAGGATTGCAATGTATGTATCTTCGATAAGCTGCGGGTGAGAGATTTGGGTTTTGGGGGTTTAGTGATGTATCGGGAATGCTTAATCAGTAGAGCCCCAAACTGGCTTCCTTAGACTTCAGTAGTTAGATAAAGTTAGTGGAGATCTAATCCATAATCTGTCAATGGTTTTAGGTGAGCAGATTTTTGGAGTAACATATAGCCGAGCGATTTCCAGGAGCCAGGTAAGTAAAGTAATGTGTGAGCCTTCGGACCTACATCACAAAACAGTAGGTTTATGCATGTTTGAGTGTTTCTTTCTTTATGTCATGCATTAAGTTTTTGAAGAATTACGAAAATGAATTTATGTGCAAGGTTATGATGAGTATGAATTGAATGAAACAGAGTAGCTGTTAAGGGAAGTAATCCGCCCCTTAACTGAGTAGAGGATTTATTATATTGGGAGAACCGATCCCACTCCCAAGGGAATTAAGGGATCTGTATTAGCTGTTAAGGGAAGTAATCCGCCCCTTAACTGAGTAGAGGATTTATTACATTGGGAAGAACCGATCCCACTCCCAAGGGAACTTAGGGATCAGACCAGTTTATGAACGATGCACAACTGAGTTGAGAAAATTAGAAACTGCATGATCAGGGTTTATGTTTCAGCATACATTTCATTAATGCTTTACTTGCTTAGCATTAGGCTAATAGATGAGTTTGTGATGTAGGTGTTGAGGATACAGCAGGTGATTTCCCTGAGAGCATAACCGAGTAGATGAGGTTGGTGGAGCACGGCTGTGCTACGGTCAGGCATCTGATGGGGCGGTTTGACTGGTGTCATTGACTAACAAAGATTAATTGACAGTATTTCAAATTTATTATACTGAGCTTTCATGACAGTAGAAATTTTAATGTTTTGGAATTCGCTTTCGAGTTTCTTCTCTGATAACGATAATTCTGTTGGGATTTCAAGATAGTACTTATGAGTTTCTAGTGACACAAAGGTTTGGATTGTCTCTGGTTAGTTTTAGCAAGAATGAGTTACTTGAAGTTTTCAAAAGTATTCTTAGTTTCTCTGAATTTAGTATCTGTTGGTTTATTACTGGATTTGTAAGTGAAGCGATTAGAGTTGTTGTTTTGCTCTCTATCGACAGATGATATCTGTCGGTAGATGTTGAGTAAATTTTTAAATTCTATCGGAAGATGTCTTCAGAAAAGCCATCGAAAGATGTAAATTTTAAAGTCTATCAGTAGATGCTTTAAGGAGTTACGTGAGTAGCACGTGTCGGCAGATGTAGTCCATTCCATCGGAAGAGGGAGAAACCCGTTTGTCGTTTAGCGAATCGGAAGGTGTAGAGTAACCCGTTTGTCGTTTAGCGAATCGGAAGGCGTGGAGTCATATTGTTGTTATCGGAAGATGACGTGTGTTTGTCTATTGGGAGATGAAATTGTGCTGACTTCATCGGCAGATGAAGTTATGTTAATTCATCGGCAGATGAAGTGGTGTGTGAAGTTACCATGATTTCATCGGCAGATGAAAGTTGTGGGTGAAGTTGTGTGGACGTCATCGGCAGAAGCCTTTGGTTTTCTGCTTCTGCTCCTTCCGTTGACTTTGTCGTCGGCAGACGAGTTCAACTCGTGACGTCATCGGCAGGAACCTCGTTCCGGTTCCTCCCGTGACTTGTCGTCGGCAGATGAATTCGACTTTTGTAATTCCTTGAGTAGTCCATCATTTAAAACCTTATTTTCTCTTGACCGAATACTTTAAACATTTCCATTAACCTTTCCAACAATATTTTCACAGCTAGTTAAATCCCCATTGTAGTTTTAAATAATTTTCCGCTGCAAAGTTTCAAATGTTTTGAACGTTTAGAAAATGTCAAATTTTAAATGTCGAATGAAGTTTTAAATTTATTCGAAATTTCTTAGTTATGATCAAGTAATGAATAGCGAACCGGGTTCAGATAACTCGGGGCGTTACAGTATGGTATCAGAGACATTCAGTTAAACCGTTCAAAAGATTACTCATCAGTGCCAATCGTTGCATGGAAGTACTCCAACAACTGTAAGTGTTTATGTTAGCTTTAGTTATAAAATGTTTATGAGAGTAGTTAACCCTGTGCAGGAAATTAGTAAAATGGCTAGGCGCCCAGGAAGACCAAGAATACCAAGAGAGATACCGAGTCCTAGACGTGAGGAGGACTCTAGGTAATTAGGCAGCTGACAGAATTAATACGTCAGCAGACTGATATTGTGCGTCAACAATCTGATCAATTAGGAGTGCGTTGAATCGGAAGCACAAGGGAGTGCTAACTCAGGTTCTAACAGTGAACATTCTGGAGATAGATTCCGGAGACTGAGACCACCCACATTTGATGGACATTCCTCCGATCCAGTCATTGCTGAGGGATGGCTTAGGAAGATTGAAGTATGTTCAGGTGTGCCAACATAGGAGAAGAAGAGAAAGTCAATTGGCAACCTTTCATTTGGCTGGAGAAGCTCAGCTCTGGTGGGAGACAATAGAAACCACCACAGATGTTTTGACAATGCAATGGTCACGATTCAAAGACATTTTCTACGGGAAGTATTTCAATAGCACCGTCCAAACTGCAAAGAAGTTAGAGTTTCTGAACTGAAGCAGACAGGGTCTGTGGCCGAGTATAGTAGGCAGTTTGAGTCCCTGTCCAGGTTTGCTGGACACTTTGCTCACAAAGACGAGGATAAGGTGTTCAAGTTTGGGCATGGACTGAAACCAGAAATTTACCGAGGAGTTAAATTTTGCGGTATTAAAGGTTTGGCGTTAAGTGAAGTAGTGTCCACTGCTCTGGAAGTGGAAGAGGCTGAAAGGATGTGTGCTGGAACAAAGGAAGTCCCACACAGGTTTGTTCAACCACAACAACAGAGAGGGATGAAGAGCCGAATGAAGGCCAGATAGCCAAAGATCAAGGAGGAAAGTACCGGATAGTCAGAAGTATCCCCAGTGTCCGAAGTGTATGAAAAGTCATTTGGGTGAATGCAGGTTCGGATCGGGAAAGTGTTTCAATTGCGATGAAGTTGGGCATGCTTTCAGAGATTGCCCGAGACCCAGAGTCACTCGGTGTTTCAACTGCGGCAAGGTTGGTCACTTTAACAGAGACTGTCTGGCCTTGAGAATGGCCCTGCTGTGATTAAGCCAAGAATATTCTCCATGGTTGAGCCAGGCGATGATGAGCAGCCTGCTGTGGGTGTCAGGTACTATACTGGTCAATTCCCTACCCGCTTTACATTGATAGATTCTGGTGCAACACATTCATTCGTAGCATTGACATTTGCTGATAAGTTAGATGTAAAGCTTACCTCTACTGTGCATGTATTTGATGTTGCCTTACCCTCTGGTGAACATATGCACTCTAACCAAGTAATTCCTGATAGCAATGTATTGGTAGGGAACATGAATTTACCTGCCGATCTCATTATTATGGACATAATGGGATTTGATGTAATCCTAGGAATTGATTGGTTGTTTAAACATTATGCCACAATTGATTGTAGGACTGGAATAGTTAGTTTCCAACCCCCTGGTAATTTGAAACATACCTTTCAGGCCTCAAGGAAGAGTGAGGTGATGTCTGTGATGACTTCCATTAACACTAGACCTTCCCTGTGTAAAGGGTATTTGTGCTTCTTAGCTAGCGTTTTAGACGCACTGCTTGTAGGAAAGGCAAATCCTCAGAATGTCCTAACTGTCCGAGACTTTCCTGAAGTGTTTTTAGATGACCTTCCTGGTTTACCACCCGATAGAGAAATCGAATTTGTTGTAGATGTTTACCCCGGAGCCGAGCCTGTGTCTAAAAATCCATATAGACTAGCACCAACAGAACTTAAAGAGTTAAAGAAACAATTGGAGGACTTGTTGGAGAAGGGATTCATACGCCCAAGCTTCTCACCGTGGGGTGCACCTGTCCTCTTTGTCAAGAAGAAGGATGGATCAATGCGTATGTGCATTGATTATAGAGAATTGAATAAGTTAACTGTCAAGAATAAGTACCCTCTACCGAGGATTGACGACTTATTTGACCAACTTAAGGGTGCGAGAGTTTTCTCTAAGATTGACTTAAGGTCCGGTTATTACCAATTGAAGGTTAAATCCGAAGACATCCCAAAGACTGCTTTTCGTACAAGGTATGGACACTATGAGTTTTTGGTTATGTCTTTTGGTTTGACAAATGCACCAGCAGCCTTCATGGATCTCATGAATAGGGTGTTTCGTGAGTATTTAGATAAGTTTGTTATTGTATTCATTGATGACATCCTAATCTACTCTAAAACTGAGGACGAGCATGCAAGGCATTTGGGTTTGGTGTTGGAGTTACTAAGACAGCACCAACTTTATGCTAAGTTTTCCAAGTGTGAATTTTGGTTGGACAGAGTTCACTTTCTTGGTCACGTGATCTCTGGTGATGGAATATCTGTCGATCCAGCTAAAGTTCAAGCAGTTAAGGAATGGCCCCAACCGAAGAATGCTACAGATATCAGGAGCTTTCTTGGACTAGCAGGGTACTACAGAAAGTTCATTGAGGGGTTTTCGAAGATTGCCACACCCCTCACTATGTTAACAAGGAAAAATGTAAAGTATATTTGGACTGATAAGTGTGAGTTCAGTTTCCAAACCTTAAAGCAGAAATTGACCAATGCACCTATACTAACCATTCCTGTTGAAAATGGTAAGTTTAGTATTTATTGCGATGCTTCCAAAATTGGACTTGGCTGTGTTTTGATGCAAGACGGAAAAGTTATAGCTTATGCATCTAGGCAATTAAAAGTGCACGAGAAGAATTATCCTACTCATGACTTAGAATTAGCTGCAGTGGTTTTTGCATTAAAGATTTGGAGGCACTACCTGTATGGACAAACTTGCGAAATATTTTCAGATCATAAGAGTCTGAAGTACATTTTCACACAGAAGGAGCTAAACATGAGGCAACGTAGATGGTTGGAATTGTAAAAGACTATGACTTTGAGATTAAGTATCATCCCGGCAAAGCGAATGTAGTGGCAGACGCTTTGAGCAGGGTGACTCCATCGGTTTCTACGTTGATTCTAGACATACCGATAGCCTTAGAGACCGAATTCCTAAGGTTTAACCTTGAAGCAGTATCTAGCGTGTCAGCCATGCTTTCGGCCATATCTTGAGGCCTACTATTTTGGGGAGAATAAAGGAAGTTCAAATGAATGACGCTGAATGCAATAAGTATAAGCTGTACATAGATTCTACTGTCAAGACAGATTTCAACTGCTCGGCTGATGGAATCCTTAAGTTTAGAAATAGATGGTTTGTTCCAGCTAATGTCGAGCTTCGAAAGGAAATTCTATCCGAGGCTCATTCTTCTAGACTCTCTATTCATCCTGGAAGTACTAAGATGTACAGGGATCTCAAGCAGCATTTTTGGTGGCCAAGTATGAAAAGATGTGTGGCGGAGTACGTGGAGTCATGTTTGGTCTGCCAGCAGGTCAAAGCTGAACATCAGAGGCCTGCAGGAACATTGCAACCCCTACCAGTTCCGGAATGGAAGTGGGAACAAGTGACAATGGATTTTGTTACAGGATTGCCTAGAACAGCAAAAGGACACGATTGCAATTTGGGTAATAGTTGATCGTTTGACCAAATCCGCCCATTTTTCTGCCTATTAAGATAACATATTCGATGGATCAACTAGCAGAGTTGTATGTGCAAGAGATCATTAGATTGCATGGAGTTCCAAGCACTATAGTTTCAGACTGAGACTCTAGATTTACATCTAAGTTTTGGAAAAGTTTGCATAAGGCTATGGGAACACAACTTAACTTTAGCACAGCCTTTCACCCTCAATAGATGGACAATCCGAGAGAACTATTCAGACCTTAGAGGATATGCTCCGAGCGTGCATATTAGATTTTCAAGGATCTTGGAGTAAGTATTTACCATTGGTAGAGTTCTCTTACAACAACAGTTTTCAGGCGACAATAGGAATGGCACCGTATGAGGCATTATATGGACGAAAATGCAGATCACCGTTGTACTGGGATGAAGTTGGTGAAGCACAACTACTAGGTCCTGATATCGTGCAGCAAACAGTGGAGAAGATTGCCCTCATCCGACAGAGAATTTTGACAGCTCAAAGCCGACAGAAAAGCTATGCAGACAAGAGGAGAAGAGAACTGGAATTTGAAGTAGAGGATGAAGTTTTCCTTAAGGTGTCACCTTTCAAAGGAGTCGTGAGATTTGGAAAAAGAGGAAAGTTGAACCCCAGATTTATTGGACCGTTCACTATCCTGAAGAGAGTTGGGAAAGCAGCCTATCAATTACAGCTACCAGCTTCTATGGAAGGAATACATGATGTGTTCCATGTCTCTATGCTAAAGAAGTGTATACGGGATCCAACTCATGTCGTTTGAACAGCAGAACATTGAGATTCAACCTACACTCACCTATGAAGAAAAGCCAGTAAAGATTCTAGATTATGCAGTGAAGGTATTGCGCAACAAAGAAGTGCCACTAGTGAAGTCTTATGGCACAACCAGAACTTGGAGGAGACAACTTGGGAACGCCAGCAAGACATGATGGATCAACATCCGGAGTTATTCAGGTACTGAATTTTGAGGACAAAATTCTTTTAAGGAGGGTAGATTGTAGCATCCGGTTTCAATAAATCAAAATAAGTTATTAAACGGTGGGAATATAATTTTTATGGTTAAAATTTAGTGAAATGTTGATTAGGTTGTAAATGACTAGGCAGGGGCAAAGTGGTAATTGCGAATTTATATTGTGGATAAGGTATTTAAGGAAAGGTTTAGTGAGGTTTAGCCGCCACTGTATTATTACTCTTACCTCTCAGCTCAAGCAGACTACCTCTGGGCGATTTCCCCTCCAGTTTTCCCCAACCAAGGTGAGTTTTGAATCAACTACTTGCCGTTCTAGTGCTAGGGTAGCTGAAGGATTGCAATGTATGTATCTTCGATAAGCTGCGGGTGAGAGATTTGGGTTTTTGAGGTTTAGTGATGTATCGGGAATGCTTAATCAGTAGAGCCCCAAACTGGCTTCCTTAGACTTCAGTAGTTAGATAAGTTAGTGGAGATCTAATCCATAATCTGTCAATGGTTTTAGGTGAGCAGATTTTTGGAGTAACATATAGCCGAGCGATTTCCAGGAGCCAGGTAAGTAAAGTAATGTGTGAGCCTTCGGGCCTACATCACAAAACAGTAGGTTTATGCATGTTGAGTGTTTCTTTCTTTATGTCATGCATTAAGTTTTTGAAGAATTACGAAAATGAATTTATGTGCAAGGTTATGATGAGTATGAATTGAATGAAACAGAGTAGCTGTTAAGGAAGTAATCCGCCCCTTAACTGAGTAGAGGATTTATTACATTGGGAGAACCGATCCCACTCCCAAGGGAATTAAGGGATCTGTATTAGCTGTTAAGGGAAGTAATCCGCCCCTTAACTGAGTAGAGGATTTATTACATTGGGAGAACCGATCCCACTCCCAAGGGAACTTAGGGATCAGACAAGTTTATGAACGATGCACAACTGAGTTGAGGAAAATTAGAAACTGCATGATCAAGGTTTATGTTTCAGCATACATTCATTAATGCTTTACTTGCTTAGCATTAGGCTAATAGATGAGTTTTGTGATGTAGGTGTTGAGGATACAGCAGGTGATTTCCCTGAGAGCATAACCGAGTAGATGAGGTTGGTGGAGCACGGCTGTGCTACGGTCAGGCATCTGATGGGGCGGTTTGACTGGTGTCATTGACTAACAAAGATTAATTGACAGTATTTCAAATTTATTATACTGAGCTTTCATGACAGTAGAAATTTTAATGTTTTGGAATTCGCTTTCGAGTTCTTCTCTGATAACGATATTCTGTTGGATTCAAGATAGTACTTATGAGTTTCTAGTGACACAAAGGTTTGGATTGTCTCTGGTTAGTTTTAGCAAGAATGAGTACTTGAAGTTTTCAAAAGTATTCTTAGTTTTCTCTGAATTTAGTATTCTGTTGGTTTATTACTGGATTGTAAGGTGAAGCGATTAGAGTTGTTGTTTTGCTCTCTATCGACAGATGATATCTGCGGTAGATGTTGAGTAAATTTTAAATTCTATCGGAAGATGTCTTCAGAAAGCCATCGGAAGATGTAAATTTTAAAGTCTATCAGTAGATGCTTTAAGGAGTTACGTGAGTAGCACGTGTCGGCAGATGTAGTCCATTCCATCGGAAAGAGGGAGAACCCGTTTTGTCGTTTAGCGAATCGGAAGGTGTAGAGTAACCCGTTTGTCGTTTAGCGAATCGGAAGGCGTGGAGTCATATTGTTGTTATCGGAAGATGACGTGTGTTTGTCTATTGGGAGATGAAATTGTGCTGACTTCATCGGCAGATGAAGTTATGTTAACTTCATCGGCAGATGAAGTGGTGTGTGAAGTTACCATGATTTCATCGGCAGATGAAGTTGTGGGTGAAGTTGTGTGGACGTCATCGGCAGAAGCCTTTGGTTTTCTGCTTCTGCTCCTTCGTTGACTTTGTCGTCGGCAGACGAGTTCAACTCGTGACGTCATCGGCAGGAACCTCGTTCTGGTTCCTCCCGTTGACTTTGTCGTCGGCAGATGAATTCGACTTTTGTAATTCCTTGAGTAGTCCATCATTTAAAACCTTATTTTCTCTTGACCGAATACTTTAAACATTTCCATTAACCTTCCAACAATATTTTCACAGCTAGTTAAATCCCCATTGTAGTTTTAAATAATTTTCCGCTGCAAAGTTTTCAAATGTTTTTGAACGTTTAGAAAATGTCAAATTTTGAATGTCGAATGAAGTTTTAAATTTATTCAAAATTTCTTAGTTATGATCAAGTAATGAGTAGCGAACCGGGTTCAGATAACTCGGGGCGTTACATGGATATTGCCTTTGAAATGCCAACGGTGGATATTGCCTTTAAAATGCCAGTGGTGGATGTTGCCTTTGAAATGCCAGCGGTGGATGTAAATTTTGTCGTTTAGCTAGCGGTAGAAGTCTTCTCTTCTACTTTGTCGTTTTGCTAGCGGTAGAAGTCTTCTCTTCTACTTTGTCGTTTTGCTAGCGGTAGAAGTAAACTTAGGAAGACTGCCAGCAGTGGATGTAAACTTTATCAGTTTTATCCCTGTTTTGTTATCACACCCTGAACACTTAACCAGATTTGTTAAATAACTAAAATACTTTTTTCAAAGGGAATTTCCACTTAAAAACTGGAGAAAAATATAATGAGGTCAATATTTAATTTATTAATCAACTGATTAATTTCATTAACATAATTCATTAATCTCATATATTTAACTTAATCAAATTACACTTCTTAAAAACATATCATCAAAAACATCGTTAGACTTAAACATTATTTAAGTAAACAATTTTGACCACTTTTTCGACCTCCAAACAATGTCTGAAATTTCCCAGACCATATCTCCTGACTCGTTTTGTCATTTTGAATGCGAAGGTGCCTCGGTTTGGTGAAATTCTTTCCTTATCAATTTGCACGTAAATCGAGGTGAAACCCTAAATTCTACTTTTAGGTTTATGCGTTTGAACTTTGCAAGATAAGTTGTTTGTTATCATTTTTGGATTTGATTCGAGGTTTATTAAGAAAATTTTTGGGATTTTCGTGGTCGAGCGTGGAACATCAAATTTCAGGTTTTGTCTATGTTGTACTTGTGAGTGACTAAATCGTTCTGTAAACAGTAAATTGTTGTTGTTGAGGGTTCCTAGTTTTGATTAGGATCCATCTTTATTCCCTTGGGTTCTAATATAGTATATGGATGTCGGGTTTATGGTAGGTTTCGACAATGATTCTTTTCCTGATGTCGTGGGCTCCAATGCTTGGTTCTTGTCGTTGCACCCTTAGCGTAGGTTGGTTTGTCGTTAAGAGTATGGTCGCCATCCAGTTAGGGGTTTCTATACTGTATGGTTTTTACACTGCATTGCGTTACATAGTTTTCAAAATGAAATTATTTTGTTAGTTGACAGCTATGGAAACCCTGACGGAGTTTGGTCACTAGCACGTTAGTTTTTACGTATATGTATGTATATTTTTCTACGTTTAAATTACATGTACATGATATTTCATTTTAGACTGATATAGATCCACGCCCGATGGACTAATTTTGTTTGGGCTATTTGAGCCTTCTGGTGTTGAACTCCAGTTGTTCTAGGTTGCGGTATTCTACTAACCAAAATAACTGGAGTCGGACATGATGTTTGTTTGGAGCCAATTGGGCATTTTGATAATGGTCTTCGATTTCTTTGAGTTGCATCAGGGTGTGAGCACCAAAAACAAACAGAGTTGTTTGATATGCACCTTCTGCTGCGTGAAAATTGTTTGATGGTTTACACACAATCTTAGTTTTAAAGGAAAATGATAAACTAGTTTTGTCATATGCATATGAGTATAGTATAGGTTCCCTACTAAGTTAGTCATTCATCTCAAAGAACCCCTCCATATTCCAAGTTAGGATCGTGGAGACTGATGTTGCGGATGCTCGTTGTGGAGTGGATCTTCATTTCTTTCTTCTTCCTTTAGAGTTTAATTTTGTCCTGGTGAGGATATTCTTGATTGTAATTTATTTTTCTTCCTTAGTCTGTATAAATTATTGAGTATATGAGCTCTATTTTTCTGCAAAGTATCTTATTGGATTGTTTAAGTTTTCGCACAATTTTATTTTTATTTAATCGCTATGTAGATTCGGCTCATTCTCCGTTCCTTAGCGCTCATCTCGTTTAAAGTCTTCAGCTGTCAAACTTAGCCTGGACTGAACTGCCAAGTTCTCTTTGAGTAGATGACTGCTCAATGATAAGTGTGTATTTTACACACTTATTTATACTTCTATTACTTGATTTGATAAGTTTTTGTTCGAATGTTTAAAAGATTTTGACGTATTTTGTGTAAGTGTGCAGAGAAATTATTTTAAATAGGATAAAATAAAGAGAGGTTAAGGAGGAAAAAAAAGACAACAGAGAGAGAGCATAGTAGCAAAACAGTGAACATGGCGATCGAATGCCACAATATCCAGCGATCGATCGCCACAAAAGCAATAGAAAATGGTGAAATTTACGCAAGAAATGTGGCGATCTGTCGCCACATTACCAGCGATTATTCGCCACACATGAATTCAATTTGGAAAGTTTTAATCTCGGCCATTAACCTGCGAGGAGAATGAATCAAAGCGGTGGATTGAGTAAAAAGAAAATATTAAAAAACCTAAAAGTAGAGCCTTGAGGATCTGGCATTCGGCGACTATAAAGCAAGAACATCCTGGAGATTCTCCGATGGGCAAGCGAGAGCGATTTTAGAAAGATTCAGCGATTCGGTTTTGAGCAATTTGGAAAGAAGCAGCGGATTCTGCTATTGACAGGGTTTTCGGTGATTTCTCCACAGATCTGAGGCTGCGATTTGAGATTGAGGCGAGCGATTCTGCGCGGCGGACTATGAGAGCAAGAAACAGGGGAGTCTGCGATTTTCTCTGGCGGTGATCTACAGAACGGCGAGGAGCGATCGACTGTCGGCGATTCTGGAGAGGCGACGATCCGACGATTCAGCAAGGTCAGCGATTTACAGAGCAGACGATTTGGCGAGCAGCAGCGAGGAGAAGCAATTTTTACTAGTTTTTCTTTCTTTTTATTCTATTATTTTTATTTCTACTATTTGATTATGCAAGAATTTATTATTATTGTTTCTTTTTCTATTAGCATGAACTAAACTTTTCTACTAGGGCTACGATGTAGCCAGACGATGTTGTTTTTAATTTCTTCGTTTAATTATATTTATTGAGTATTTCTTCCAATATTGTTGGCGCATTTAATTTCTGTTCTTAAGCTTGTAAATTTCTGGCCAATATTTACTTGATTATTGGAGAGTTTTGAGACCGAGAGGTGATAAACAACCGTGCACTGAAATTAATGTCACGAATATACGTAGGCTAGAGATAGCTACGGTATTGGTGTGATCACTGTGATTTCTTGATTTATTTGTATTTGATTAATGTAGGATTTGAGACTGAGAAGTGATAACCCATTAATCAGATAAACTACGCAATGCTCGAGAGAGATTGTACTAGAATTTAGTAAAATCGATCATCAACATAGGAAGAATATTTATGAATATAATTGCGAATGACGGAAATAAATATTGTCTTGGTGAAATCGTAGTACCTAGGCTTTTATCAATTTGATTTAATCCCATTTTATTTGCTTTGATATTTTACAATTAGTTTACTTTAATTGTCTTGGTTGTTTAATTTAAATTCAATCCTTGAAAATCATAAAAACGTGTGTTCAATTTAGAATTCAGAGTAGTTATTTCGATTATTAATTACAAGTCCTCGTGGGTTCGACACTCTATTTTATCACTGTATTACTTGTTGCGACTCGTACACTTGCGAAATATTTTTCACAACACTCAACCTAGCGTTTTTGTCTAGACCCACCTATGGGTCGTGACACTTTCTTTAAGCGGTCGACACTTTTACCTCTCTGTTGCAACGCCCGAGTTTGAAGTGTCAACCGACCTCCACAGTGTTGTACCTTTGGGCAATTTTTCAGCGACGGGCAATGGAAAAAACTACTCCCCCTCACTAATTTCTACCACCAATCGACCAAATAACTTATTCAAAACTTAAATTTACTCAAATAAATCACACACCAACCACGGTTTCGAGTTTACGAGCTCGAATTTGATTTCTCATAACACCCTAATTTTGAACTTAAAAACAGAGGACGAAAACTTACCAAAGTTCAAAACTCCTTTGCAAATGTCATTGCACGAAGTCTAATGATCACATTTCTGGCTTTGGAGTTCGACGGTTCGCACAACTTGTCTCCGCTCTCTCTCTCTCTCTCTTCTGTGCGTCGCCAAGGAGAAACAAAGAGGCGAGGTTTTTGTACCCTTTTTTATTCAGGGTAAAGTGCAATTTGGCCCCTACAACTAGGTGAAAAGGTCAATTTGCACCATAAACTCGGATAATGGACAAAAATAACCTTAATGTATTGATAATGGGCAATTTACCACATACCGTCCTATTTTTCGTTTAAAATGTCACGTTTATTTCATGTGTTTATTTTTTCTTCCTGAAATACCCCTGCCCTAGAGTTAGAAGCGGAACGGACTGGTTCAGTTCACTAATCAAATTTAAAAAAAAACTTAATTCGATATTCCTCTTCAGTTCACCCTTCTCCTTTCTAATTTCCAGATTCTTGACTCTAAGGCAAACCCCGACCCCGAGTCCTCGACGACCGACTTGCGAAGTGCGAACACCAAACCACAGCCACGACCCGCAACCTCGACTCTGATTCCCGATTCTCGACGTTCCTGCGCCGCTGCTTCCGACCCCGACCTCAGCTCCCTGCTCGATTCCCATTCGCTGTCAGCTATACTCTATAAGACTATTCTTAGCTTAACTTCTAGTTAAAATCTTAGTCATTGAAGCTCAGCTTTCTGAAAGTAGTCAAATTCAGAGAGACAAAAAGCTAATTTTCTCCTTTAATAGCTCCGGTCTTGAGTCGTTCCCATATAAACTTTTCTACGGTATCAGAGCCAAACCTGGAGGCTATTTTAGTTCTCTGTTTCTGTTGATTTTTTACCGTATTTATCAATTGATGTATATCTAGTTCAAAACCGGAAACGAGCGAGAGCTTCAGGAACTGAATTTCAGTATAGTTTTTCTTTTTCTTTTTCTTTTGAACTGTGAACATCTTTATTACTTTGCGAAACGTACACTTGCGTAAGCATTTTTTCGCAACAATATCCATAATCGAACATTATAAAATACATGTCTATAATCCATATCCATAAAAAAAACCATATCCATATTCATATCAACATTAAATTCATATCATCGTTACAAGATCAGCCTCTGCGAATGCCTGGTTGCACTGAAAACTCTTGCATGATGTAAACAATTAAGTACGATGTAACAAATTGGAAAAGAGAAAAAATATTACTAACTTGGGTTCCGATGCAAGTTGCAGAAAAACCAAACAAAGTTAATCTTCCTCGTGATGTTGAGGCATTGGCTTCCATGCTAGAATCAATTATTACTCTTTTGCACGTTCTAGCATTATGGTTCAGACCCTGACATTTACTACACTAAATAACTTTACACATTTTGCCCAATTTACTCTGACCTTGAGGTTCATCAACATCCCTCGTTCTCTTCTTTTTTCGGCCTCCCAGGTGATCTCTTCACAATCGATGGCTAAATTTCACCCATAGCTGAAGGTAACTACATGTCTAAGCCATTCATTGGTCTCTTCAACACAACGAGATTTTACAAACAACCAGATTTGAATTAGATATGCAGCAATTGAGAAATACGGTAAAAAATCAACAGAAATAGAGAATTAAAATAGCCTCCAGGTTCGGCTCTGATACCGCAGAAAAGTTTATATGGGAACGACTCAAGACCGGAGCTATTAAAGGGGAAAATTAGTTTTTGTCTCTCTGAATTTGACTACTTTCAGAAAGCTGAGCTTCAATGGCTAAGATTTTAACTAGAAGTTGAGCTAAGAATAGTCTTACAGAGGAAAGTCGAGCGTGAATAGGAATCGAGTAGGGAGCCGAGGTCGGGGTCGAAAGCAGCCGAGCAAGAACGTCGGGAATTGAGGTTGAGGTCGCGGGTCGTGGCCGAGGTTCGGTGTTCGCACTTCGCAAGTCGGCTGTCGAGGACTCGGGGTCGGTGTACGACTGAGGCTCAAGAATCTAGAAATTGGAAAGGAGAAGGGCGAACTGAAGAGGAATATCGAAATTAAGTTTTTTTTTTTAAATCTGATTAGTGAACCGAACGTTCCGGTTCTGACTCCAGGGCAGGGGCATTTCGGGAAGAAAACATGGACACGTGAAAAAAATGTGACATTTTAACATAAAATAGGACAGTAGGGAGTAAAATATCTATTATAAATACATTAAGGTTGTTTTTACCCATTATCCGAGTTTTACGGTGTAAATTGCTTTTTTCACTTAGTTGTAGAGACCAAATTACACTTTACCCTTTTTTTTAATAAAATTAGTTAAATAATAATAATTTAATATATTAAATATAAATTAGTATATTTTATATATTAAATAAATTTCTTAATTTCCCCTTCACTAGAGTCCAAATGCTACTTCACCTCTTACCCAAGGTAAATTCTAATTATCAAAATTTAATTTCTTCAATTTGAGCCCACGATAATTTGTTAAATTATCAATTTGGTATCATTTGACCTCAAAATTCAATGTCATCTAAACACGACAAAATATGTCAATTCATGACCCATTCACCACTAACGACGTAACAAATTTATTCAGAAATTAATACTAACATAAAAATAGCGGTTTTTACGTGCCTCTCTTGTCTCTCTACAAATTTCCTTTCAACAAGCATAATCTTTCCCCTCATCATTATTTTTCAGAAGTTCGTCAGAAATTCTTCGGAGGAGAATTTTAGTTGGATTTGACACTTCTTCCTTGGCATTAAACTTGGTGAAGTTCTTGAAGTTTTATGTGAACTTTCTGTGTGGGATTAGAGAAGGAAAGCGTAGGAATCCGCAGTTTTAGTCGGAGGTTTTGATGATCGAAAAATTGGAAGGCTAAAGGTACAAAATTAGATTTTCTTGCTTCTCTGTTAAAGCTTTGAACTTTTGATTAAAGACTTGAAAATTTGAGCGGCCGATCAGTAAACTCGACTTTTGGGGCTGAAATGTTGATCAGCTTTCGGCGTGTGAGCAAGCGAGCTTAGCGTTGCTGAAGGAGACGCTGAGTCGTCTGCAAGTGGGCCGCTGATTCAATCATCTAGACTGGTCCAGCTTCTCCTTGGGTCGAGATTCGGTCTAGATCCTTGACTGATCTAGCATTCTTTGGGCTTCAATTTACTGCCAATTTTGCCCTAATAAAAGAATTATTCTTACCCAATTGAATGAGGACTAAATTAACAAGTAAATTGGGAAATTAAGTATAAGATTGCAACCTTATTTTTGTACATGTGGACTTTTGACTTGGATTATTGGGCTTTGGTCAATTGTAGATCCACTTGAGGGAGAGATTTATTCTGTTTTACACGTTTTAATTAATTATTTTATTTTAATAGATATATTTGTTTATACACGTTTATAGCTCACGACATGAAAAACTTGTTTTAACTAGATTAATAGGACAACTGACTTTGTCGTGTCCTTAGGAAAAAAAACCCTAAACATAATCTGAATATTTTTCGTAGCTTTTGTGATCGGCGAGTATCACTGTTTTTATTTTTATTTGCATTAGACATAATATGCACATAGACCTTGAGTGATTCTATTTTTACTCGATTTTAACTTATTGTTAATTTATTAAAATTTAGCATAAATTCTGAGAATAAAAAATATGTTTCTATTGAATTTAGAAGACTCACCCCAACGACACTCCTTTTAAGAATTTAATGAGGAGAACATTCAATTGTTGATTCGGGAGTAGACTCAGCATGCAAATTAACTTAGTTTACTATTTTCCTAAAATTATAAATTTTATTAGAGATGTGAGACTTTATTAGATCTTGTAAACTTTTAAATTATTTAAATTTGATCTGGCACTTTTATTTTTGGATATGTATCACTGCATTATCTTAGATGTTAATACTCCGTTAACGTTTATTTAACGGAGTATTAACGGATTGGGTCGATTTGCTAACCGTGGATAATTTGATGTTCGAATTGACGTAAAAAGTTATTTAATATTTGAATTGAAAAACACCTCATAGTTCAGTGTTTTATTTGATCTTTGTCTTAATTTTTATTTACTCTTGTTTTACTTTTTCTGCATTCCCATTCTTTTGGGGAGAAATTCTGATTCTTTTGGAAGAAAACCTTAATGACATTGTTAGTGTCATGGAAATGCAGATGTTCAAAACGCTGTTGCTGCCAAGGAAGCCTTGGAAGACACTGCATCTATGATGGTGGGTTTTGCAAGCTTCACATCTCTTATTCTCGTCACACTGATCTAAGCATCAAGGTAATTTTAGATTAACTATCAGACTTAATGTACTCCTTTGATGGTTGATAAGAGTACCGATGCTCCATGGATTGGGAAATTGCAGGTTAACAATGATCGCTGCAGAGACTACAGGATCCCGAACACTCTGTCGTCAATCCACAGGCATCGTTGGTGGGGCAACAGCGATCTCAAATGGCAGGTCTTTCCACCCATCAATACACCTGCCAAGATCAGCCTTTGTGGGTCAGGGCCAACCTCATTCGATGGCAATGCAGATGCACAATCCTTACATGTTGCCAGGACCGGATCTGTGCCAACCCAAATGGCTCATGATACGATGCCCAACCATCAGTTGACACAATTGCCTCCATATTCAGATACTGTGTGAATTGAATGGTGACACCTACGAGCGATTGGTCAGCTTATTTTATTGCAAATATTAGCATTAGAGGGGCTTCCGGGGGTAAAGACTTATCTTCTCGGCAATGAGATTTTAGGACCCATATGTAGTCCTCATGGTGATTCGGTTTTTACAATGGGACGAGAGAGAATGAGGATGAAGATGAATTGAAAAATCCTACGATGTTTCTCACATTCTTTGACTCCCTCACGGCGGAATGTTCTGCATGCACTGTTGAGTTCTCTTAGTATTGAGGAGGATCGGGATCATGCCAGCTCTCATTCTTTTTTTCTTGGCCTCTCAGGTTGACCCTGCGTACTGGTAGAAAATTTCACTCCCTCTATTGGGCACAAGCTTGCCACAGCATCGGACGAATAGGAATTTGAGTACATCAATCCAATTTTTTTTCAATATAGAATTGATTAATGTAATTTCGTGAAAAATTCCTTGGGACACGTTAGAACGACTCCCAGTATTTAGAATAAGGGGTCAGCAGAGACGATGCGTGAATTTTTCAACTTAAGAGTTAAGTGGTTAAAAAACAAAACCTTGGAAGCCGTTTGGACTTTAAACTCAAAACTAGTCTGAATTCACTCTATCACCGACTCGTATAAGTAGGTAAACAAAATGATGTTTTGCGTACTGAGATATAAAAACAATTGTTAGCAGCTTGTAAACTGGGCACCCATCGGCTCACGATCTGCATCTCAATCAACAGGCCTTTCTTTTTTTTTTTTTTTTTTTGTGGCTAGAGATTTTGAATGTGCAAATTAATCATAATTTGTTATTTGACGAAATAATCAACACGAAGACCTCTTTCATATATTTCAAATTTAAAATGTTATAGATTGAATCTTTGGTCATATTGACTAAACATTTCGAAACGACTTCTTTTCAAAGACGCCATATGTCAAAAAACGTTTGTTAAGAAAATGGTTTACTTGAAGAACTCTCCATTAGTCACGTGCATAAAAAAGAATGACTTTCTGGACATTAGTGAACCCTACACCTTCATAAGTAGCGTTTCAATTCTCGACATTCACCGACAGTCGAATATAAGAACCAAACAAGATAAGGTAATGGGGGACGTGTCGGGAAATGTTCATGTAGATTCTTCTCAATCTAGTAAAACATACATTGGAACTGTAATTTGAGAAGAAAATTATGTGGATTTGCCATAAAGTTTGAAAAATATCGACTAAATAGACCGGATTGAGAAGGCATATGACTACACATTGTGGCAAAAACATATCACTTGAACATGTACGCTAATGAGGACAACAACATCCTCAAACTGTCACTAAACTGAGCTATATGTAAAAGTTAAGATAGAAAAAGAGGGTTGTTTAGGGATTAATTAACTATGCAAAAGAGTGGGACAGAAAACGACCGAGATCGAGAACCGGACGGGACCACAGTTTGCGTCCGTTCTGTCCTAGTTCGGTCCTCGGCGGTTTTGGTCCTGTGGTGGGATTCCCATTGATTTCGGTCCGGTCCTCGGTCTTGGGCTCAAAAATCACGAAAACCGGACCGGACGAGAGGTTAAAATAAAAGCAAGATAGGGCTGCAGAATTCACAGTTTCGCAGAGGCAAACCCATACTCCAGACCTTCCAGTGCTCGGGAATCGTGCTCCAGTGCTCGCGATCGGCCAACTGCTCATGCTCCCAGACGGCCAGACCAGACCCCAGTCCCTCTTAGTGCTCGCCTCAAAGTGCCTCGGTGACGGGGTGCTCGCCTCTGTCTTGAGTCTCGCCAGGCTCGCTGCGCCAGTGGCACGTTCTTTATTAGCGTGAAGATTTGAAGATGGGTTGCGGTTAGACTCTTCGACGCTATGGTCAGAACAAAAGTTTCTGAAAAGATAGTTTGAGATCGTCTTTCCCTCTGTTTCCACTTAGGTTTGTGCTAATTTTGTGGATTGATTTCGACACGATGGATCTGCAATCTTATTATCACATAAAAATTCATCTAGATCTGCAAACAATAAGTTTTTCTTTGAGGTGTCGTGAGCTAAACTGCGGAAGAAGTGAGTTAGTCATCGTGGCTAGGTTGAGGTTAAAAAATTTATGTAAAAAAAAAAAAGTGGGAGGAAACCGGAAAGAAGGGGACGGACCGAAAAAACGGTCGAGTCCACGTTCGTCCTGGTTCCACCCAAGGATTGGTTGCGCGTCTTTAGTAAAAAAATATCAAAAGTTCGGTACGGTTTCGGTTCGGGCTCGGAACAGGAACGACCCGGACGTGCCCACCCCTATAGCCATAAGACTGACAACTTGTTAAGAGGATTTTGCAAATCTATATTCGAGACGTAACCAGTCTACAAAGATTTCTCGAGAAGAGTAATAGTATCTATCCGTGTCTTCTACGACAATACGATCATCATTTACCGCGCCTAAAGGCAAGAAGATGGTCTCTACATAAGTATAGGTCTTATAACTACCCCTGCTTCTAGGGACTGCTCAAGTTCGCATAAAACAAGTGAACTATTATGTCGCAGCGTCTCCGCTCATCCGTAACCCAGGGAAGGATTGTGTCCTGATGATGATCGCGAACAGGCACAACGGAAAAAATAAAGATCTATGAAAGACATTAGGATCCAAGGAGAGCTACAATATCGACCCATCTGGATAAGCTATTTCTCTTATGTGTGTAGTGCAGCCTCAAGTGATATATTATGGTTCTACATTTTTTTTT